>JALPQD010000657.1:99235-138694 GCA_023101885.1 Typhlomys cinereus
TCAATCACACAGATACTTGCACACAACCACCCACACATATACACACAACGAAAATTTCAAAGATCTTGTTTCCCTTCAAGGTGCTTGTGGAATCACTGAAATCCCTTTAACTGTTCTTCCCAGTATGACCATCTTCTTTCCCTTCTCCTGTGTTTGTATCTTTAATTGAAATATTGGAACAGGTGACCCAATCTGTAGGGATTTCCAGAGCCCAGGATTTTGCTCTAAAAATCTGGTTAAACAGATCAATAGCGAGATTATAGTTATTTATATGCATAATAATTCCCTTAATATTATATAAGATACACTTCAATGTATATTAAGATTACACTTCGACCTCTTGTTAAAGAGGAAGAAAAAGATAAGCAATTCAATATCGGTAAGGGCCACATGTGTCGGAATAATTTATTCAGTGACTGAATATCAACTTGCCTCTATCTGCCACCAGATATTAGTCATCTGAGTGTTCTGTATGGCCATGAGTCATGTTGTTATTTGACCAGACCACCAAAGGCTCAAAGTGGATAAATGTGAGCCAATGAGAGTCCAGAGATGTTTGGTATGGACTTTCTTACAGAGTCTCTTTTGCCTGAGGGTATCGCAATCTTGGTTATACACATCACTTCTTATTCCACTATTGTCTACACAGACTAAGTTCACAAATGCATAACCCTTTAAAGGACTTTGTAGAACAAGACCTCTTTAAATGGTTGATTTTGATTTTGATATCCTTTCGTAGATTTTGATGGTCCTTATAGAAAAAGTGCTTTTTAAATAATCAATTGTGTTTGTATTGTATGGGTACTTCTTTTTATTATTAAATTTCCTCTTTGTTTTAGATATGTCAAAGGAAGAAAGGTGGGGACACAATTGCCACACTTTGGTTGTGAGGGTAGCTAGCTCACAACAGCTGTCATTGCAGTGGATGTCAGAGTTGAAAAACACTTAACGATCAAACTGAACCAATGAAAGTAAAGATTCAAAAACACTGCAGACCATAATCAATAGAGAATTAAGATTTGGAAAGAATGAGTGTGTCAAGGCAAACTATCCTCATATGTCTCCTTAATGTGTAATATTGGAACAAAAATTGCATCATTTGAATGTATAGGAAACATACTTTATTGTTGAAATTTCATATTAGTTAACAATAAGGTGCAATGTATAGACTACATTATTTTATTTTCTAAAAACAGTTTTAAATTATGAATAAAATTCTAAAATCTAAAACAATTGCTAATTTCATATATATGACACAATGCATACTGACCACTCTCCCTCTCCCCTCTCTTTGCTGTTTATGTGCCCTTTTCACTATAACTCTCTTTCTCAAGTTCAAGCCTATGTTTTTGTTTTATTTATTTCTATGCTGTTCTGTGACCCACTGAGCTCAACCATGGCCATCTGTGACCATGAGTTTAAAATATCTTTTGCAACCCAGTGGAGCTCAGCAATGGATGCACAACTGAAGTTTATCGGGCCTGCTTCCATTAGCTTGTCAGTAGCCACTATTCAAGCAGTCAGGAAGGCTCTCCGGGGAATCCCACCCTCGATCTGTGACTGATTGTTGACCAGGTCAGTCTGAAACAAGACCTTTTGAATTTTTTTATTATTATTCAATTGTGTGTGTGTGCGTGTGTGCACGTGTGTATGTATGGTGTGTGTGTAGAACCACGGACGAATCAGGAATCACCATGGACGCCTCCACCTCCTCCTTGTTTACTCTGCCCCGGGATTCACGGCTCCGCCCTACCAGGACCAGAACGGCAGGGGCTTCCACCCGGCGCCTATACATGGGGTCTAGGATCCGAACTCAGGACCTTCTGCCTGCAAGGCAAAGGCTTAACCCCTGAGTCGCCTCTCCAGCCCCTGAAAAAGACCTTTGTATTGGTTTGTATGTTGTATGGTGGAGGAGTGGTTAAGCTACTCCATCCAACCGGATTATAAATATACAAGTGGGTAGGTCATCAGCCCTAGTGACAAGTCTTCATAATCTAATATGTGTTTGAGAGCAAAATGAAATGAATTTAGAATTAGTTTAAAAAACTCTTCAAAATATACTGTATTCTACCACCCCGGGACCCCCACGCGTCCTGGCGGCGAGCACCCAGGCCGACTCCTGGCTTGCGCTGCGCCGCGGCCCGCCCCCACCCGCCCCCCCCGCCCGCCCCGCCCCGCCCCGCCCGCCCCGCTGCCCAAGGTGAGTGAGAGAGAGAGCCCAGCCCAGCCCCGCCCCCCCCCCGGGCCGCCCGGCCAGCGCACTGCGCCCCGCGGCCCGTGGCTTGTGCCCCCGGGGTCCCGCCCCCCTCCGCGCCGACCTTCCCAGGTCGCAGGTGAGGAATTCTGCCATCAACATCAGACCCTTGCCTCTCTGGCCCACCGGGGACCTATGCACGTGGTCCACGGAACAACACACTGCTACTCAGAATTAATAGAGCCCAAAGAAACTCAAGCAAAATTCTAAGGAACAAAGGAACACAGCCATAAATCTGGACTCCACTACAATCAGTATATCACGGGGGCGAGATTCTTCTCATCCAACCAAAGATAAGTAACTTTTTTTTTCACCTTACTGATCCTTAAAGTATCTCATCTGTAGATCAACTTCTCATACAGCCACCCCACACATACAACTCCGGGAGTACACCACCACCCCACATTTCACCAAGATACTAAATCGTAAAATGCACTACCAAAACTAATATTCACCCCTGGTAACATACTGACTTAACTGACGTACAACAGGCTAGTAGCCTCATCTAGGATATAAGATAACAATACACAACATACCCAATCCAAGGCAAGCACTATAATAACTGGCAAGTGTACAATCAACTAGTGGATCAGTGAAAAACACACAGAAACTGAAAGGTCTTAAAAACAAAACAACAATGTACAAGTCAAAGTGCACATGCCACAAGAAACAAAACCCAAGAAGACCATCTCCTGCCGAAAGAATCAATCCCTAATGAGGGATTCTGACCAGAACAAATCCACAGAAAATAGCCATGAAAGCCAGACCCAACATAATGACTTTCAGAGTATGATCATTACCATGATTAATACTATGAAAGAGGAAATCCGAGAGAGATTAAACAACCGTATCAACCATTCGAACAGGAACACAACAGGCACTTGGAGAGTGAGAAAAACTTCAAGAAACAAAAATAGTTAAGAGCAATTAAAACAGTCTCAGGCAGAGTTTAAAATTGACTAAAGACAAGTTTCTTCAACCCAAACTCCAACGAGTCTTATCAGCAGACAAATGAGGCAAATAGTTTCAGATCTTAGAGACAAGTGGGAGATTAACCAGCTCATGGAAGAGATTGTAAAAGCCAAAAAGATACTGGAGAGGACATCAGAGATATGGGACACCCTGAAGAGCCTAACATGCGCATTCATGAATACCAGAACAAATCCCAAAATACCACACCGGAGGAAATATTTCAATCCATCAATAATGAAAACTTCCCCAACTAAAGAATGAGAGGCCTATCCAAATACAAGAGGCATTTCGCACTCCAAACAGATATGACCAAAATAGAAAATCGCCACGGCAAATAATAGTCAAAACACTCCACATTCAAGACAAAGAAAAGGTGCTGAGAGCTTCAAGAGAAAAAAAGCACCCACTTTAAAGGTAAACCTATTAGAATAACAAATGACTACTCAATGGAAACAGTAAAAAGCGATCTTGGAGAGAACATACTTCAAGTATTAAATGAGCAAAAATGCCAACCCAGACTGATATACCCGGCAAAACTATCTGCATGATTGAGGGAGAAAGAAAATTTTCCAGCACAAGACAACTTGAAGGGATACATGTACCAAACCAGGCCTTCAAAAAATCCTAGAAATGATACTCAAGCTTGAAGAAAAAGAACAAGTATCCAGGAGGACAGAAGGGAAGTATAATACCACCAAAACATAAATATCAAACAACATTCTACAAGTCTACTAAACATAAAAAATGTCCAGAACTAAAAATAATTTCCCATTATAACATTAAATGTCAATGGTATTAACTCGCCGATTAAGAGACACAGATTACAAACTTGGATTAAAAAACCACAATCCAACAATCTGCTGCTTCAGGACAGACATCCAATGACACAGTCACTGCTACCAACTCTCAACAGTTGGGATCTTGTGAAATTAAAGAGCTTCTGTTCAGATAAAGAGAATGTAACACGAGCTCAAAGCAACCCACAGAATGGGAGAAAATCTTCACTAACCACATATCTGATAGAGCTCTATTGTCCAGAGTGCACAAAGAACTTAGAAAATTAAACACCAAGGAACCAATGGCCCCAATAAAAAATGGCCTGGAACTTAAAAGAATTTTACCAGAGATGAAATTAAAATGTCTAACAAATACTTAAAAATGCTCCACTTCTTTAGCCATAAGAGAAATGCAAATCAAAACCTCCCTGAGATATCATCTCACCGGTCAGGATGGCAAAAATCCACAATACAAACAACAACAAGTGCTGGAGAGGATGTGGAGAGAGGGGAACTCTGCTACATTGCTGGTGGAATGCAGGCTCATACAGCCACTCTGGCGACCTCTGGAGATTCTTAAAAAATTAAAGATTGAAATGCCATATGACCTCTATTCCACTTTGGGAATAACCCCCCATGCAACAGAGGTTCGCTCGATAGCACAAGCACGACCATGTTCAAGCAGCACTGTTTACAATAGCAGACATGGAATCAACCCAAATGTCCAACAGTTGACGAGTGGAAGGAAACTGTGGTACATCTATACAATGGAGTACTACTACTAGCCATCAAAAAAGATGAATTACTGGAATTTGCTGGGAAGTGATTCATTAGAAACAATTATATTAAGTGAAGTATCCCAAACCCAGAAAGTTAAGCACGGTATGTACTCCCTAAGAGGTGGCTCCTAGTACCAAACTCACCCAGCCCACATTGAGACACTCAAAGGTAAACCTATGTAATACAGTAATTGCAAGGATTGTGAACAGGAGGGATGGGGTTGGAGGGCCACCCAGACACAAGGAGAGAGGGGACCATGTTACAACAGCAGGAAAATCGGCCTCCAAGGAATGCAAGTAAGTAATGTGACACCTGGTTAGTTCACAGACGTTCGTTCCTGATCGTGTACAACTGAGGGGGTATGATCTCACCAGAAGGGGAGGGCATATAGTCTGGCAGATGAAGGTGATCATTTGGCAAATGGGTGACTGACCCCTCCCTCACCGAGGTTTCCTGCTTTGGTTTCATTGTGACACATTCACACAACATATTTGCTCCTTTTAACCCTCTATGGTCCCCCACCCGATTCTATCTATAATTCTTCTCCTTATTTTTTTGCTTTAAATCTAGATTCATAAATGAATGGAAATGTTATTTGTGTTTTTGAGTCTAGCTATTTTGCTAATATAGATGATACGTTTTATCATTTCCTACATATCACATAATTCATTTTTTAATCTATTGTGTGTGTGTACATGTATGGCGCATATGTATATATCAGAGGAATTGTGTGCCTCTGTGGAAGACCAGAGTGACTTAGGGCATCACCTAGATTGCTTCTACCTCCTTTTTTCTTCAATCTGAAATTTCCCAGGCTCCATATCCAGAGCCCGAAGTATAAACTGTAGCTATTTTCATTCAGCATTTTTACTTTTGAGAATTCCATATCTAAACTCAAGTCCTTTTGCTTGCAAGATAAATGTGCTTGTGCTATTGAATGTGTTATTATAACAAGACTCCAGTTTAACATTTTTTGTCTCTGACCAGGGTGACATACAGGCCCTCAGGAGGAGTGAAGGACATGCAGGAGCAGCAAAACTGCAAAAAGAAATCAACAAACCACAATCCAGAACTTCAGAGACTCTATATCAACCACAAGAAACTAAGCCAGCTAATCTCCTCCCATCCTGAAGCTCAGGGACATTTGCGAAAGAGGGGGCGGTAATATTGTAAGAGCAAATGGATGGAGGAGCAATGACTGAAGATTCTCACACTAGTTAGGGCTGAAGCAATCATAATAGGACTTTTCATGCCCTGTGCAATGTCCAACACACTATTGACTCACAAAGTCTAGCATCGGCTAAAGGCACCAGATCCTGGAGGCAAGGGATTGACAGCCACAGTTGTGTTCCTATGCTTAAGGGGAACACGAGAAAGGGTTCAGGGAAATGCCACTGGGTCCTTGTACGTCATCGGAGAGGAGGACCAAGAGGAGAGTTAGGCATACACAATAAGGACTCTCTGGGAATGGGGGGAGGCACTGGGAGACGGGGAGGGAGGGAAGGGAGCAGGGTTCCGGGGAGGAGGAGGGGGGAGGGAACTGGTCTACCTATTAAGTTTGTATGAGGGATAATAATAAAAAATGTTAAAAAATTAAAAAATATACTGTATTTCATCGCTATCTGTGTCTCTAATCCAGTTTTTTGTTCCAAGCACAGCAGGACCTAGAAGTTCAGGTGCCCTTTTATCTAGTTCTCACAAGTCAATTTGATTTCGTAAAGGTGCCAAACAACACATTACAGAAAAAAATTCTTTTTTTTTTTTATTTCTACTCACTACAAACTTATTAGGTACCCGTTCCCTCCTCCCTCCTCCTCCCCCCGTCCCTTGCTCCCCCTCTCCACCCCTCTCTCCTCCCCATCCCCTTGCCTCCACCCCAATTCCCAGAGAGTCCTTTCTTGTGCATGGACTGATTTCCCTCTGGGCCTCCCTCCGATGACTTACAGACCCAGTGGCCTTGCCGACCCTTTCCCGGTCCCCTTAGGTATAGAACACTGCCGTGGTGCAATCTTTTTGCCTCAGGATTGTTGCCTTTGGCAGGTTAGACTTTGGAGGTCAACAGTGTGTTGGACATGCGCAGGGCAGCAAGTCCAATTATGATTTCTTCAGCCCTAACTAGTGAAGTATCTTACATATCATTGCTCCTCCCATCCTTAGTGCTCTTACCATCTTACGCCCCCTCTCCGCAAATTTCCCTGAGCTCAGAGATGGGGAGAGACTAAGCTGGCCTAGTTCTAGGTGGTTGATATGAGTCTCTGAAGTCTGGATTGTGGTTTTGTTGATTTCTTTTGCAGTTTTGCTGCTCCTGCAATGCCCTTCACTCCATCTGGTGGGCATTGTATGTGACCCTTTTATCTGCCAGACTATATGCCCTCCTTTCTGTGAGATCACTCCCCTCAGTAGTAAATGATCAGGAACAAGAGTCGTGAACTTAATCAGATGTTCTCATTACTATTGGGTCCTTGGTGGAGGCCTATTTTCCCTGCTGTAACATGGTCCCTTCTCTCCTTCTTTCTGGTGTGGCCCTCCTACCCCATCCCTCCTGTTCATAATCCTGGAATTCCTGTCTCTAGGTGGTCGGGTGGGTTTGGTACTAGGCCACCTAGTAGGGAGTACATACGGCGCTTAATTTCTGGTCTGGGATACTTCACTTAATACAATGTTTCAATGACATCCATTTCCCGGCAAATTCGAGTAATTCATCATTTTTGATGGCTGAGTAGTACTCCATTGTTAATAGATACCACGTTCCTTATCCACTCGTCAACTGTTGGACATTGGGCTGATCCATGACTTTGCTATGTAAACAGTGCTGCTATGAACATGGTCGTGCTTGTGCTATCGAGGCGAACCTCTGCTGTAGGGGGTTTATTCCCAAAAGTGGAATAGCAGGGTCATATGGCATTTCAATCTTTAATTCTTTAAGAATCTCCAGACCGCGCTCGCCAGAGTGGCTGTATGAGCCTGCTTCCCACCAGCAATGTAGGAGAGTTCCCCCTCCCCACATCCCTCCAGCATTTGTCGTTGTTAGTATTGTGGATTTTTGCCATCCTGACCGGGGTGAGATGATATCTCAGGGAAGTTTTGATTTGCTTTCCCTGATGGCTAAGAAGGGAGCATTTTTTTCAGATATTTGTTAGACATTTTAATTTCATCCCTGGTAAAGTTTCTTTTAAGTTCCAGGGCCCATTTTTTAATTGGGCCATTGGTTTCCTTGGGTTTAGTTTTCTAGTTCTTTGTGCACTCTGGACAATAGAGCTCTATCAGATATGTGGTTAGTGAAGATTTTTCTCCCATTCTGTGGGTTGCCTTTGAGCTTGCTTTACAATCTCTTTATCTGAACAGAAGCTTTTATTTCACAAGATCCCAACGTTAAGTTGGTAGCAGTGACTGTGCCATTGGATGTCTGTTTAGGAACTGTTGGCCTAGCCCAATCAGTCGAGGGAGTTCCCTATCCTTTCAACTATGGTTTTTATAGTCTCGGGCCTGATATCAAGTCCTTAATCCATTTGGAATTAGTCTTGACATGGTGACAAGTACGGTCCAGCTTTAATCTTCTGCATGTGGAGATCCAGTTTTGCCAGCACCATTTGTTGAAGATGCTGTTCTTTTTCATTGGATTCTTTGGGCCCTTTGTCAAAGACCAAAGGGCTGTAACTTTGTGGGCTTATATCTGGGTCTTCAATCCTTATCCATGATCGTGTGTCTATTTTGGAGCCAATACCAGGCTGTTTTATAACTATGGATTGTAGTATAGACTAAGGTTTGGTATGGTATACCCTCCAGCTGTGTTTTGTTACTCAGGATTGTTTTTGCTATCCTGAGTCTTTGTGCCTCCATATGAACTTTGAGATTGGTTTGGTCAACTTCTTTGAAGAATTGCTTTGGGATTTTGATTGGTTATAGCATTGACTGTATATGCCTTGGTAGGATGGTCATTTTCACGATGTGTTCTTCTGCCAATCCAGGAACAAGGGAGGTCTTTCCACCTTCTGGTGTCTTCGGCTATTTCTTTCTTTAGGTTTTAAAGTTTTCATTGTAAAGGTCTTTCCTCCTTAGTTAGGTTTATACCAAGGTATTCCATTTTTTTTAGGGGCTATAATAAATGGTATTGTTTCGCTCAAGGCTTTTTCACTTCTTTCATTCTGGCATATAGGAAGGCCTCTGATTTTGCACATTTATTTTGGTATCCTGCCACCCTCTGAACTTCTCAATTAGTTCCAGGAGCTTCCTGGTGGAGTTTGGGATCCCTCAGTATAAGATCATGTCATCTGCAAATAGGGATAGCTTGACTTCTTCCTTGCCGATTTGAATCCCTCTTATGTCCCTTTCTTGTCTATGGCTTCAGCTAAGACTCAAGTACATATTGAATAGAAGTGGTGAGAGTGGACAGCCTGTCTAGTCCTGATCGAAGTGGGAATGCTTCCAATTGGCCCCATTGAGCATAATCCTTGCTGTGGGCTTGTTGTATATAGCTTTATTTATTGATAAAGGTTCCTTCCATTCCTACTGGTCTCTAGGTTTTGATCATAAAAGGCTGTTGGATCTTGTCAAAAGCTTTTTCTGCATCTATCGAGAGTATCATGTGGTCCTGATTGGACTGGTTTAATATGAGATTACATTTATTTATTGCGTATGTTGAACCACCTTTGTGTGCGGGGATGAAGCCTACTTGGTCCCCATGAATGACTTTTTAATATGTTTTTGAATCCGATTTGCTAAGACTTTGTTGAGAATCTTTGCGTCTGTATCATCAGGGAGATCGGCCTATAGTTTTCTTTTTTAAGCGAATCTTTATTAGGTTTTGGGATTAAAACGATATTAGCTTCATAGAAGAATTTGGTAGTGTTAGTGGTCCTTCCTTTGCTATTTGATGGAACAGTTTAAGGAGTATTGGTGTTATTAACTCCTTAAATGTCTGGTAGAATTCTGTGCTGAATTCATCTGGTCCAGGACATTTTTTTGGGAAGATTCAAGATTACTTCCTCAATTTCCTTATATGTTATAGGGCTATTTAAGTAATTCACAACTTCCTGATTCAATTTAGGTAAGTTGTGTTTACTTAGAAATTCATCCATCTCTTTTGTGTTATCAAACTTCACTGAGTATAAGTTTTTGAAATATGATGTTTTAATTCTCTGGATTTCTTGGGTATCAGTAGTGATAATCCATGTTCATTTCTAATTTTGTTAATTTGGGTTTTCTCTCTCTTGCTTTTGGTTAATTTAGCTAGGGGTGTATCAATCTTATTGATTTTTTCAAAGAACCAGCTTTTGACTGGTTGATTTTTCTATCGTTTTCTTAATCTCGATTTCAGATATTTCTCCCCTTATTTTCTAATCTCCTCTCTTCACTCTTCTTACTTTGGATCAGATTGCTCAAGTTTCTCTAAAGCTTAAGCAGCATCGTTAAGTTATTTATTTCTGATGTTTCCATTTTTTTTTGAGTAGGCATTAAGAGCTATGAACTTACCTCTTAGAACAGCTTTCATTGTGTCCCAGAGATTTTGGTAAGTTGTATTTTCATTATCTTCACTTTCAGGAAATCTTGAATTTCCTTTTTAATTTCTTCCTGAATCCAGTTCTCATTCAGCATCATATTGTTAAGTTTCCAGGAGTTAGTGTATTTTCTCTTGTTTGTTGTGTTGTGGATGTCCAGCTTTAGGCCATGGTGGTCTGATAGGGCACAGGTTAGAATTTCAACTTTTTTGTATATGTGTAGATTCATTTTGTGGCCCAATATGTGATCTATTTTGGAAAAAGTTCCGTGTGCTGAGAAAAATGTGTATTCTTTGTGCGTGGGTGAAAAGTTCATAGAGATCTGTAAGGTCCATTTCTTTAAGGGTTTGATTAAGTTCCAAAGTGTCTCTGTTAAGCTTTTGACCTGTGAATCTATCTCATGTTGAGAGGGCGGTGTTGAAGTCCCCAAGAATTATCGTTTGGGGGTTGATTTCTTGCTTTAGACGCTGTAGGGTTTTCTTAATGAATGTGGAGGGGCCCGTATTGGATGCACAAATTTTCAGTATTGTGAAGTCTTCCTGGTGAATTGTACCTGTGACTAAAATGTAGTATCCATCTGTGTCTCTTATGATTTTCTTTGGTTTGAAGTCCACTTTGTCTGAAAGCATAATTGCTACCCCTGCCTGTTTCCTGGTTCCATTAGCTTGCAAGATTTTGGACCAGCCTTTCATTCTTAGGATGTGCCTATCTTTTGTGGTGAGATGAGTTTCCTGAAGGCAGCAGATTGTTGGATTGTGGTTTTTAATCCAAGTTTGTAATCTGTGTCTCTTAATCGGCGAGTTAATACCATTGACATTTAATGTTATAATGGAGAAATGATTTTTAATTCTGGACATTTTTTATGTTTAGTAGACTTTGTAAGCATGTTGTTTGATATTTATGTTTTGGTGGTATTATACTTCCCTTCTGTCCTCCTGGATACGCTTGTTCTTTTCTTCAAGCTTGAGTATCATTTCTAGGATTTTTTGAAGGCCTGGTTTGGTAGACATGTATCCCTTCAAGTTGTCTTTGTGCTGGAAAACTTTTCTTTCTCCTCAATCATGACAGATAGTTTTGCCAGGTATATCAGTCTGGGTTAGCATTTTTGCTCATTTAATACTTGAAGTATGTCTCTCCAAGCTCTTGCTTTTATTGTTTCCATTGAGTAGTCATTTGTTATTCTAATAGGTTTACCTTTAAAAGTGAGTTGCTTTTTTTCTCTTAAAGCTCTCAGCACCTTTTCTTTGTCTTGAATGTGGAGTGTTTTGACTATTATTTGCCTGGCAATTTTCTATTTTGTCATATCTGTTTGGAGTGCGAAATACCTCTTGTATTTGGATAAGCCTCTCATTCTTTAGTTGTGGGAAGTTTTCATTTATGATGAATTGAAATATTTCCTCAGGTGTGGTATTTTGGGATTCTTGTTCTGGTATTCCATGAATGTACATGTTAGGCTTCTTCAGGGTGTCCCATATCTCTTGAATTTTCCTCTCAGTATCTTTTTGGCTTTAACAATCTCTTCCATTGAGCTGGTTAATTCTCCCACTTTGTCTTCAAGATCTGAAATTCTATATTCTGCCTCATTTGTTCTGCTGATAAGACTCTCTGTTGAGTTTTGGGTTGAAGATAATTTGTCTTTTAGTTCAATTTTAAACTCTGCCTGAGACTGTTTTAATTGCTCTATACCTATTTTTGTTTCTTGAACTGTTTTTCTCAACTCCTCCAAGTGCCTGTTGTGTTCCTGTTCGAAGTGGTTGATACGGTTGTTTAACTCTTCTCAGATTTCCTCTTTCATAGTATTAATCATGGTCTGAAAGTGTTATGTTGGGTCTGGCTTTCATGGTTATTTTCTGTGGATTTGTTCTGGTCAGAATCCCTCATTATGGGATTGATTCTTTCAGCAGGAGATTGGTCTTCTTGTTTTGTTTCTCATAGATCTGCACTTTGACTTGTACATTGTTGTTTTTGTTTTTTAGGACCTTTCAGTTTCTGTGTGTTTTTCACTGAATCCACCTAGTTGGTATGGTTACACTTGCCAGTTATTACTAGTGCTTGCCTTGGATTGGGTATGTGTGTATTGTTTGTTTATCCTAGATGAGGCTACTAGGCTGTTAGTACGTCAGTTAAGTCAGGTTATGTTACCAGGGGGTGAATATTAGTTTGGTAGTGCACTTTTACGATTTAGTATCTTGGTGTAATGTGGGGTGAGTGTACTCCCTAGAGTTGTATGTTGTGGGGTGGCTGTATGAGAAATTGATCTACAGCATTGATACTTTAAAGGATTAGTAAGATGAAAAGAAAAGTTTACTTATCTTTGGGTTGGATGAGAAGAATCGCCCACGTGATATACTGATTGTAGTGGAGTCCAGATGTATGGCCTGTGTTCCCTTTGTTCCTTAGAATTTTGCTTGAGTTTCCTTTGGGCTCTATTGAATTCTGAGTAGCAGTGTGTCTTCCGTGGACCACGTGTGGTCCCCCGTGGGCCAGAGAGGCAGAGGGTCTGATGTTGATGGCAGAATTCTTCACCTGCAACCTGGGAAGGGGCGCGGAGGGGGGGGGCCCCGAGGGGCAAAGCCAGGAGCCGCGTGCACGTGCTGCTGGCTGGGCGGGTCCTGGGTGGGGAACGGGGCTGGGCTGGGTTCTCTCTCTCACTCACCTTGGGCAGCTGGTGGGGGCGGGCGGTGCGGCAGGGGTACGGCGGGGTGGGGCGTGGCAGGCGCGGCGGTGCGGGGCGCGGCGCGGAGGGGGCTGGGGTCCTCTGGGCTGGGCGGCCCAAGCCAAGCCGAGTTGGCCTGGGTGTTCGCCGCTGGGACACGTGGGGCTCCAGGGTGGTAGGCAATTGTCTGTTTTTTAACAGGAATTTGGTTACTCATAAAATCCCAACTTCTCAAGGGCAGTAGGAAGCTCATGGGGGGGCACAATGGAATGCACCTGTCACTCTTCAAGCCCTATGGAAGGTATGAGACTAGGGCCTGCAATGGACCGAGTAGGGCTCTGCTCAGGAAAAGCCAAGGCCCCACCTAAATCCTGTATCTCATAGTAAAGTGAACAGGCTTCTCCTGAAGGGGGAAGAAAAGGGCATCTTTAAAATATGGAAGATGTGTTTTTAACCACTGTGTGAATATTATACCTGTGCTCCCATGACAAGATCCCTTGAAGCCATGGGATTCAATGGGCCAGTTCTGCATTTCCATAATGATAACATACAGTCTAGAGTGGGTTCAGATTAGAATCTAGTTGCTGGGTTGGCTTGCAAAACTCTGCTGAGCCATGTGTCCTTTCACCAAGTCCAGATCCACTAAAGCCAAAAAAAGATTTCCCCTTCCTGTATCCAGGGACTAACTAGAAAATGTGAATACTTAGTCCTATCAACCTGAAAGAGTGTCAACTTGTAGTATGTTCTTGGACATGCCTTATTTACATCTTAGACAAGAGAAGACCCCAGTAAAATCTTTTATTTACATCTTAGACAAGAGAAGACCCCAGTAAAATCTTAAGTTATACCATCCAACTAGACAAACAATGACAAATGACAAAAAGTTAAGAGACTATAGAGATCTGTATCAAAAGTAACAACTAGTAGCTCAAAAAGTTTTGTCTACAGGTGATCTAAAACTTAATAAAACAACCACAAAACAAAAAAAAATCAAAACTTGGCATTTGCCTAAGGAGATAGGTAAAATATTAACAGGCACGCCTGAGCAGATAATCCAAGACCCCTTCTGACAGGGAAAGATGGAAAAGATCCTTTAAATATGACCAGACCATTTGAGATGGTTGCAAGCACAGGAAGCTTTCATGTGGCCTATGTCCAAACTATGGGAATCTCCACTGGAGGAAAGATTGCCCCCTGAACTCCAGGGCCCAGGGGTCAAGCCCTTTGATGGGGACCAATAAAATGGCCTGAAGCTCTTAGCTTCCCTCCAATGGGAAAAAGGAATTTGCTGCTGATATCCAGCAAAAGAAGGCCCAAAATGCCAGGTTGAGCATCTCATGAGAACCTTGGATTTAACATGCAAATGGGAAGCCTCTTCGTTTCTATGTTGATAGACTAAGGAGCACAAAATTCTAGTGTGCAACTTCCTTCCTAGGCTTTTGTCAATCTTTGATTTTAATAAAATGTCAATAATCAAAAAAATGACAGGTTCATCAGTCACTCACAAAGTAACTACTGACATTCCTTACATGCTTGATGATGTTGCTTTTAGACATTCTTTTGTTTAATGAAACAAGATAGGTAGTTCACATTGTTTTAAACAAGTTTTAAAATGTGATCATAGAGATTCACAGCTTCCAGAGAAATAATGGTCTTCAGTAAGTAGATTAGTTCTTGGTTTTTACACCAGACAAAGTCAGTGACTATTCCAGGTGAGGTAAGAGGTTTTCTTTACTAACTCCTGCCTGTACCCACAGTAAGATTAATGAGCTTATTTGGTTTTTCGCATGTGCCTTCCCAGTTACAATGGTTAATCCTTGTGTAGATCTTCAAAGTTTAACCTGTGTTTGTCTCTTTTATAGGGACCTTAAAGTAATTTATCCATCTGTCAAAGACCTCTAGACCATCCCAGCACTTCACAGATGGGATATCAGACTGCTTTCATTTTCATCATCCCATATCAGCAGGAAGTAGTCAAAGAAAGGTTGTCTCCCCTCATCCCTTGAGCAGTCTGGGTCCTCAAATAGGTTAAGAGGTAAAGTAGGTAGGTTTAGAGCAACTATGCTAAGATGGGCCTCTCAAGGTCTTTAAAGGTCTTTAAAATTCTAAAAAGACATGCCCCTCTGCTGGATGACCCCATACCCAAACAAATTAAAGGTCCAAGTACTAAAACAAAAAGCGGGAGTAAGCCCACACCAACACCTAGGGTTGGCATTATTTACCGTCAATATTTTAATTTTCATAAGGGACAACTTGAATCGAGATTCCTAAGACACTGGGAAAGCCTATCCACCAAACCTTCTGTCAAGAAACAATCCATGGTGTGCTCTAGAAAAATTTTAATCGTAATTCTTATAGGCCTGACCTAACTCAAGATGGCCTGATTGATACCTTGCCTAAACCAAGGTGGAGTCAATCCAGGTTTAACTTAACATCTAGAAAAAATGTTCTTTTAATAACTACATTGCTTGTACAAAACCCACTTAGAGACACTCAAAGATAAATCTCTGTAATAACTACAGTAATTGCTAAGATTATGAACAGGAGGGATGGGGAAGGAGGGCCACACCAGTAACAAGAGAGGGGACCGATGTTACAGCAGAGAAAATAGGCCTTCATCAAGGACTGCATAGTAATGAGACATCTAGTTAAATTCACAAACTTTCCTTCCTTTTTTTTGTTTTTGTTTTAATTTTTCATTTATTATTATTTTCTGCTCATACAAACTTAATAGGTAGACCAGTTCTCTCCCCCCTTCTCTTCCCCCTGAACCCCTGCTCCCCTTCCCTCCTCTCCGTCTCCCAGTGCCTCCCCCCCAATTCCCAGAGAGTCCTTTATTGTGTATGCCTAACTCTCCTCTTGGTCCTCCTCTCCGATGACGTACAAGGACCAGTGGCATTTCCCTGAACCCTTTCTCGTGTTCCCCTTAAGCATAGGAACACTACTGTGGCTGTAAATCCCTTGCTCCAAGGATCTTGGTGCCTTTAGCCGATGCTAGACTTTGTGAGGTTAATAGTGTGTTGGACATTGCGCAGGGCATGCAAAGTCCTATTATGATTGCTTCAGCCCTAACTAGTGTGGAGAATCTTCAGATCATTGCTCCTCCCATCCTTTTGCTCTTACAATCTTACCCCTCTCTTCCCCAAATTCCCTGAGCTTCAGGATGGGAGGAGATTAGGCTGGCTTAGTTCTATGTGGTTGACATAGAGTCTCTGAAATTCTGGATTGTGTTTGTTGATTTTCTTTTGCAGTTTTGCTGCTCCTGCAATGTCCTTCATCCATCCTGATGGGCACTATGTCACCCCCTGGTCAGAGACAAAAAACTGTTAAACTGGAGTCTTGTTATAATAGCACATTCAAGCAGGAAACCTTGGTGAGGGAGGGGTCAGTCACCCATTTACAAAATGATCACCTTTCATCTGCCAGACTATATGCCCTCCCTTTCTGGTGAGATCATACCCCATCAGTTGTACATGATCAGGAACGAACGTCTGTGAACTTAACCAGGTGTCACATTACTTACTTGCATTCCTTGGAGGCCTATTTTCTCTGCTGTAACATGGTCCCCTCTCTCCTTGTGTCTGGTGTGGCCCTCCAACCCCATCCCTCCTGTTCACAATCCTTGCAATTACTGTATTACGTAGATTTACTGTTGAGTTTTCAATGTGGGCTGGGTGAGTTTGGTACTAGGAGCCACCTATTAGGGAGTACATACGCGTTTAACTTTCTGGGTTTGGGATACTTCACTTAATTAATTGTTCTTATGACATCCATTTCCCAGAAATTCCAGTAATTCATCATTTTTGATGGCTGAGTAGTATTCCATTGTATAGATGTACCACATTTTCCTTATCCCTCGTCAACTGTTGGACATTTAGGTTGATTCCATGACTTTGCTATTGTAAACAGTGCTGCTATGAACATGGTCGTGCTTGTGCTATCAAGGTGAACCTCTGCTGCATGGGGGGTTATTCCCAAAATTGGAATAGCAGGATCATATCGCATTTCAATCTTTAATTTCTTTAAGAATCTCCAGATGGCTCGCCAGAGTGGCTGTATGAGCCTGCACTCCCACCAGCAATGTTGCAGAGTTCCCCTCTCCACATCCTCTCCAGCACTTGTTGTTGTTTGTATTGTGGATTTTTGCCATCCTGACTGGGGTGAGATGATATCTCAGGGAGGTTTGGATTTGCATTTCCCTGATGGCTAAAGAAGTGGAGCATTTTAAAAGATATTTGTTAGACATTTTAATTTCATCTCTGGTAAAATTTCTTTTAAGTTCCAGGGCCCATTTTTTAATTGGGCCATTGGTTTCCTTGGTGTTTAGTTTTCTAAGTTCTTTGTGCACTCTGGACAGTAGAGCTCTATCAGAAATGTGGTTAGTGAAGATTTTCTCCCATTCTGTGGGTTGCCTTTGAGCTCGTGTTACAATCTCTTTATCTGAACAGAAGCTCTTTAATTTCACAAGATCCCAACTGTTGAGAGTTGGTAGCAGTGACTGTGCCATTGGATGTCTGTTTAGGAAATGTTGGCCTAGCCCAATCAACTCGAGTGAATTCCATACCCTTTCAACTATGGTTTTTATAGACTCTGGCCTTAAATCAAGGTCCTTGATCCATTTGGAATTAAGTCTTGTACAAGTGACAAGTACAGGTCCAGTTTTAATCTTTTACATGTGGATTTTCACAACTTCTATCCTGCCCTTTTTAATATAACCTTATTTGAGTGAGAAAAAAAGTTTACAAATATATCACTTAATGATTTTCTAAACTCACATAAATGTCATTGTACACATGATACAGAATAAAAATTTCCAGACTGTGTTCTAGTCCTTATTCATGAACAAATATTTTACCTAAGTAACTGAGAATGGGTGAAGTGGAGTATGGGTTGATGTACTTCAAAAAGATGTCTCCTGGTCACAGTGTAGATACTGTACTCACACACTCACTGCAGTTGGGGAAGTTGCACAAAGTTGAGCCTTCAGCCTTTCATCATGGACATATGAGGGGCTCGTGAGCCCCCCTCCCCTTTTCAGGAACTATTGTTTCTTAATAGCTGCTGCTAGAAAGATGACATTTGCTTCTGAAGCCGGAGTCAGTTGGATTGGGCAGTTCATATATAATGCAAAAAGAAAAAAATACTATCTTAAATAATCATTCACATGGTTTAAAAATTATCAGTCAGCAAATTTGTTTTTGGATGTAATGCAATGAATATAAGTTTTTGTTTCTGTGTTTGTAGACAGATTTCATGGCATGCATTGTTTCATAGTCAGATACAAATGTCAGCTTGATGGTTGAGAGTTCAAAATTTGGGCACATGTGTAAGGCACATTGTTTCCCTCTCAGCAGTCCTGAGGATTTGGTGTGACCAGTTCCCTCCGCCCTTACAGTTGTTGTACACTCTCCTGCTAAGCTTGACAAGAAAATGCAATCAGAGAATCATAAGTCAAAATAAATCCTTGTTTCCTTAATCTGCTTGGTCATGAGTTTATCTGGCAATAATACAGAGAAACTGCAACATGTTATTTTGATGCCACAGCTGTGCATACAAATAAAAGAACATCATTACAGTGCCCAGTCTCTTTGTTGATCTGACTGAGCTGACTTTTGTTCTAATGCCACACCATAAGTGGATACTGTCTAGAAAATCAGGAGAGGCATCAAGGGCTGAAGTGAAGCAAGGAGAGTTCAGATACAGGGGACCCTCAGGGTTCTTCAGCACAAAAAACTTCCTGGAACCTCAAGCCTGGCTGCATCTGAGAAAAGTGCTCAGCAGGTAGAGACAGCACCAGGAACAGCTGGGGCAGCCTAGCCTCACACTTCTGCTCCCAGGGGTGTTTATATCATGGCGTCATGGTGTGTATCACTGTGGGGGGTTTGGATGATACCCTGCTGACAGTAATAAGTAGCAAGATCTTCAGTCTGCAGGCTGCGATGGTGAGGTGAAAATCTGTCCCCTGATATACTGCCACTGAACCTTGAGGGTATCCCTGAGATGGTCTGGGATGCACACTCTTGAACTTTGAGGTATCCCTGAGATGGCCTGGGATGCACGCGTGATGATAAGCTTTGGAGCCTGGTTTGGTTTTGCTGGTAACAGTACAAACTTGTACCAATGCTTTGGCTGCACTGCACTTGATGGAAGACTGTTTGTTCCGGGCGTCACAGACAGGACAGCTGGAGACTCGGGTCAGCAGAACATCACTTCTGGAGGCTTAAACCGCACATGAAACATTAGAAGTAGAGAATGGAAAAAATCATGTTCTATAATTCTATTCTATATACCATCTCAAAAACTCTATATGAGGAAGGCCTTCCAAGGGAAACAAAATATTTAAATAGATTCCCCTATTTTTTCTTCATTCAAATAGTCTCACCTGAAACACAAAGAGCAGAAGCCCAAGAAATTCTGATGGGAACAGTACCTTCCCACTTTCCCTTGTGCATGTGTCTCATGCACAGCACAGAGAAACATCTTTTTATAATATTCTAAGAGGCAGGAACTCTTCAGATGAAAGTAATATTCATACAAATAATGGAATTTCATACTTTTTAAATACAGGAAGTTCTGCGGAGTAGATTCCATCTCCATCTGCTGGTATTCTGAGGAGAGGCCGTAAGTAAACAGCACTCCCAAGGGCTCGTGTACTAAGTGTTGGGCCTCAGGAAAGACACTGTGAGAGGTGGAAGGGGAACATTAAGGGGTGTGGCCTCATGTAAGCTTTTCAGGCCAAGTGGTGGGATTTTGAAGGTCATGGGATCTCACTATTTGTTTGTCTCCTTTTATGCCCCATTGCTTTGAGATGAACAACTTCTTAAAAATTCATCCTTCCAGGATACTGTGTCTTAGTCCAAGTCAAAAGCAACAGGTCAGTCAACCATAGAGTGAAATCTATGAGCCAAAATAATGGATGCTTTTAAGTTCATGACCAAAGGCTCTTGTTACACTGATGGAAAGGTGACTGACATTTCTGTTCTGCAGTATCTTTAATACAGGGGAAACAAGGATCCATAATGATACTATATCCTGTCCTTGGAGTCTCTGAGTGGAATATTTGATTGAAGCTGGATCAGCCAGATAGATCAGCAGGTAAGTCACCTGATCAATGTCTATCAAACAGACTTTAATTCCTGGGAGCCCAAGATGGTTGCAGGACAGAATATGGACTTCTGGAATTTTGTTCTTTTATTATCACAGGTGTGCATAGCATGCGTGTGTATGCCAATTTCCTCGCTCCTTCTCTGTCCTTCTCAAGAAAATGAATAAATGATAAAGGAATATTTGATTAAATTTATCCTTAAGGATGATTCAGGTATATGTTTATTTTTAAAATCTGTATTTATGTCTTGAACACCGCCAGAGGAAGACATATGGATATTCAATTTTATCAAACATAACAAATGTGTCTAAGCCATCAAGATTTGCTGCATCTGAAAAATTTCTAAAGCAGATGATAGCCCCTCCCTTGAGGAGGAGCTAGGGCAGTGCAGCCTCATGCTGCTGCTTCCTTTGGGCTTTGTGCTGTGACGTCAATCACGTGGGAGGAGGGTGGTAACATTGCTGACAACAAGAATTTGCAGTAACTTCCAGCAGTGACTGCTAATGGTGAGAATGAATCTGTCCCTGAAAAACCTGTGATGCTGCAGCTCCAAGGCATCTCTGAGATGCACCATGAAGCAGAGTTGATGAGATGCTTCAGAGCCTGCATATTTAATCACATTCTTTCTGGAACCAGTGTGAGCATGAGCTGGAGCCCAGCATGCTCAGCTGATGGTGGAGACTGATTCTGATACAATCACAGGGAGAACTGTTGGGGACTGACTAAACACAATGTCACCTCAACAGTCTGAAACCACACATTATATAGTAGCAGTAGAGAAGAAAATAATTACTTTTAATTTTATCAATTACACATCTGAACCACTATATAAATCCCATGTGATGTATGGATCCCAGTTCAGATGAAAATTAGATATTAAATAACAACCCAAATTTTCTCTTTGTCCAATATTCTCACCTGAGACCTAGAAGAGAACCCTGGAACAGAGGTGGGGGTGTCCCCTTCCAACTGTCCCACTTCTAAATGGAGATTATGCAGGATCCCAGAGGAAGACTTGCTTGTAATGTTCTGAAAGGATGGGTTTATCCTGAATTAGTTCTTATGCCTTTGATGCATGTCTCCTGCATCTCCTGGCTGCAGTTGCCAAAACAATAAGAGTTCTGGATGGTTTCAATGTCTCTTGGTTCTTGTGCCCATGAGTTGAACACTGAAACCAGAACACAATCAAAGGATTAAGGGAGAGGTATTAAAGGAGAGAAAGAATGGAACCCATAGACTCATGGATTCCAGATTTAGAGTCCATGAGGAGCAAGGATGTCAAGATGGCTGCAGAAGTCAGGATATTCATAGGGTTAGGCAGGTCTGGATAAAGTGATTTTTCCTAATTGGCCAGTTCTAATTTCTGTAAAACTGATTGGAACATTTGATACACTACATCTCATCCTTATGTACATGTTGGACCCTGCCAGTTGATCTTGTTACCCATTTCATGCTACAGATGGCATATTGTTTTGCTTTTAGGAAATGAAGCTGGTATGCAATGTAGAACTCACCTCTATACCCTTTCATAAACAGGGTTGGAGGATGTTGATGACCTTATCTCTGTGGAGGATTAAAATCAGTCCCACAAATTAGTAAAGTATTCTCCTCCAGATTAAATCCAGCAGTGGGCATGACCTTCAAAGACTGTCAGAGACCATTCCTAGCGTGGCTGCTCTAAAACTGACCAAGTGGGATCTCATAGTGTTTTAAATACTGAGACTATGAAGCAGGCTCCCTGATCGGTTTCTCTGGAGATGTTATGTTTCCCTCTGCTGCCCACCAGAGAAGATGCTGAGAGTCCTGTAAGTTAAAAGAAAAGAAAAAAAGAAAAGAAAAGAAAAAAAAAGAAAAGAAAAGAACTGCAGATTCACCATTCCGGGGCAAAAAAAAAATGGAAAAACTTTATTGATTACCTAGTTTACCTGACAGTTGCGGCACTAATTTTGTCAGAAGGAAGAAGAAACCCAAACTGAAGGTGCATGGAATTTTTATCCCTGGTCATTGGGTGGGAGAAGGAGGACAAGGAGGTGACCTATCTCCATGGACAAGTGATCCAGCCAAGGCCATTATCGGAGTCTATGGGTACATTGCTGAGCAGTGTCTGTCTTTAAGCAGAATGTCAACACCACAAACATCAAGGTTCAGAACATCTCATGAGGAGGTGGAACAAAATGCAACATCCAGGGGGTGGAAGGAGTATTGTGAAATGTGTCTTCTATACACACAGGAACTGTAGCTATGAATCCATTGTGGCTGGGACAGCGAATACCCAGCACACAGTGGTTGGTGCCTAAGTTACCTGATAGCTGATGGGAATAATTTTAATTGAGGAATGGAGGTCAACAGCACTTGTTGGATTAGAGATAAATCTTCCTTCAGATTTAACTCACCAGACATGATTCCTGACAGGCACATGCACACCACTCTCTGGAGGCACTTTCAATACCACACCCACTGCAACTGGCAGTGTCAGAACATGCTTGGACTTGACATGTAACCAAAGGTCTCTTTCGGCTCCTATGAGCCAATTAGGGCTCTCTATAATATAACAGGATTATGCCCAGCACACTAGCTCCTAGTGCCAAATTGGTCCCATGTGCTAGGCCACACCCTGCTCACTCCTTCCAAACCATTATTCCTGGGCAGGCCCAACATCTCCTCCTTTTTGTTTTAATACAGACTGTATTTCACTATATGTATGTCCAATGTCCATAAGTCTCAGCATGAGCTTTCACTGTTGTCCTATCCAGGTTAGTCTTCTCAGACCGGCAGGTTGACATCAGCACCAGGCATGGCAGCAGGTAGCTTGGGAAAGTTGCATGTGACTCATACAGACAATAAAGGCCTGCCTGGTCCTTTTTTAGACCAAGGCCTTACAAGCTTCCAAGCTTGAATCGCGTCTCTAGGGGTTCCATAGCATGGATGTTCAAGGGCCAAAAACATCTGTAGTGTGGTCGCGTTGATAGAACGCTGCTGAGAGTTATGCTGAAGAAACACTTAAGCAATGTAGTTATTTTTTTAAAGGTATGAGGGTTATTTATTCCGTCTTATGATTCTTTTTTTAATGTCCACTCATACAAACTTAAAAGGTACACCAGTCCCACCCTCCCTCCAACCCCCTATCCCCCTGTGCTCCTCTCCCCTCCCCCTTCTCTCCCCATCCTCCAGTGCCTCTCCGTCCCATCCCCAGAGCATTCTTTAATGTGCATGCCAAACTCTCCTCTGGGTCCTCCTCTCCGATGAGATGCAAGGAACCAGTGGCATTTCCCAGAACCATTTCCTGTGTTCCTTTAAGCATAGGAACACTACTAGGGCTGTCAATATCTTGTCTCCTAGGATCCTAGTGCCTTTAGCAAATGTTAGACTTTGTGATGTCAGCAGTGTGTTGGACATTGTGCAGAGCGAGTAAAGTCCAAATATGATTGCTTCGGCCCTAACTTATGTGGAGTATCTTGCATATCATTGTCCCTCCCATCCTTGTGTTCTTACAATCTTACCGCCCCCTCTTCCACAAATTTCCCTGAGCTTCAGGATGGGGAAAGATTAAGGTGGCCTAGTTCCAGGTGGTTGATATAGAGTCTCTGATGTTCTGGATTATGGTTTGTTGACTTTTTTTCAGTTTTGCTGCTCCCACAATGCCCTTGGCTCCACCCTGATGGGTACTGGATGTCACCCCCTGGCCAGAGATAAAAAACTGTTAAACTAGAGTCTTGTTATAAGAGTATATTCAAAGGTAGATGTAATAAAAGTAGGAGACCGCGGTGAGGGAAGGGTCAATCACCCATCTGCGAAATGGTTACTTTCTATCTGCCAGACTATATGCCCTCCCCTTCTGGTAAGAATGTACCCCATCTGTTGTAAATGATCAGGAAGGAAAGTTTGTGTTTGACAACACAAAAGAGATGGATGAATTTCTAAGTAAACACAACCTACCTAAATTGAATCAGGAAGTTGTGAATTACTTAATAGCCCTATAACATATAAGGAAATTGAGGAAGTAATCTCAAATCTTCCCACCAAAAAATGCCCTGGGCCAGATGGATTCAGCACAGAATTCTACCAGACATTTAAGGAGTTAATAACACCAATACTCCTTAAACTGTTCCATCAAATAGTAAAGGAAGGAACACTACCAAATTCCTTCTGTGAAGCTAATATCATCTTAATCCCAAACCTATTAAAGATTCACTTAAAAAAGAAAACTATAGGCCGATCTCTCCGATGAAGACAGACGCAAAGATTCTCAACAAAGTCTTAGCAAATCGGATTCAAAAACATATCAAAAAGATCATTCACAGGGACCAAGTAGGCTTCATCCCCGGCACACAAGGTTGTTCAACATACGAAAATCAATAAATGTAATTCATCATGTAAACCAGTCCAAAGACCAAGACCACATGATAGTCTCGATAGATGCAGAAAAAGCCTTTGACAAGATCCAACAGCCTTTTATGATCAAAACGCTAGAGACAGTAGGAATGGGAGGAACCTTTATCAATATAATAAAAGCTGCATACCACAAGCCCACAGCAAAGATTATGCTCAATGGGGAACAATTGGAAGCCTTCCCACTTTGATTAGGAACTAGGCAAGGCTGTCCACTCTCACCACTTCTATTCAATATTGTACTTGAAGTCTTAGCTGAAGCCATAAGTCAAGAAAGGGACATAAAAGGGATTCAAATCGGCAAGGAAGAAGTCAAGCTATCCCTATTTGCAGATGACAAGATCTTATGCCTGAGGGATCCCAAAAACTCCACCAGGAAGCTCCTGGAACTAATTGAGAAGTTCAGCAGGGTGACAGGATACAAAATAAATGTGCAAAAATGAGAGGCCTTCCTATATGCCCAGAATGAAAGAAGTGAAAAAGCCCTGAGAGAAACAATCCCATTTACTGTATCCCCTAAAAAAATGAAATACCTTGGTATAAACCTAAGCAGGGAGGTAAAAAGACCTTTACAATGAAAACTTTAAAACCCTGAAGAAAGAAATTGCAGAAGACACAAGAAGGTGGAAAGACCTCCCATGTATCTGGATTGGCAGAATTAACATTGTAAAAATGACCATCCTTCCAAAGGCAACATACAAATTCAATGCTATACCAACTAAAATCCCAAAGCAATTCTTTAAAGAAGTTGACCAAATAATCTCAAAATTCATATGGAGGCACAAAAGACCCAGGATAACAAAGAAAATCCTGAGTAACAAAAACACTGCTGGAGGTATTACCATACCAAACCTTAGTCTATACTACAAATCCATAGTTATAAAAACAGCCTGATACTGTCTCCAAAATAGACACACAGATCAATGGATAAGGGTTGAAGACCCAGATATAAGCCCACAAAAATACAGCCATTTGATCTTTGAAAAAGGGGCCCAAAGAATCCAATGGAAAAAGAACAGCATCTTCAACAAATGGTGCTGGCAAAACTGGATCTCCACATGCAGAAGATTAAAGCTGGACCCGTACATGTCAATGCTATACCAAGACTATATGTACTTGCTATATGTACAAGACTTAATTCCAAATGGATCAAGGACCTTGATATCAGGCCAGAGACTATAAAAATCATAGAACGAAGGATAGGGAATTCCCTCGAGCTGATTGGGCTAGGCCAACATTTCCTACACAGACATCCAATGGCACAGTCACTGCTACCAACTCTCAACAGTTGGGATCTTGTGAAATTAAAGAGCTTCTGTTCAGATAAAGAGATTGTAACACGACCTCAAAGGCAACCCACAGAATGGGAGAAAATCTTCACTAACCACATATCTGATAGAGCTCTACTGTCCAGAGTGCACAAAGAACTTAGAAAACTAAACATCAAGGAAACCAATGGCCCAATTAAAAAATGGACCCTGGGACCATGTTACAGCAGGGAAAATAGGCCTCCAC
Source organism: Typhlomys cinereus (assembly GCA_023101885.1). Classification (NCBI taxonomy): domain Eukaryota; kingdom Metazoa; phylum Chordata; class Mammalia; order Rodentia; family Platacanthomyidae; genus Typhlomys; species Typhlomys cinereus. Next base: position 125,181 of record JALPQD010000657.1, read on the forward strand.
CAAGGACCCAAATAAGTAATGAGACATATGATTAAGTTCACAGACTTTTGTTCCTGATCATTTACTACTGAGGGGATGTGATCTCACCAGAAGAGGAGGGCATATAGTCTGGCAGATAAAAAGTAACCATTTTGCAAATGGGTGATAGACCCCTCCCTTACTGTGGTTTCCCACTTTTATTACATCTACCTTTGAATGTGCTTTTATCACAAGACTTTTACAGCTTTTTGTCTCTGGCCAGGGGGTAACATACAATGCCCACCAGGATGGAGTGAAGGGCATTGCAGGAGCAGCAAAACTGCAAAAGAAAATCAACAAATCACAATCCAGAACTTCAGAGACTCTATATCAACCACCTAGAACTAGGCCAGCTTAATCTCTCCCCATCTTGAAGCTCAGGGAAATTTGCGGAAGAGGGGGCGGTAAGAGTGTAAGAACAAAAGGATGGGAGGAGCAATGATATGTAAGATATTCTATACTAGTTAGGGCTGATGCAATCATAATTGGACTTTGCATGCCCTGCGCATTGTCCAACACACTGTTGACCTCACAAAGTCTAGCATCTGCTAAAGGCACCAAGATCCTTGGAGGCAAAGGATTGGCAGCCACAGCAGTGTTCCTATACCTAAGGGGAACACGGGAAAGGGTTCAGGAAAAGGCCACTGTGTCCTTGTATGTCATCGGAGAGGAGGGCCCAGAGGAAAATCAGACATGCACAAGAAAGGACTCTCTGGGAATTGGGGTGGGAGGCACTGGAGGATGGGGAGGGAGAGGGGTGGGGAGGGGGAGCAGGGGGTACAGGGAGAGGAGGAGGGATGGAGGGAACTGGTGTACCTAATAAGTTTGTATGAGCTGAAATTAAAAAAATAAAAAATTAAAAAAATGGGCCCTAGAACTTAAAAGAAATTTTACCAGAGATGAAATTAAAATGTCAAACAAAAATCTTTAAAAATGCTCCACTTCTTTAGCCATCAGGGAAATGCAAATCCAAACCTCCCTGAGATATCATCTCACCCCAGTCAGGATGGCAAAAATCCACAATACAAACAACAACAAGTGCTGGAGAGGATGTGGAGAGAGGGGAACTCTGCCACATTGCTGGTGGGAATGCAGGCTCATACAGCCACTCTGGCGAGCCGTCTGGAGATTCTTAAAGCAATTAAAGATTGAAATGCCGTATGACCATGCTATCCCCACTTTTGGGAATAACCCCCCATGTAGCAGAGGTTCACCTCGATAGCACAAGCACGACCATGTTCATAGCAGCACTGTTTACAATAGCAAAGTCATGGAATCAACCTAAATTTCCAACAGTTGAAGAGTGGATAAGGAAACTGTGGTACATCTATACAATGGAGTACTACTCAGCCATCAAAAATGATGAATTACTGGAATTTGCCAGGAATTGGATGTTATTAGACACAATTATATTAAGTGAAGTATCCCAGACCCAGAAAATTAAGCACCGTATGTACTCCCTAATAGGTGGCTCCTAGTACCAAACCCACCCAGCCCACCTAGAGACAGCCCACCTATGTAATACAGTAATTGCAAGGATTATGAACAGGAGGGATGGGGTAGGAGGGCCACACCAGAAACAAGGAGAGAGGGGACCATGTTACAGCAGAGAAAATAAGCCTCCATCAAGGACTGTGAGTAAGCAATGAGATATCTGGTTAAGTTCACAGACTTTTCGTTCCTGATCATCTACAACTGATGGGTGTGATTTCACCAGAAGGGGAGGGCATATAGTCTGGCAGATAATAAGTAATCATTTTGCAAATAGGTGATTGACCCCTCCCTCACTGTGGTTTCCTACTTTTATTGCATCTACCTTTGAATATACTCTTATAACAAGACTCTAGTTTAACAGTCTTTTAATCTCTGGCCAGGGGGTGACATCCAATAACCATCAGGATGGAGTGAAGGGCATTGCAGGAGCAGCAAAACTGCAAAAGAAAATCAACAAACCATAATCCAGAACTTCAGAGACTCTATGTCAACCACCTAGAACTAGGTCAGTCTAATCTCTCCCCATCCTAAAGCTCAGGGAAATTTGCGGAAGAGGGGGCGATAAGAGTGTAAGTGCAAAAGGATGGGAGGAGCAATGATATGCAAGATACTCCACACAAGTTAGGGCCAAAGCAATCATAATTGGACTTTACATGCCCTGCGCAATGTCCCAACACACTATTGTCCCCAAAAAGTCTAGCATTTGCTAAAAGCACCAAGATCCTTGGAGGCAAGGGATTGACAGCCAAAATAGTGTTCCTATAGTTAAGGGGAACACAGGAAAGGGTTCAGGGAAATGCCCCTGGGTCCTTGTATGTTATCGGAGAGGAGGACCCAGAGGACAGTCAGGCATGCACATTAAAGGATTCTCTGGGTATTGGGGGAGGGGAGGCACTGGGCGGTGAGGAGGGAGGAGTGAGGGGAGGGCGAGCAGAGGGGTGGGGGGAGGAGGAGGGAGGGAGGGAACCGGTGTGCCTCTTAAGTTTGTATGAGCGGAGATAATAAAAAATGTTAAAGTCTCAAAAAAAGGAGATTATATGAGCGGAAATAATAATAAAAAAATTAAAAATAAATAAAAAAACAATGGTAATGGAACTTAGATTACCAGTGGTACATTCTGACAGGGGATCTAACTGATATTATAACTGGAAATGTATAATTTCATTTTTATAATATATATGGTAAAATATTTAACTATGTTAAATTTGACAAACATATTTAGACAAATCCAGTCGTAGAGTATGTTTCAAGACTACAGGCATGGGATTTGAAAAAAGAAAGAGTGTCATAAAATGAAAAAGTTTGGGTGTTGCGAATTCTATTCTAGATTAAAGAAAATAAAAATAGATGATTTTTATGCAAAAAAAGAAATACTATTTTCATGTTCCCTAACAGGTGAATACATCTGTACATCAAAGGAAATTTATCACAGCCGATTGGAAGTATTATTTTCTGATTCTTCTTTTTTTTTCTTTAACACTGTTGTTTTGCGTTATCCTAATTTATGAAGTACATTGACAAATTAAAACTGTTTATATATAAAGTATAAAATGTAATGATTTATTAGCTGTATACACTCTAAAATGATTTCTGTAATGAAGCTAATTAACATGCCCATCGCCTCCTGTATTTAATATTTTGTATCTATATGTCTTTTCTTATTCACACACAGGAATTTGATAGGTGGCCATCATTTTATTTCAAAGAGACCTGACTGTCTTCTGAGTTCTAAGGAAAACAACCATGGTCAAAAAATAAGAATGAGATATTTTCATCTTAGACTTTCAAGGAAATTGTGAGCATCTTGAAGTTTTGAAATTTTTGCATAAAATTTTAGTTCAGTGCTTCTTCCTTAAACCCAAATTAAATCTGTAAGATTTTATGAAAGAAATTCTACATGGTAATTTGTTTCTTTAAAAATATTGCCTATAGTTAAGCACAAGAAAGAATAAGAAACTGTATTTTCTTGACTTCTTAAGCAAATCTCTTTTGAATTTAGGCTTGATCTTGTAGTTTTCTCTTTCATTACTCGTAGGTTAAATGATGCCATTGTATAGCCTATATCCTCAACTGTATTGACTTTTCATTTCTTTCTAAACTTATCTAATTAATTTTTGTACATAAAAGCTTATGCTGTTCTTATTATTCCAATCTTGATAGCAGACACAGTTACTTCCATCAGAATTTACTTAATTTCCACACTTACATACTATGAGTAATTTCCCAAATGGGTGAGAATATGGCTAAGAATATGCTTAAGAAATATGCAAAACACAGCCTTTGAATCTCCCTTTCTGTGCTTAACTCAGTGCATTTTGGATTTGTCTCTGATATTTGTAGTAAAAGAAAATCATCTTTCGATTTAAATGGATTTGTCACATTTTTTGACTCAAAACATGAGTCATTTATAATTTTTTGAAATCATGAATAAACATTAACATATAAGTATATAAAAAAGAATGGTTGTGAAAAGGAATATGAATTCCAAAAAGTAAAAACTTAGCACTTCATAGCTTAAGTATGAAAATAATGCATAGTTTCAAAAGCAAATAGTTTTGCATACTAACAAAAGATAATAATACTATATTTCTTTTCCCCAAGAAATTCCATCCTACTTGTCAGTGTTACAAATATTTGAAAATTATTTAACATTCTTTGTTCTAGTATTTAAGCCTGTTCAGTCATCTTTGCATACATATTCATATTTATTTTGTTTGCATAAGTATATGGACTATGGACTTACAAGTATGACTACATCCAAGGTAACAGATGAGAGATATAGATAGTATTATAAATAATAAATAATACCTACTGAAAAACTACAATGATAGTGAAAGTACTTCTAGTTCTACATAGAAAGGTAGTAGTGGCAAGAAACAGTTTTTGAAAAATATCCAATAAGTCAATGTCTAGACAACTCTAGAGGAAAATGTCCCACAGTGAATAGCTCACTTTACAAACTCAGAACAAGTGTCATGAAACCTTGCTGTGAGACCTGGACTGCTGAGATCTGGACACTAAGAGACAGTCTTTAAAATTATGAAAATTTCTAAACAGAATGGGAGAGTTTCCAAATATTCACAGAAACACACAGAATAGTCTTCATGTCAAGAATTCAAGACTGTCCAGCTGATAGTGAGGGCAGCATACTTATAGAAGTTAGGAAATGTTGCTGGCTTTGGCATAGATCTGATGAATTTAGGATAATATTATTGATGGTTGTTATTGATGCAGTCACACAAAGAAGGACTTTGGAAATGTGTGAAGAATCAGTGAGGTAAGGTACATGGTCTAGCTTACAAAATCCAACTTTCACTATTGCCAGATTTATAGAAAGCCAATGCACAGAGCAACAATTTATATCCACAGTATGGAGGGTGGAGTGACATTCATGGATAAAAGCCCTCATTTGCATTCTGCTAAGCATCCCCCAAAAAGAACATCTGAAACCCACCATGTGCCAAGGTGTGACCCAGTAGAGGCCACACACACATTAAGGCATGTGGCCTTAAATGACATTGTAAGCAAAGGTTGACCTGTGTCACTCCAACAATGGAGCCTATGAGAGGGTGACCAATGTACAGGATCCAGATATACATAAAGGAAGCCTGTGGAGCTGACAGGGATCTGAAAGCATCCTGGGTCCATAGATAAAACTGTTTTTCTCTTCAGACTCATCACCTTGGTGCATCTTTGCCTGGCGTGTTCTTCTGTCTATCAGATGATACATGTGTCCTATTGTAAATTTGTCATGTATTACAGAAGAATGAAAAATCAGATAAGCATCTACTCAACTAGAACATGTGGATTTTTTTCTGTGTAACTTTAAATCATTTCCTCTTCTCACTGTGATACTATTACCACACAAATTCTGTGCTTTGCTCTTTTGACTTTGTTAACCGAGGTTTCAATTGCTTTGATTTTCTTCTACTTCCTAATAATTCCTAATGCTTTCAGCATAATCTAGGTTAATATTTAAGTGATAGAAATATTAATAATGTTTTTTCATAAGAAGAAAAATTTAAGTAATATATAAATGAATTATTTGCATAACCCATGGTGATAATAAGAAAACTTATCTTATCTGCACATTCTAGTGAAATGGGAAAGGAATATACCCTTTAAATGCAGTGTTGTAATAAGGCTTCTGGATTCAGTCATGACTCTTTCTTATATATAATTGGAGTAAAGGAATATTTCTATATCCAGCAGTAGATATGCTGATTTTGACAGGGAAGTGTTATATATTGAAGTAGTATCACATCATAAGGAATCCCATAGCAGGTGTGATAAAATTTGTATATTAGCAAGATAATCTAATCATAATAAAAAGTTTCATGGCAAGTGATTGGTAGCACCTTAAATGAAAGACTATTTTTATAGCATGCTCTACATATATTCACAGTTTTATAAAACTGTGTGTTCATGTGTGTCAGCACTGGATATAGGCATCAAATTGAGAATTGAATCCATGAACTCTAGGCACCTGTGTAAGAATGAGCATTCAACATAATCCCTGAGAAAGCCTGCAGATTGAATGAATAATTGATGGGAAGGGCCCAGGCCATGGTGGGTTGAAGTAGTCCCCAGGCAGGTGGATAATATGGATGGATCTGGTTACGGAAGTTGACGTACTTCAGTATACTTCACCAGACATCTGGTCTGGAAAGTGAGAAATTTTTCCTTTCTCAACAGTCCTGTAAATATCATGTGGCCATTTCCCTTGGCCACTGCTATTGGTGTGAACTCTTCTGACAAGCTCAACCAAAAAATGTATATGGAAAAAAGTCCATTGTTCCCCTTAAAATATTAGTTTATGAATTTATAGGCAACAATGCATGTTAACTGCAGTGTGTATTTTGGCTACTTTATCATACAGGACTATGCTAACAAGTGAGAAAGCATATCCCTCTTACAGTAATTCCTGTGGGTATGATGTGGCCAGTTTCCTTGAGTACTAATATTGGTGTGAGTGTTCCTCCAATACTGTTGAAATGTAGCTAAACACTCTAAGTAAGAAGAAATAACTTGTTCCTCTAAGTAGCTTGAGTCCTGAATTTGTTCATCAATGGGAAGATAATTCTAATACAGCCACCCAATGGATGTTGTGGTACAGAACATGGAAGTCCACAAACCATGAATGAAGTGCAGAGGCAGCAGGATGACTCAGTGGGTAAAGCTGCCTGTGTGCAAACCTGGCAACCCCAGCTCCATTCCAGGAGTCCACATGGTAGAAGGGGTAATTGACCGCACAAAGTTGTCCTTGCATCTCCCTACATGTGCAGTTGCAGACCCTCATAACTCTATCTCATCCTCTCTCCTTTCCAAAGTAAATAAATAATTCAATCATTAAAAAGATTTAATTAAAATCCATTTAGTCGTGAGTGCCAAACATATTAGGAACCACCGAGGGAAGTCTGTTTGTGAAACTGCAGAAAGCTTCTTAGCTTACAAGGGTGACAAGGACTGTCCAATGCCCAGTGGGTGTGTAGCACTTCTCTTGACTGTTGTCAATAAATTCATGAACTAATGCCTTCAAGAAGAACAAGAATCTTACTTTCTTTTATGATAGTCTGGTTACATCTCTTAGACCAGCTTGGCAGGAGAGCTTTGATCAGCATCAGGAGTCAAGGAAATTATCAACACCATATCCATTGCTGACAGGGGGACAATTCCCACCTGCCAGATCAGCTAATCTCACCAACTATGCTGAAGAATGTCAACTCCATGAATCTTCTTACTTCTACTTATCCAGTTACCCAGGAAAAATGTCCCACCATGATTGGCAAGCCATCCCATCAGTCAGATAATCTCCCCCAGTCTTGTTCAGGGCTTCACTCAACTACGAATTCTCAGAACTGTGCAGAGCTCAAAACTTCAATTATGTAGATGACACCTGTATGGAGCTATTGCTGGGTACACTCATCCTTCTTCAGAGGTCACATTTTTCACTTGTGAATGTAAAATGTTGCCCTGTTCTAAATTCCCATGTGTCAGGGAAATGAAAATCAAAACTTCCCTGAGATATCATCTCACCACGGTCAGGATGGCAAAAATCCACAATACAAACAACAACAAGTGCTGGAGAGGATGTGGAGAGAGGGGAACTCTCCTACATTGCTGGTGGGAATGCAGGCTCATACATCCACTCTGTTAAGCCATCTGGAGATTCTTAAAGAAATTAAAGATTGAAGTGCCATATGACCCTGCTATCCCACTTTTGGGAATAACCCTCCATGCAGCAGAGGTTCGCCTCGATAGCACAAGCATGACCATGTTCATAGCAGCACTGTTTACAATAGCAAAGTCATGGAATCAACCCAAATGTCCAACAGTTGACAAGTGGATAAGGAAAAGGTGGTACATCTATACAATGGAGTACTACTCAGCCATCAAAAATGATGAATTACTGGAATTTTCTGGGAAATGGATGTCATTAGAAGCAATTATATTAGTGAAGTATCCCAAACCCAGAAAATTAAGCGCCATATGTACTCCCTAATAGGTGGCTCCTAGTACCAAACTCACCCAGCCCACATTAAGAAACTCAACAGTAAACCTATGTAATACAGTAATTGCAAGGATTATGAACAGGAGGGATGGGTTGGAGGGCCATACCAGACACAAGGAGAGAGGGGACCATGTTACAGCAGAGAAAATAGGCCTCCATCAAGGAATGAAAGTAAGTAATGTGACACCTGGTTAAGTTCACAGACGTTCGTTCCTGATCATGTCCAACTGAGGGGGTATGATCTCACCAGAAGGGGAGGGCATATAGTCTGGCAGATAAAAAAGTAATCATTTTGCAAATGGGTGATTGCCCCTCCCTCACCGAGGTTTCCTGCTTTTATTACATCTACCCTTGAATGTACTATTATAACAAGACTCCAGTTTAACAGCTTTTTGTCTCTGACCAGGGGGTGACATACAGTGCCTATCAGGATGGAGTGAAGGGCATTGCAGGAGCAGCAAAACTGCAAAAGAAAATCAACAAACCACAATCCAGAACTTCAGAGACTCTATATCAACACCTAGAACTAGGCCAGCTTAATCTCTCCCCATCCTGAAGCTCAGGGACATTTGCGGAAGAGGGGGCAGTAAGATTGTAAGAGCAAAGGATGGGAGGAGCAATGATTTGCAAGATTCTCCACACTAGTTAGGGCCGAAGCAAACATAATAGTACTTTGCATGCCCTGCGCAATGTCCAAAACACTATTGACCTCACAAAGTCTAGCATCAGCTAAAGGCACCAAGATCCTTGGAGGCAAGGGATTGACAGCCACAGTAGTGTTCCTATGCTTAAGAGGAACACGAGAAAGGTTCAGGGAAATGCCCCTGGGTCCTTGTATGTCATCGGAGAGGAGGACCCAGAGGAGAGTTAGGCATACACAATAAGGAACTTCTCTGGGAATTGGGGGGGAGGCACTGGGGGATGGGGAGTGAGGGGAGGGGAAGCAGGGGGATGGGGGAGGAGGGAGGGAGGAGGGAACTGGTCTACCTACTAAGTTTGTATGAGTGGAAATAATAAAAAATGTATTAAAAATGAAAATAACCAAAAAAAAAACCAAAAAACACTAAATTCCCATGTGTGGGACTCTTGTTTCTCCCCATTAGAACACGGAGACCACAGACAGTTTTTCTCTCTATGCTGAGGATTCTTGTCTATACTGTGTGTCTTTGTCTTTAAGCTTTGTAGCATTCTATTCCTTTCAGTGATTCTGTGTCAGTCACCCAGTCTCTCGCAACTGTTCTTTCTTAGAAACTGAAGATAAGAGTTTAACACTAAAATATAGATAATATGGGACACATAATATGGTGTAGGGAACAGTTCTGATTCTCAGAGGGACTCACTCAAGAAGATAAGAAGCAGAAATGGACTCAAGGAATTGGACACATCTCACACAAAATGTATCATAACCAGAAAGCTGGAAACACACTTGAGACTTCCACAAGTGCAGAGAGCCCTGATGCAGCTGTTGGGGATGGAAGTGCTGGGAAATGGCATACTAGAATGGTAATTTGCTCCTTTTCCTTCTCTTCCTTCTTTTTTCTGCAGGACTGAAGGTGACCAAGGACATTCTGGATGTGAGGTGGATGGCCAGTCCTGCTTTAAGATGCTCCTGTGCTTTTTCCTGGGATTGGTGTCCGCAGTGGTTTGCATTGTCTACTGTGGATTCAGATCAGAGTCTGGGGGACAGATGCAGGCTGCACAAGAGCCCACTCCGAGTAAGGGCTCACAGAGAACCTCCAGAGGAAAGTTGAGATTATTAACATTAATGCAAAAAAGTCATCAAAATGGAGGTGGATCTACAATCGTTGCCAACTTGTGCCTACCTGGAGCAGACAGTTGTGCCTGACTTATGACAGCACTTGCTGTTCTCAAAAGAAAAGATCCCAAATCCCATTGAGTTTCTGGTGTCTTATCTTTTACAAAACAAGGCACAGTTTAAATATCAAAAATGAGTTTTGGGCAAGAAAATAATCGTTGTTAGCTATTATACATTTACATGATTATGAAGCCAGCTTTTCTTGTTGTGTTTTTCCTTCCTTTTTTTGGAATATAAGAACATTCAGGATATCAGAACTTATTTCAGGGACTGCAGAAGACAGCTAGTTCCCTCATTGTGATTTATTCACTGCGTCACCTGTGTAATTATTTTCTCATGTTGTCTTTAGCTTTGTTTTTAAGGTGATCTTCAGAATAAACTATCAATATATAAAAAAAGAAAATTGAGCTGGGTCCATGACTACTCCTCTGGAGGCAAGAAACAAACACTAGGGACACCCTGTGCCTGGCTTTACCTTGCTTGTACAGACACTGTTCTGTGCATATTGTATGGTAAATTCTTATTTAAAACTCTGAAGTCTATATAACATCTATCTATCATCTCTTTTATTGACACAGCCCTTTATTGTCAGTTTCACATCTCTTTCTGTCTTGAGTAGTGGTGCTCACAAATAAGCATATCAAGTTCAGGACCTGAACAAAACCCAAAGGACCAAAGTCAAAAGACTTTTAAAATATCTTTCACATTCACAGAAAGACTGGGTTGGCTGAAGTTAAGCTAGTAAGAAATGGATAGGAGAAACCATGTGGCAAATGACCATCACTCCACTCCCCACACTGCTGCAGACTCTGTTCTCTAAGACCTGATGAAAGAAACATGTCTGAGGGCAAATTTGCACTGCCCTGGAAGAATGAGGACACTCAGGGGTTACTGAACCCTTGCAGAGTTGCTCACATGTGACAGCTCTGCAACTGTGTCCTCTGCCCAGCTGCTGCTGATTTGGCATACTCAGAGCACAGTCCACTGCCCTGAGAACATTATCAGGCTGGTCATATTCTGTGCAAGGTTCAGTCCCAGTCAGGATACAGCATGGATATGCAGACCCTGCTCAAATTATGGGGCTCCTGCTTCTTTGGCTCCCAGGTAATGAAGGACAGCATGGGGGGGGGGGGATTCATAGCCTAATGTGAGCAGTGCATCCCATACGTTTTAGCAAAACTCTGCTATTTAGATAATTATCAATATGCAGGTGTCTAATTTTTGTTGTATTTCCCATGTCAGGTGTGAGATGTGACATCCAGATGACCAAGACTCCATCTGTGGCTGCATCTCCAGGAGACAGACTCAACATCAACTGCAAGGCCAATCAGGGCATAAGAAATTACTTAAGATGGTATCAACAGAAGCCAGGCAAAAGTCCCCTCAATGCCTGATCTATCGTGCAACCAATTTGCAAACTGGAGTCTCCTCCAGGTTCAGTGGCAGTGGATCTGTCACAGATTTCACCTCTCACCATCAGCACCTGCAGCCTGAAGATTTGAAAATTACTACTTTCAGCAGGGTAACAGTTACCCTCCCATAGTTATACAAGTCATAACATAAACCACGCTGAGAAGTAGAAGTGTAAGCTGTGCCTTGCCTGGACTGCTCCACAGGTTTGGCACTTGGTGGGAGCTTGGCTCTGATGCAGCCTGGCTATGAAGTGTTCTGTGGATCTTTTGGTGAAAATGCTCAGTGAGGCTTGTTTGTATATGAAGCAGATGTCTCTCTCACTCAGCTGTAGTAACTCCATCATGCCAGAGGATTTGGTAGCATTTAGAGACTCCCCCCCAATTGGAACATTTTGCTTTGCTTTTTTAACAAATGTTTAAGGCATAAAGCAGCACAGAAGGATTCTATATTCAATATTCTCAGGGCTCACTGTTCAAAGGCAATGAAAGTCTGGTCTTTTTGTGAGTAATTACAGTTTTCTAAGGTAATGTCAGTAGAAAGATCCTATTGCTGCAAGTCTGGTTTGCATCACTTGGACAGTCTTTAAAATTATGAAAGTTGTAATTTCAAAACAAAATGGGGAATTTTTCAAATGTCTACAGAAACACCAAGAATGTCACAAAGTGGTTGTCTTAATGTCTAGAATTTAATACTCTGTCTAGCTGATGGTGAAAGCAGTATAACTATAATATAGCAGAGAACAAATGTTGCTGATTTGGGCAAAGATTTGATGAATTTGCGATAGTATTAGTCATAGTTGTTACTGATGCAGTCATATAAAGAAGGCCTTTGGAATTCTGTGAAGAATTTGTGAGGAAAGGTACATGGTCTAATTTACAAGACCCAACGTTTACTACTGCCAGAGTCATAGGAAGTCAATTCAGGAAGCAAGGTTTAATATCTACGGAATTGAGGGTGGAGTGACATTTATGGACCAAAGACCTGAGTCATATCACTCATTCCCATTCAGCCAAGCATCACCCCCCACAAAGCATCTGAAATCCACTCTGTGCCAAGAAGTGACCCAACAGAGACCACATAATTCATTTTGGGAACATGTGGCCTAAAGTGATATTGTAAATACAGGATGATCTATACCACTCCAGCAATGGAGCCTGAAAAGTGAGACCAATGTTCAGGATCCAGATGTACATTAAGGAAGCCTGTGGAACTGACAGGATCCTGAAAGCATCCTGAGTGGTGAGTTGCCAAGAGTATCTGCTTTCATGATTCAATGTCATAGAGAAAGGAATGCATGCCATGTCTTCAGTATATCTGAAATGAATAATTGATTAAACCATTTACTTTATTACACTCTATGTCTACCCTGCTCCTTAAATAAGAAGATTCATTATATACACATCTTGTCCCTGAATTAATAGTGTGAGGATTTAAAATGAATACTTACATCCTCAGGAAATATTTTCCCATGAAAACACTAAAGAAACCTTCAGAAGACTGGAAAGTTTTCTGAAGCCCAATGGCTCATGGGCTGTGCAGGGCTCAGCTGGGCCCTGTGGTTTTTGTATGGGGTTTTTGTATGTAACACCATGGTGCTCTGGCCACTCAGCACAATAGTAATTGCCAGTGTCACTTCTCTGAACATTGCTGATGGAGAGCATAAAATCTGATCCAAAAATGCTGCCACTGAACCTCGATGGAGCTCCAGAAGCCAGAGCTAATTTGATGTCAGTCAACATTGTAGGAGACTGTTCTGGAATCTGTTGATGCCAAGTGTACTTTGTCTTGTCATTGGGGTTAGCGTGGCAGGTGATGGTGATTCTGTCTCCAGGGTTGACAGACAGAGTGGCAGGAGACTGGGTGATGATGTCTCATTCTCAAACCTGAAGTTTCATAAAACATGGAATCAACAAATGCAGAGTCAAATGAAAGAGTCTATGAAATACAGTGAAATACAGAGTCTAATGAAAAAATGCCACATATCACAAATATCAAAGAAAGCGCATATGGATGAAGGATCAGTTTCCCTTGAAGAAAACTTGTCTCAGCACACATTAAGTATGAGACCCTCTTGGGCTTCTCTGATAGATTTCCAGAGAATTACTTTCTGAGGATGATTTTCCCTAGGAAATTCTCACCTGCAAGGAACAACAGAAAACACAAAATAGTTGATAAAATTCGCATCTTGCTAGGTGTTTTCTGAGTCACCCTGAATCATCTTTTCCTGTCCAGGGACCTCCATTTATATCATCTCAGATAAGG
>JALPQD010000657.1:144987-261638 GCA_023101885.1 Typhlomys cinereus
AAGTGGACTTTCCTGTGGAGGATTATGTTAGACGTAAAGTATTTAGACACTGAACAGAAAGCAGCTTCCTTTCTTTATTGTCAGCTGCAGTAGCAGAGTGCCAGAACATATCTTAGTACTTTCCAGGGAAAAACGAATCATAGAGCCAACTAACTACATAAAATTAAGAGAATCAAGGCATTCCAAAATTTATGATAGCAATAAGGATTGAAGGGCTGGAAAATGGCTTAGGGATTAATCCTTTGTCTCCCCCCCCCCCCAAGCAGAATCAGATCAGGTTTCCACATATACGTGACAGGCAGAAATGGCACTGGCCAGCATTTCCAACCCTGGAAGGTAGAGCCTGGGAAACTACATTAAATTCATAGTAACCCTGGGAAACCACAGATTGAATGATTAAGGAGATAGAATAATGCAAGATTTCTAATGTCATCCTTGGAGTCCACAGGCACATGTGTCCCAGTCTACACACATCTATGCATGGCCCGAAACACATGAACACACACACACACACACACACACACACACACACACACACACATGCACATTCACACACATTAAACACACACATGATTAATGAAATTCTTACTGCAGCAGGTGTAACAAGATCGTCTTTGGTCCATGTTCTGACTCTGTGGTGCTGATATGGGATCTTTCTCTGGAATCCCTGGTTCCTGCAGCCTCTGAGAGGATGTCGTCTGTATCTGCTGTTAACTGATGCCCGACACCTCCCTACCACACAGTTACGTCTGCTGGCCACAGCACCAGCTTGCCCTCTACAGTGGATGAAACATTGGACTTGGCAATGAGACCTTCTTGGCTTACCCTCTGCCACCCTCCGCCTCACCAGGCAGCCCCATGCTATAGGGAACACAAGGGATATGGGGCATATTTTTCCTTATCACATAGGACAGCTTGGGGAGTGTTTGCCAGGAGAGGCTTCCTAGAGAAGGTCAGAGCCACAGGTTCACAGCCGTGGATGATTATTACAGGAAAGAACCCACCTCCAGCCTATTTTCCTTGCTGACAGGCAGGAGGCCAAAGTGGAGCTCAGAACACTGTCAGGTCAGGATGGACCCAGGACCACCATCTGCAGCCTTCAGTGCAGTTGCCCCTGCTTTTCCTATTTTAAAATTTCTGCATCTCACTGAATCACCAGCCAGAAGCACCTGGAATTCCCTGATCATTTTCAGATAGATTCAGGCTCTTTGGGGTGATTTCTTTTTGAAGCCATGTCTCTAGACCACTGTGATTATTGCAAACAACATAGTAGAGAATGAACTGGAGGTTGTAGAAAGTGCCTCACAGTAAGCCCAGGTGCAGGCCAGATACAAAAGACCTCTCTTGTCATGAAAATTCATCAAGGATATTTTCATTTACCATCCATAGTGTTGTAGTTCACCTGCATGGTTGCTGATAAATGACATCAAATAGCATAAGGGAGCAGGGGGTTTATTTTCTCTTATGATTACTGGTTACAGTTCTTAGTCCAGCTTGACAGGAGAGCACACACCAACACCAGGACCAAGGGAACTGGCCACATCCTGTGTACATAACAGCTGGGAGATGGACAATCCTTACTTGCCAGACAAGCATATCTGGCCAACAATAACAGAAGGATGCTGACTTTCTCAACCAGTTCTCCCTAATTTATTCCAGGGCCTACTCCCACCCACCATAGGCTAGGCCTTCCCCATCAGCCAGACAATCTCCTGCAGGTTTGCTGTGGGTGTAACTTAACCACTAATTCTCTACAAATGTACCCAGACCTCAAATTCTCAACACTCAAGTTGACACCTGTGCTTAACTCTGACACACAGTGATTAGTTCTCTCTATATTTCCTAGTTTCTCTCCATTCTCCATCAATGCAAACCAGAGACTATAGACCCAACCTCTGGAGCTGTGAGGTAAAAACAACCATGTCTCCATTTTCATTGATTTCTTAGGAATTAATCAGTGTGGGTAAGATAGCAGACTAATACAGAGAGTAAAACCTCCAGTTCACGTAGCTAAAAGAAAAAACCCATAAATGATACACATATTGTAACTCAAGATATATTTGTCTTCCACAATCAAATAGTGAATTATCAGTGAGTTCATTTGAAGAAGATACAACAGGAATAATGTGCTAACTTCAGCACCAATGCATTATACCATCTACTATATTGGTTTAGATGTATGTTATTAGGAAGTGTGTGAATCCTCATGGAATCTAGTGAAAACTGGTTGAGACTTTCCTGGATATTTCTTTGAAATGTCTTAGGAATATATGGTTATTTCAAAGCATAAAATGAGAGAAATTTCAGAACAGTCTTGAAGATTCTTATAACTGTGAACTATTTTTCTTTCAAAAGTTGAATATTATTCATAATTTAAGTTTACTTTCAGGTGGAAATTGAAGTATCTTGAGTAATTCATATTCCCCAAAACAACTATTTTTGGTACTGTACCAAAAATACTGTACCAGCAGAGGGATCACAAAAGTGTACAAAGTTGCCAGAATTATCAAACTGGTCAAACTCCACAAGACTTGGTGCATCTGAGAAATGTCTAAAGCAGGGACAACACCTCCCTCCAGGAGTTGCTGGGGGAGCTCAGGCTCAGGCTGCTGCTTCCCTTGGTGCTTTGTGCTGAGCTGCCAATCACTGGGGAGGTGGGTGGTAATACTGCTGACAGTAACAAGCTGCAGCAACTTCCAGCTCCAGTTGCTGATGGTGAGGATGAATCTGTCCTGAACCATTCTTTCTGCACCTAAAGGGATCCCAGAGATGACTGTGAGGTGTGTGTGATGAGAAGCTTTGCAGCCTGTTTTTTTTTTTTCTTTACTTTTTGAGGAGCCAGTGTACGCTTGTGCTAATGTCCTGGCTGAAACAGATGTGAATAGGAACTAATTCTGCTGGAGTCACCTACAGGATGACAGGAGATGGACCACAACCACGTTACCTCTAGATGCTGAATAAACACATGGAATGTTAATAATGCTCAATTTTAGATCTAAAAATCTAAACAGATTCCACGTGATGCAAAGATGTCAATAAGGAAGAAAATAAAAAAAAAATCCCCACTTTTTCCTTTGTCCACATAGCCTCATCTGAGATTCAGAAGAGAAGCCTCAGAAGTTTAAAGGAGACAGCAACTTCCTGGTAGAAAGTCTTTCTCTGAAAACCCAGAGAAAGACTTTTTGATGATATCCCGAGACATGGGGACTTTTTACATGAAGAAGCACTCATGCAAATGACAAGATTTCATAGTGTTTTAAATACTGACCTTGTCAGGGGAGCAGGCTGAGTGGTCTTTTCTTTGGGCTTCTTATATCTCCCTCTGCTGGCCACCAGAGGAGATGCTGAAATAATCCTTAGAGGTCTGTATATGCTTTCCAGAGACTGTGTAAATAGTGCACACAATCTAATTCAGTCGTTAGATACAGCTGCTGTGGTCAGAACAGAGTGACACCTCACACCCTTTTTCTTCTCAAGTCTTCAAAACATCCAGGTCCTAGAAATCCAAAGATTCTCAAGTAAATTCAATTCATAAAGACTTTGCCCAATGCTTATTTTTTTAAATAATCAATACCCAAGAAAAGAACACACTGAAAATGAGAAAAAAGTGTTAATGCATACACCAGGGATTACTTTTACTTTATTAGGAAAGCCCTCAGCAAAAGTAAACATTGGGAAAGAGAATAGATTATCTAGTGAAAGATTTTTCTAAATAAGTTTAAAAAATACCCTGACAATCAAAAATATGAGTCCCAGGAAAGAATCATTTTTTACCTGAAAGGAAAAATCCAGTCTTGATCAGAAATAATAAAAATAAATACATTTGGTCCCTTTTCACCCCACCCCGCTCCGCCGGTCGGGACGCGTACGCGAGATCCAGCCGGGCCTCACCGCGCGCTCTAGGACCCCAGGTCAGCCCACAGGGAACCGGCTCCGACTCCAACCATCCAGCCGGAGCCGCGCGGGGGCCGAGGGACGAGGAGGACCTCCCCCTGCGCCCGGGCCCCACCCCAGCTGCCCTCGGGTTAAATAGCTCCACGCCGACGCGCCCATCCTCCCTTTTCACCCCGCCCCGCTCCGGTAGGGACACGCCCGCGGTCCACCCGGGCCTCACCCCGCGCCCTAGGTAAGTCCCCGTTCGGCCCCGCCCACCAGTACCCCAGGCCAAATAATTCAGTTTAGTGAAATTGAGAGATCTTAAGAGTTAAAATGACAATGCCAAAGTCCAAGTGCAAATCCATGAGAAGCAACACTCAAGTAAACAAATTTCCCACGGAAGAAATTAATCCCATAATGTTAGACTCCAACAAGAACAAACCCACGGAAAAAGGCCGAGAAAGCCTGACCCAGGATAACGACTTTCAAAATATGATCATTACCATGTTCAATACTATGAAAGAGGAAATCCGGGAGGAATTACATAATGGAATCAATCGCTTTGAAGAGGAACACAACAGACATCTGGAGGAGTTGAGAAAAACAGTGCAAGAAACAAAAAGTGGCATAGAGCAGTTAAAACAAACTCAAGCAGAGTTTAAAACTGAACTAAAAGACAAGTTATCTTCAACCCAGAACGCCACAGAGAGTCTTATCAACAGAACAAATGAAGCAGAAAACAGAATTTCAGACCTTGAAGATAAAGTGGGAGTGCTAACCAGCTCAATGGAAGAGGTTGTTAAAGCCAAAAAGATACTTGAGAGAAATATCCAAGAGATATGGGACACCCTGAAGAAGCCTAACATGCTTATTCATGGAATACCAGAGCAAGAATCTCAAAATACCACCCCTGAGGAAATTTTTCAAACGATCATCAAGGAAAACTTTCCTCATCTAAAAAAAGAGAGGCCCATTCATATACAAGAGGCATTCCGCACCCCAAACAGATACGACCAAAATAGAAGCACACCGTGGGAAATAATAGTTAAAACACTCCACATTCAAGATAAAGAACTGGTGCTGAGAGCTTCAAGGGAGAAAAAACAAGTCACTTTTAAAGGCAAACCTATTAAAATAACAAATGACTTCTCAGTCGAAACAGTAAAAGCAAGAAGAGCTTGGAGAGACATACTTCAAGTATTGAATGAGCAAAAATGTCAACCCAGGCTGATTTACCCTGCAAAACTATCAGTCATGATCGAGGAAAGAAAAATTTTCCAGCACAAAGACAACTTTAAGGGATACATGGCCACCAAACCAGGCCTTCAAAAACTGCTAGAAATGATACTCAAGCATGAAGAAAAAAACAGGCATATCCAGGAGAACAGAAGGCAAATATAACACCATTAAAAGCGAAGCAATATACTTATAAAAGCTACTAAACATAATAAATGTCTGGAATTAACAATAGTTTCTCCATTATAACACTAAATGTTAATGGACTTAATTCACCGATCAAGAGACACAGATTACAAACTTGGATTAAAAATCACAATCCATCAATCTGTTGCCTGCAGGAAACCCATCTCACCACAAAAGACAGGCACGCTCTAAACATAAAAGGCTGGTCAACAATTCTACAAGCAAATGGAAGCAGAAAACAGGCAGGGGTAGCCATTATGCTATCAGATAAAGTGGATTTCAAACCAAAAAAAATTATAAGAGACACGGATGGATACTACATTTTAGTCACAGGTACAATTCACCAGGAAGATTTCACAATACTGAACATATATGCACCCAATACGGGCCCCTCCACTTCATTAAGAAAACCCTACAGCGTCTAAAGCAAGAAATCAACCCCCAAACGATAATTCTTGGGGACTTCAACACCGCCCTCTCTACATGGGATAGATCAACAGGTCAAAAGCTTAACAGAGACACTTTGGAACTTAATCAAACACTGAAAGAAATGGACCTCACAGATCTCTATCGAACTTTTCACCCACGCACCAAAGAATACACATTTTTCTCAGCAGCACACGGAACTTTCTCCAAAATAGATCACATATTGGGCCACAAAATGAATCTACACATATACAAGAAAGTTGAAATTCTAACCTGTGCCCTATCAGACCACCACGGCCTAAAGCTGGACATCCACAACACATCAAACAAGAGAAAATACACTAACTCCTGGAAACTTAACACTATGATGCTGAATGAGAACTGGATTCAGGAAGAAATTAAAAAGGAAATTCAAGATTTCCTGAAAGTGAATGATAACGAAAATACAACTTACCAAAATCTCTGGGAAACAATGAAAGCTGTCTAAGAGGTAAGTTCATAGCTCTTAATGCCCACGTCAAAAAAATGGAAACATCAGAAATAAACAACTTAACAATGCAGCTTAAAGCTTTAGAGAAACTAGAGCAATCTGATCCCAAAAGCAGTAGAAGAGAAGAGATTAGCAAAATAAGGGGAGAAATATCTGAAATCGAGACTAAGAAAACGATAGAAAAAATCAACCAATCAAAAAGCTGGTTCTTTGAAAAAATCAACAAGATTGATACACCCCTAGCTAAACTAACCAAAAGCAAGAGAGAGAAAACCCAAATTAACAAAATTAGAAATGAACATGGAGTTATCACTACTGATACCCAAGAAATCCAGAGAACTATAACATCATATTTCAAAAACTTATACTCTGTGAAGTTTGACAACACAAAAGAGATGGATGAATTTCTAAGTAAACACAACTTACCTAAATTGAATCAGGAAGTTGTGAATTATTTAAATAGTCCTATAACATATAAGGAAATTGAGGAAGTAATCTTGAATCTTCCCACCAAAAAATGTCCTGGGCCAGATGGATTCAGCACAGAGTTCTACCAGACATTTAAGGAGTTAATAACACCAATACTCCTTAAACTGTTCCATCAAATAGCAAAGGAAGGAACACTACCAAATTCCTTCTATGAAGCTAATATCGTTTTAATCCCAAAACCTAATAAAGATTCACTTAAAAAAGAAAACTATAGGCCGATCTCCCTGATGAACACAGACGCAAAGGTTCTCAACAAAGTCTTAGCAAATCGGATTCAAAAACATATTAAAAAGATCATTCATGGGGACCAAGTAGGCTTCATCCCTGGCATACAAGGTTGGTTCAACATACGCAAATCAATAAATGTAATTCATCATGTAAACCAGTCCAAAGTCCAAGACCACATGATACTCTCGATAGATGCAGAAAAAGCTTTCGACAAGATCCAACAGCCTTTTATGATCAAAACGCTAGAGACAGTAGGAATGAAAGGAACCTTTATCAATATAATAAAAGCTGTATACAACAAGCCCACAGCAAGGATTATGCTCAATGGGGAACAATTGGAAGCATTCCCACTTGATCAGGAACTAGACAAGGCTGTGCACTCTCACCACTTCTATTCAATATTGTACTTGAAGTCTTAGCTGAAGCCATAAGACAAGAAAGGGACATAAGAGGGATTCAAATCGGCAAGGAAGAAATCAAGCTATCCCTATTTGCAGATGACATGATCTTATACCTGAGGGATCCCAAAAACTCCACCAGGAAGCTCCTGGAACTAATTGAGAAGTTCAGCAGGGTAGCAGTATACAAAATAAATGTGCAAAAATCAGAGGTCTTCCTATATGCCCAGAATGAAAGAAGTGAAAAAGCCTTGAGAGAAACCATGCCATTTACTATAACCCCTAAAAAAATGAAATACCTTGGTATAAACCTAACTAAGGAGGTAAAAGACCTTTACAATGAAAACTTTAAAACCCTAAAGAAAGAAATTGCAGAAGACACCAGAAGGTGGAAAGACCTCCCTTGTTCCTGGATTGGCAGAATCAACATTGTAAAAATGACCATCCTACCAAAGGCAATATACAGATTCAATGCTATACCAATCAAAATCCCAAAGCAATTCTTCAAAGAAGTTGACCAAACAATCTCAAAGTTCATATGGAGGCACAAAAGACCCAGGATAGCAAAAACAATCCTGAGTAACAAAAACACAGCTGGAGGTATTACCATACCAAACCTTATTCTATACTACAAATCCATAGTTATAAAGACAGCCTGGTACTGGCTCCAAAATAGACACACAGATCAATGGATAAGGATTGAAGACCCAGATATAAGCCCACAAAGTTACAGCCATTTGGTCTTTGACAAAGGGGCCCAAAGAATCCAATGGAAAAAGAACAGCATCTTCAACAAATGGTGCTGGCAAAACTGGATCTCCACATGCAGAAGATTAAAGCTGGACCCGTACTTGTCACCATGTACAAGACTTAATTCCAAATGGATCAAGGACCTTGATATCAGGCCAGAGTCTATAAAAACCATATTTGAAAGGATAGGGAACTCCCTCGAGCTGATTGGGCTAGGCCAACACTTCCTAAACAGACATCCAATGGCACAGTAACTGCTACCAACTCTCAACAGTTGGGATCTTGTGAAATTAAAGAGCTTCTGTTCAGATAAAGAGATTGTCACACGAGCTCAAAGGCAACCCACAGAATGGGAGAAAATCTTCACTAACCACATATCTGACAGAGCTCTACTGTCCAGAGTGCACAAAGAACTTAGAAAATTAAACTCCAAGGAAAACACTGGCCCAATTAAAAAATGGGCCCTGGAACTTCAAAGAAACTTTACCATGGATGAAATTAAAATGTCTAACAATTATCTTAAAAAATGCTCCACTTCCTTCGCCATCAGGGAAATGCAAATCAAAACTTCCCTGAGATATCATCTCACCCCGGTCAGGATGGCAAAAATCCACAATACTAACAACGACAAATGCTGGAGAGGATGTGGAGAGAGGGGAACTCTCCTACATTGTTGGTGGGAATGCAGGCTCATACAGCCACTCTGGCGAGCCGTCTGGAGATTCTTAAAGAAATTAAAGATTGAAATGCCATATGACCCTGCTATCCCACTTTTGGGAATAACCCCCCATGCAGCAGAGGTTCGCCTCGATAGCACAAGCTCGACCATGTTCATAGCAGCACTGTTTACAATAGCAAAGTCATGGAATCAACCTAAATGTCCAACAGTTGACGAGTGGATAAGGAAACTGTGGTACATCTATACAATGGAGTACTACTCAGCCATCAAAAATGATGAATTACTGGAATTTGCTGGGAAATGGATGTCATTAGAAAGAATTATATTAAGTGAAGTATCCCAAACCCAGAAAATTAAGCGCCGTATGTACTCCCTAATAGGTGGCTCCTAGTACCAAACTCACTCAGCCCACATTGAGACACTCAAAAGTAAACCTATGTAACACAGTAATTGCAAGGATTATGAACAAGAGAGATGGGTTAGGAGGGCCACACCAGAAACAAGGAGAGAGGAGACCATGTTACAGCAGAGAAAATAGGCCACCATCAAGGTCTGCAAGTAAGTAATGAGAAACCTGGTTAAGTTCACAGACGTTCTTTCCTGATCTCACCAGAAGGGGAGGGCATATAGTCTAGCAGATAAAAAGTAATCATTTTGCAAATGGGTGATGGACCCCTCCCTCAGTGAGGTTTCCTACTCTTATTACATCTACCCTTGAATGTGCTATTACAACAAGACTCCAGTTTAACAGCTTTTTGTCTCTGGCCAGGGGGTGACATACCGTGCCCAGGAGAATGGAGTGAAGGGAATTGCAGGAGCAGCAAAACTGCAAAAGAAAATCAACAAACCACAATCCAGAACTTCAGAGACTCTATATCAATCACATAGAACTAGGACAGCCTAATCTCTCCCCATCCTGGAGCTCAGGGACATTTGCGGAAGAGGGGGCGGTAAGATTGTAAGAGCAAAAGGATGGGAGGAGCAACGATTTGCAAGATTCTCAACAATAGTTGGGGCCAAAGCAATCATAATGGGACTTTGCATGCCCTGCGCAATGTCCAGCGCACTGTTGCCCTCATAAAGTCTAGCATCTGTTAAGGCACCGAGACCCCTGGAGGCAAGGGATTGACAGCCATAGTAGTGATCTTATGCTTAAGGGGAACAAGAGAAAGGGCTTATGGAAATGCCACTGGGTCCTTATATGTCATCGGAGAGGAGGACCCAGTGGAGAGTTAGGCGTACACAATAAAGGACTCTCTGGGAATTGGGGGGGAGGCAATGGGGGAAGGGGAGGGGGAGGAGGGGGGAGGGAGGTAACTGGTAAAAAATTTAAAATGTATAATTAAATTTTTAATTAAAAAAAGACAAAAATAAATAAATAAATAAATAAATACATTTATAATATTTACTGCAACACCAACATATCAAGAACTATATCTAGGAATAGTCTATTAGGAATAAAATAAAGGTAATCCATTGTGAAAACATTTGGAGGCATAAGCTTCAGGAGAAAAGATAAAGAAAATCATATCCTCTCAATACAGAAAGGCACCAGGCCACAAAGATAATCGAAAAGAGTTCATATGAGGATGAATACATGCAATACAACCAGAAAATAATTCATAAATTGACATGATTATGTTCTCAAGCACTGAAAGCTTTGAGTATAAATGGATTAAATCTTGCAGTTAAAATGGTTGGACAAATGAAGGGGAGGATCATTATCTGTGGGTCTACAGAGAAAGGGCCATTTAAACTACTGTAAAGACCTGAGCCCCTGCTACAGCAGACAACCCAAGGGAAACCCCAAGGCCCACTCAAGTGGGTAGGCATGCAGGAGAGAGGGAGACTCATGGTTTAGTTAAGGGAATGCAGTTGGCAGAGAAAGGAGGAAAGAAAGGAGTCAGAAGGGAGGAGGCCAGTCATAATTACTCATTATATGTGTATAAAAAGAAATTTCTTATTTAAAAAAGAGAGAATGGAGGATCATTTAGACAGCTCAGAGGATAATGTATGTGCTCACAAACATGACAAAAGTATTTTGATTCCTGAAAATCCACATGGTAGAAAAAAGTTGACCTCTGACCTGAACTGTATCCCTAGCTTTCCAAGCATGTGTGTACCCCTCTTTCTTTCTTGCTCATGCTCAAAACAAATAGATGACCAATTAAAATTCAAAAAAGACTGCTCAACAAAAAGACATACTTCATTAGTGAAAACAAATCATCTATAATTTTGATAGAAAGAACATATTTTATAGACAGAGATAGGAATAGGAAGCTGACTACATACAACTTACATTAAGTCAAGAGAAGTTAGGTAAATAAAAACTAAAAAATATGCAAATCAGTTAAATAAAGAATAATAAACTGTCAATTTAACAATGTGTTACTTACATAGCTGCTACTGTAGTGCTAACTGAGTGGTGAAGGCAGGCAAGGCATGATGGGTAAGGATGTGCCCTCTTCCAGCATCACCTCTGCAGCTGGTGGTGGTTTCACTCAGGAATGAGACCACTGAGAGAAACTCCAAGACCGCGAACTCGATGCAAAAGCAAGAGGACTTTATTTCAGAGCATCGGGCAGTTCCAGCAACCTCTCACGCAGGAGAGACTGAAGCGGCTCCTAGCAGCTCGGGCGAGGGGATTATAAAGGGGTTTAGGGTGGGGGTCTCATTGATGAGGAATTATACAATCACTGGTCAGCAAGAGTTCAGGTGGGTTCCTTCCATGATTGATGCAGTCCACCTGCTTAACCGCAGGAAGTTTGCTCCAGATGGCAATTATGCTATTAACAGAATTTTCTTGCAAGACTTGTTTTCCTTAGGGATAGTCATCTTGAGGTTACAGCCTGTTTTCCCCTCACCAAGGGCTACAGCTCTTTTTCCCATCACCAGGGGTTTCAGGGCAGGGAGGGAAGTAGCAAGGTGCATAATTTTAGACAATAGCTAGTAGTGGCTATGCTTGAATAGCTATGAGCAATAGCTAACTATAGCTATGCCTGATCAGCTATGAGCAAATAACTACACTGGACTGGCCCATTCTGTTAATTTTCTTTTTAGGGCAAGGGTCATTCAGTGGCTGAGATGTTTCAGATGCAATAGTAAAGCTGTGGCTATGGCCAGGATGAGAACATTGTGGTTCTTCTCATGCAGCCAAGACACTGATGGTCCAGAGCCCTCAGCTGCAGCCAGTTACCCTGAGTTCCCAGCATCTCCCTCTCACATAGATGCAGAGGGCGCTGTGCTCTTCCCCATACAAGCAGCACAGTTGGCAACTGGGCTGCACCAAGCAGGGAGGTTTTTGTTGGTTTGTGTATCACTGTGGGAGGTGACTGTATAGGAAACATGCAGTAATAAACTCCCAGATCTTCAGGCTTCACCCTACTGATTTTCAGTGTGAAATCTGTCTGTGTCCCACTATCACTGTATACGTCAGGGACCCCAGAGAACTGCTTGGAAACTTCATATATCAGGAGTTGTGGAGACTGCCCTGGCCTCTGTAAGAACCAACACAAATAGGTGTATCCATCACAGTGTAGGAGGCACTTACTAGATTTGCAGGAGATGGAGGCTGACTCTCCAGGAGTGACATACAGGGAGACTGGAGATTGGGTCATCACAATATCACTAGTGGAACTTGAAATTAGAAGAGACAAGTTCAAAGTCAGGTATAAGATTCATGACTTTAATGTTCCCTTCAGATTATTTATTGAAAGAAAGATCTTTAATATTATGCATGTGATTTTTGTTCCATAAGTCAAAACACCAATTTGTACCAAACAAGTGTACTGAACCCCTAAAAAGACTCATATACAGCTTATGCTATCTTATACCACATACATCAGTCTTCAGAATAGCAAGTCTTGTCCCATGTGAGATCTTCACCATCACAGAACTGAAGCTCATGAGCCCTTCCTGGAGGACTCCAGCCAGACCAACCATGTGTGGAACATGCTTGGGCAGCCCTGGGTTCAAGATTTATCCTCCCCCCTTTCCCGCATTCTCCTTCCTCTTCTCCCTTTCTGCTTACTAGAAATCCAGAGCATTAGCAGCTCCAGGAGCTGGACAGGGAACTTCATTTTGAGAAGGTCCACTGATGACAGGAATGGGTCAGGGAGAGGACACAGCTGCCTCCAACAGGGTATTTGCATACTGCTCCTTAGGGAGGTCTTCTGCTCCTAGTTTGAGATAAAACTCAACTGTGTGGGCTTCTCATGTTTACAAAAGAATCTGAAGCACGTTGCATGGGAATGAAAGCAGCACCATAATATTTATTCTGAAGAGAAAATAATAGCCAGTTATTGAAAAGTTGTCAGTACAGAGGATACAGTGTTTGCAGCATAAGCACTTGGGTAGGTAAAGCTATTACTTGGGAGGGACTGCCAGGAAGACAAACGTTTCCAGCTTCTTGGGGTTGAAGAACCCGGCTGTTTATCCATTCTTGTTAATCACAAAGACAGGTTTTTGCCACCCATTCTGGTACTGATCTGAGGAGTCAGAAAAAGCAGAAGGTAGTTCAGCTGTCTTTGGTGCCCAACTAGTGCTGACACTAGGTAAACAGCTGAAAAAATTTGGTATAGTTTTTTTCTAAGTCATGTAAATAGTCTGTATGATCATGAAAGTAACAAAACTATAAGGTATTAATATATTATGTTAAGAGTCTACTGCAAAAACATGAGAGTGGAAATGAAAACAGGTTAACAGAAACTTTGTAAAGTGATGGTCTTGGTGTCTGAGAATGTTTCACAGATGTAAGTAAAAGTTACTTTCTTATAAACATTAAATACACAAAGCTTTTATTTTGGTGATAAGGCAGGCTCACAGCAATTATGCTAGAATTGTCTTTAAAGGTCTTTGAAATTCCCAAATGATGGGGCTGGAGTGGTGGCTCAGGGGTTAGGCCTAGACCCCTGATCCTAGACCCCACATATAGACGCCAGGTCAAAGTGGGGGCGGCCTGCATTTTCTGGTCCTGGTAGGGCAGAGCCTGTAAATCACTGGGCAGAGTAAACAAGGAGGAGGTGGAGGTGATCCATGGTGGTTCCTGAATTTGCCCGTGGTTCTACACACACACACACACACACACACACACAATTGAATAAATAATAATAAAAAGAGAAATTCCCAAAGGCCATCCACTACTGCTGAGATAACCCTGAAGAAACACCCCTGGTGAGGAACTACTCCAATCCTCTGTATACATAAGATGGCCAACTTCCCTAGGAAAGGATATGGAGATGAGCTCTCCATATCAAACAAGTTAAGCCCATCAAAGAAACAATTTAATATCTAGCCCCAGGTGATTCCAAAATGAACTGAATTGGGCCCCAGTGTGAGCTAAAAAATGAGGAAGAGCCATTTTCCAGGCTTGCCTAACCAATGGGGAAAAGCCATCATTTTCCCTGGTTTATCTGAGTATATAAATATACCTTCTTCAAGCCTGCCCCTCATGGCGCTCATGCCATGAGTTCATTTCCAGCTGCCTCATGGATTTCATGAATTTTCCAGGGCACCCTAGCCCCTCATGGCACTTCACCACTAGAGTCCACGAGTTCTGGTCTTTCTCCCCTCTAATAAACTCTACCTAAATCCTCTACACATGTTCTGGTTTCAATATTAGACTTCAAACTTAAGAACCCGCAACATTGAGACGGCCATGCCCATACAGAGACCCTGAAGGGGGCTTGTTCAGGGTCCCCCCCTTCAATGCTCCCAATGAGCAGAGAAAACACCACTGGTCACATGCTCATGAGAGAATTACTGCAGAAGCAGAGTGGCTGTCCCAACAAAGTCAAAGGAACAGGGTATCCTGGGGTATCATTTTCCGTCAGCTTATATACAGTACAACCAGGGAGACAGTAAGAGTGTGGGCTTGGGAAGGGACACTCCTGTTTTTATCCTGTAAAAGAAGAGTCCAGTTATCTGAAGAGTGTACAGAGGAGGTGGAGCCTGCCAGCGGGAACAGGTGCATGAGGAGAGAGAAGCCCGGGCCCAATTCAGGTGGAGAGAAAAGCACATATGTGCCTGAAGGTGTCCTTCTATGAAATGGGCCCTTTGGTCCAGGAGGGAAGGGTCACCACATGATGCAGTAGCCCAACAGAATCTGTAACATTTGGTGACTCATGAAATGATATCTGACAAAAGAGGAAAGACTGTTTCTGCAACAGTGACAGAAACCATATTCTGACAAGGAACAGAAAATATCTGATTTACATTCATAGTCAAAGATTCTATGTTCTACAAGAGTAAACTTTATGAACTTTAAGCCTCAGAATCTCAATATGATGTTTGGGGTTCCCCCTTGCTACATACAGTCTAGTGAATGTGCTTTGCTACTGTAGCACACATGTATCCAAGAAGTAAGAAATCATTCCTTGTCTACCTTGGGAAAAAAAAAACAGCAGGAACTTTGTAATTTTATGGCTTTTTTGTTACTGTTTTATATTGTCTCATGAAAAACTGCATCCCATGCAATATTTCTGAATATGAAAATCCAGAACTCTTGAATTATGAATTGAGAAAAGACTTGACTATGTTCTTGTTCATACCAAAGATTCCAAAGTCGAAGGAGGTTACATGTAATTATTAGAGTAGTGAATGTTACTCACAGCATCATAATCTTGAGAAATTTTTTCAGGAAAATATTCTCTATTAATCATAGCAGGCAATCACTGAAACACATATCATAACGCAGATTAAGTTCATTTTCTTTTCTGTATTCTCCATTGAGTGAAAATATATATCCCATGATCTCATGTTGTTCAGTATATTTTCAGAAGCTATTTATTCAAATGTTCAAGCATAATATTTTATTACATAATATGCACCTCTTTATTGCTGAATGATTTTTATTTCTATCACAGTGATACAATATTTTCTTTCATCTCTTTATGAATACTTGAATTGTGTCTACTTTGAATTGCTATACATAAATGTATTATGCCCATTCTTGTATCCATCTTTAAAAACATCTATGATCACAGTCCTATCTAGCCATGTGAGTTGATTATCAAACAACTCTTCTCGTGCTCATTTCCATTATCAATCCCTGTCTTTCTCCATTATCATCCAATGCATGGTTTTTATGGTGACAAAGTCAGAACATGGTTGGTCTGGACCAAGAGACTCATGGTCCAGAGCCCTCACCTGCAACCAACTGCCTCAAGTTCCCTACAAGTCCCATTTCACATCGATGCAGAGTTTGTTCAGATTCTATGCAGAATGGGCCACCTGCCTAAGAAAGCTTCATTACTGTCTGTATCACTGTTGGAGGTAAAAACAGTGCTTGCAAGCAGTAATTGACTCCAATATCCTCAGCATCCGCCCTTCTGATTTTGAGTGTGACATCTGCCTCTGCATACTGCCACTAAATCTGTCAAGGATCTCATGGACACATTTGGAAACCCAATAGATAAGGAATTTTGAAGCATGGCTTGGCTTGTGAAGGAACAAAACAAATAGGTGTCTCCATCAGTGAGTCTGATGCTCTGACTAGACCTGCAGGAGATGGAGGCTGGTTCTTCAAATGTGACAGCCAGTGACAGAGGAGTCTGGGTCATCACAACATCCCCACTGGAAGCTGAAACAAGATGAGAAGTGCAAAGTTTTGAACAAATTTCATAATCCATAATTAAAATAAACTTTATACTACTGTACACAATTCATCTGAGATCCTTGTATTTTTCTGTGAAATATTTGCTCATGCCACAAATAATTCTTCCCTAAAGGTGTTAAAGAGATTTTAGATATAACCTACACCAGTCATTTCATGAGTGCTGGATCTTTACCTAAGCTCAGGTACTGTCTTATCCGGATTCTAGCTCATACCATTAAACCTTTCATGAGTCTCCTGGAAGACAAGATCTGTCATTTCTTGCAAGGACAGAAAGCACCTGAGAAGCAGTGAAGCCCCAGAGCTCACCCTGCCTCTGGATTCTGCTTCCTAATCTCTCCTTTCTTACCAGGAACACAGAGCATTAGCACCCCAGGAGGCAAACAGAGCACTTCATTTTTTAAAGGTGAACTAAAGAATATGTTGAGTCCAGATATGATTATACATGAGGTTTAATCTCTAACTTGCAGGAGAAGATTCTCCTTGGGGAGACATATGCAAATACAACATGGATGCAGCTGCACAGAAAGAGGGAAGAGCATTTCCAAGTATGTAAGAAACCAAGAAATAACTTCCATGTCAGGGGTGAAACTAGGAGAACAACATGTGTTTTATGATGAGAGGATATATATATATATATATATATTCATTGTGTCTGTCTGGGTCCACGCTGCCTGGGGCAGAACTGTTCCTGCCATAATTAGCTGATTCCTGTGATTAGTAAATGCCCTGCTAACAGCAGCCTTCTCAACATAGGTCAAGCACTTCTCATGTATTCTTGACACCTGCCTTTTCAATGGGGTCTTGAAAAACTGAAGGCTTGCTCCAGCCATTCAGAGGCAGGTGCCTGACAGTGAGCGACCACTGCTATAGCCAATAGAATGTAGGAAAATAGCAAGAGAATTTTCAACACAGTCTGTTATCTAAACCTACTTTGTTTTCTATTCCAGGCTTTACACTTTTCTCCTTTTTTTCTCAAAAAACATTTGTTAATACTGTGGTTATTAAAGGACATAGATGCTCTCTGCCCCACTGCTGCTCTCAGTCCTCTCTTCCAGGTGAGTTCGCCCAGCCCCTTAGGTGGCCTGGTGTCCCAGTGGCACCCAGGCTGCCTCCAGTTTTGCCTGGGCCACGCCCAGGGCACCAGCCCCTTTCTTCCCCCTGCCCTCCTGTCCGACCAACCAGACAGGATTTGCTCACATTCCTCCATCACTGGAGCTTAGGAGGGCCACTAAGCCAAGTCCCAGGTCCCAGGTGAAGAATTCTGCCATCAACATCAGCCCCTCTGCCTCTCCCACCCACCGGGGGACCCAAGCAGGTGGTCCACGGAACACACACTACTACTCAGAATTCAATAGAGTCCAAAGGAAACTCAAGTAAAACTCTTAAGGTACAAAGGCCATACATCTGAAGCCCTCTACAATCATCCTATCACATGGGAGAGATTCTTCACATCCAGCCCAAAGATAAGTAAACCTCCTTTTTTTTCATCTTACTGTTCCTTTCTAGTATTAATCGTTGTAGATCAAATTTTCCATACAGCCACCCCAAAAACATATACAACTCCAGGGAGTATACCACTCACCCTCACATATCACCAAGATACTAAATCATAAAAGTGCACTTCCATACTAATATTCACCCCTGTCTACTTAACCTGACTTAACTGATGTACTAACAGCCTAATAGCTTCATCTAGGAAATAACAATAACAAAAGATAAACGTACACAATTCAAGGCAAGCACTAGTAATAACTGCCCAAGTGTAATAATACCAACTAAATCAGATCAGTGAAAAACACACAGAAACTGAAAGGTCCTAAGAAACAAAACAACAATGCCCAAGTCAAAGTGGAGATCCATGAGAAGCAAAACCCAAGAAGATCAATCTCCCACCAAAAGAATTAACCCTATAATGATGATTCCAAAAAGAACAAATTCACAGAGAATAGCCAAGAAAGCCACGCCCAAGATAACGATTTCAAAGTATGATCATTACCATGATTAATACTATGAAAGAGGAAATCCGAGAGGAGTTAAACAACTGCATCAACCACTTTGAACAGGAACACAGCAGGCACTTGGAGGAGTAAACAAAACAGTTCAAGAAACAAAAATAGGCATAGAGCAGTTAAAACAGTCTCAGGCAGAGTTTAAAATAGAACTAAAAGACAAGTTATCTTCAACCCAAAACTAAACAGAGACTCTTATGAGCAGAACTAATGAAGCAGAAAATAGAATTTCAGATCTTGAAGACAAAGTGAGAAAATTAACCAGCTCAATGGAAGAAGTTACTACAGCCAAAAAGATACATGAGAGGAAATTGGGCACCCTGAAGAAGCCTAACATGTGCATTCATGGAATACCAGAAAGAATCCCAAAATACCACACCTGAGGAAATTTTTCAAATTATCATAAATGAAAACTTCCATCAACTGAAGAATGAGAGGCCCACCCAAATACAAGAGGCATTTCGCACTCCAAACAGATATGACCAAAATAGAAAATCGCCACAGCAAATAATAGTCAAAACCCCTCCACATTCAACACAAAGAAAAGATGCTGAGAGCTTCAAGATAAAAAAAAGCAAGTCACTTTTAAAGGTAAATCTGTTAAAATAACAAATGGCTTCTCAATGGAAACAGTCAAGTATTAAAGGAGCAAAAATGCCAACCCAAACTGATATACCCAGCAAAACTATCTGTCATGATTGAGGGAGAAAGAAAAATTTTCCAGCACAAAGACAACTTGAAGGGATACATGTCTACCAAACCAGGCCTTCAAAAAATGCTAGAAATGATACGCAAACTTGAAGAAAAAACAAGCGTATCCAGGAGGATAGAAGGGAAGTATAATACCACAAAAATATAAATGTAAAACAATAAGCTTACAAAATCCACTAAATATAAAAAATGTCCAGAATTAAAAAGAATTTCTCCATTATAACATTAAATGTCAATGGTATTAACTCACCGATCAGGAGACACAGATTACAAACATGGATTAAAAACCACATCCCATCAATCTGCTGCCTTCAGGAAACTCATCTCCCCACAAAAGATAGGCACATCCTAAGAATGAAAGGTTGATCCAAAATTTTGCAAGCTAATGGAACCAGGAAACAGGCAGGGGTAGCCATTATGCTATCAGACAAAGTGGACTTCAAACCAAAGAAAATCGTAAGAGACACAGGTAGATACTACATTTTAGTCACAGGTACAATTCAACAGGAAGACTTCACAATACTGAACATATATGCACCCAATACAGGCCCCTCCACATTCATTAAGAAAACCCTACAGCATCAAAAGCGGGAAAACAACCCCCAAATGATAATTCTTGGGGATGTCAACACCGCCCTCTCAACATGGGATAGATCAACAGGTCAAAAGCTTAACAGAGACACTTTGGAACTTAACCAAACCCTTAAAGGAATGGACCTTACAGATCTCAATTGAACTTTTCATCCACGCGCCAAAGAATACACAGTTTTCTCAGCAGCACACTGAACTTTCTCCAAAATAGATCACATATTGGGCCACAAAACAAATCTACACGTATACAGGAAAGTTGAAATTCTAGCCCGTGCCCTATCAGACCACCACGGCCTAAAGCTGGACATCCACAACACACCAAACAACAGAAAATACACTAACTCCTGGAAACTTAACACTATGATGCTGAATGAGAACTGGATTCAGGAAGAAGGAAATTCAAGACTTCCTGAAAGACAATGATAATGAAAATACAACTTACCAAAATCTCTGGGAAACAATGAAAGCTGTCCTAAGAGGTAAATTCATAGCTCTTAATGCCAACATCAAAAAATGGAAAAGTCAGAAATAAATAACTTAACAATGCAGCTTACGGCTTTAGAGAAACTAGAGCAATCCAATAGCAAAAGCAGTAGAAAAGAGGAGATTAACAAAATAAGGGGAGAAATATCTGACATCGAGGTTAGAAAAACGATACAGAAAGTCAACTAGTCAAAAAGCTGGTTCTTTGAAAAAATCAATAAGGTTGATACACTCCTAGCTAATTAACCAAAAGCAAAAGAGAGAAAACCCAAATTAAGAAAATTAGAAATGAAAATTGAGTTATCACTACTGATACCCAAGAAATCCAGAGAATTATAACATCATATTTCAAAAACTTGCACTCTGTGAAATATGACAACACAAAAGAGATGGATGAATTCCTAAGTAAACACAACTTACCTACATTGAATCGGGAAGTTTTGAATTATTTAAATAATCTTACAACACATAAGGAAATCGAGGACATAATCTCAAATCTTCCCACCAAAAAATGTCCTGGGCCAGATGGATTCAGCACAGAGTTCTACCAGACATTTAAGGAGGTAATAACACCAATACTCCTTAAACTGTTCCATCAAATAGCAAAGGAAGGAACACTACCAAATTCCTTCTATGAAGCTAATATCATCTTAATTCCAAAATCTAATAAAGATACACTTAAAAAAGAAAACTATAGACCAATCTCTCTGATGAACACAGATGCAAAGATTCTCAACAAAGTCTTAGCAAATTGGATTCAAAAACATATCAAAAAGATCATCCACGGGGATCAAGTAAGCTTTATCCCAGTCACATAAGGTTAGTTTAACATATGCAAATCAATAAATGTATTTCATCATATAAACAGTCCAAAGTCCAAGACCACATGATATTCTCCATAGACTCAGAAAAATCTTTTGACAAGATCCAACAGCCTTTTATGATCAAAACCAGAGAAAACGTTGGAATGGAAGGAATCTTTATCAATATAATAAAAGCTCTATACAACAAGCCTTCAGCAAGTATTATACTCAATGGGAAAAAACGTGAAGCATTCCCACGTCAATTAGGAACTAGACAAGTCTATCCACTCTCACCACTTCTATTTGATATTGTACTTGAAGTCTTAGCTGAAGCTATAAAACAAGAAAGGGACATAAAAGGGATTCAAATTGCCAAGGAAAAGTCAAGCTATCCCCATTTGCAGATGACATGATCTTATACCTGAGGGATCCCAAAAACTCCACCAGGAAGCCCCTGGAACTAATACAGAAGTTCAGCAGGGTGCCATGACAAAAATAAATATACAAAAATCAGTGGCCTTCCTCTATGCCAAGAATGAAAGAAGTGAAAAAGCCTTGAGAGAAACAATCCCATTTACTATAGCCCCTAAAAAATGAAATACCTTGGTATAAACCTAATCAAGGAAGTAAGAGACCTTTACGATGAAAACTTTAAACCCTAAAGGAAGAAATTGCAGAAGACATCAGAAGGTGGAAAGACCTCCCATGATCTTGGATTGGCAGAATCAACACCGTAAAAATGACCATTCTACCAAAGGCAAAATACAAAATCAATGCTATACCATTTAAAATCCCAAAGCCATTTTTAAATAGGTTGACTAAACAATCTCAAAATTCATATGGAGGCACAAAAGACCCAGGATAGCATACACAATTCTGAGTAACAAAAACACTGCTGGAGGTATTACCATACCAAACCTTAGTCTACACTACAAATCCATAGTTACAAAAGCAGCCTGGTACTGGCTCCAAAATAGACACACAGATCAATGGATAAGGATTGAAGACCCAGATATAACCCCACAAAATTACAGCCATTTGGTCTTTGACAAAGGGGCCCAAAGAATCCAATGGAAAAAGAACAGCATCTTCAACAAATGGTGCTGGCAAAACTGGATCTCCACATGCAGAAGATTAAAGCTGGACCCATACTTGTCACCATGTACAAGACTTAATTTCAAATGGATCAATGACCTTGATATCAGGCCAGAGACAATAAAACCTATAGTTGAAAGGATAGGGAACTCCCTCAAGCTGATTGGGTTAGGCCAACTATTCCTAAATGGACATCCAATAGCACAGTCACCACAACCAACATTCAATAGATGGGATCTTGTGAAATTAAAGAGCTTCTGTTCAGATGAAGAGGTTGTAACATGCCTGATTTCAGAGGAAAATCAGGCGTGCACAAGAAAGTACTCTCTGGGAATTGGGGCGGGAGGCACTGCGGATGGGGAGGGAGGAGGGAGGGGAGAAGGAGCAGGGGATAAGGGGGGAGGAGGAGGGAGGGAGGGAACTGGTGTACCTATTAAGTTTGTATGAACTGAAATAATAATAAAAATGTATTAATAAAAAAAATCACTAGGTGGGAAGAAATTTTTTGAATCTAAAAAAAAAAGGGATTGTAACACAAGCACAAAGGCAATCCACAGAATGGGAGGAAATCTTCACTAACCACATATCTGGTAGAACTCTATTATCCAGAGTGCACAAAGAACTTAAAAAACTCAACACCAAGGAAACAAATGGCCCAATTAAAAAATGGGCCCTGGAACTTAAAAGAAACTTTACCAGGGATGAAATTAAAATGTCTAACGAATATCTTAAAAAATGCTCCACATCCTTAGCCATCAGGGAAATGCAAATCAAAACTTCCCGAGATATCATCTCACCCGGTCAGGATGGCAAAAATCCATAATACAAACAACAAATGCTGGAGAGAATGTGGAGAGAAGGGAACTCTCCTACATTGCTGGTGGGAATGCAGGCTCATACAGCCACTCTGGCGAGCCATCTGGACATTTTTAAAGAAATTAAAGATTGAAATGCCATATGACCTTGCTATTCCACTTCTGGGAATAACCCCCCTACAGCAAAAATTCACCTCGATAGCGCAAGCATGACCATGTTCATAGCAGCACTGTTTACAACAGCAAAGTCATGGAATCAACCCAAATGTCCAGTAGTTGACGAGTGGATAAGGAAACTGTGGTACATCTATACAATGGCGTACTACTCAGCCATCAAATATGATGAATTAATGGAATTTGCCGGGAAATGAATGGAATTAGAAGTAATTATATTCACTGAATTATCCCAGACCCAGAAAATTAAGCGCTGTATGTACTCCCTACTAGCTGGTTCCTAGTATCAACCCCACTTAAAGACACTCAATGATAAATCTCTGTAATACCAACAGTAATTGCAAGGATTATGAACAGGAGGGATGGGGTAGGAGGGCCACACCAGAAACAAGGAGAGAGGGGACCATATTACAGCAGAGCAAATAGGCCACCATCAAGGACTGC
Organism: Typhlomys cinereus; assembly: GCA_023101885.1. Classification (NCBI taxonomy): domain Eukaryota; kingdom Metazoa; phylum Chordata; class Mammalia; order Rodentia; family Platacanthomyidae; genus Typhlomys; species Typhlomys cinereus. The sequence continues at coordinate 168,486 of JALPQD010000657.1, forward strand.
AAGTAAGTAATGAGACATGTGGTTAAGTTCGCAGACTTTCGTTCCTGATCATTTACAACTGATGGAGTATGATCTCACCAGAAGGGGAGGGCATATAGTCTGGCAAATAGAAAGTAACCATTTTCCAAAGGTGATTGATTCTTCCCTCTCTGTGGTTTCCTACTTTTATTACATCTACCTTTGAATGTACTCTTATAACAAGACTCTAGATTAACAGCTTTTTATCTCTGGCCAGGGGGTGACATCCAATAGTCATCAGGATGGAGTGAAGGGCATTGCAGGAGCAGCAAAACTGAACAAAAAATCAGCAAACCATAATCCAGAACTTCAGAGACTCTATATCAACCACCTGGAACTAGGCCATCCTAATCTCTCCCCATCCTGAAGCTCAGGGAAATTTGTGGATGTGGGGGTGGTAAGATTGTAAGAGCACAAGGATGGGAGGGACAATGATATGCAAGATACTCCACACAAGTTAGGGCCAAAGCAATCATAATTGGACTTTGCATGCCGTGTGCAATGTCCGACACACTATTGACCCCACAAAGTCTAGCATTTGCTAAAGGCACTAGGATCCTTGGAAGCAAGGGATTGACAGCCACAGTGGTGTTCTTATGCTTAAGGGGAACACAGGATAAGATTGTAAGAAATGCCACTGGGTCCTTGCACCTCTTCTGAGAGGAGGACCTAGAGAAGAGTTTGGCATGCACATTAAATGATGTTCCAGGGATGGGAGGGGAAGGGGCACAGAGCGGTGGGAGGTTGGAGGGAGGGAGGGGACTGGTGTACCTCTAAAGTTTGTATGATTGGAAATAAAAAAATAAAGGACATAGATTAGGTTATAAAAGCAAACTCATTGCATTGTTATATATGCTTGCCTGTTGGGCCCGCCCCGGAATTATGGCAGGGCATTGTTGAGCACATGGGACTAAAGATAGTGCTGAGAGCTAGTGTCCTGGGCATAACCCTGATCGCATTTCAGAGAGCCCTAATTGGCTTATAGGAGTTGACCTGCCTTCGTTACCGAAATACATTGAGTCTGACCTGTAAAGCTTGCATGCTGTGTTGACTTTTAACATACTTGGTTGCCCGTTTCACACCCTGGGGTCTTTTGTCTATTTCAGCTATTTTGTTACCCCCAATAAACGAGATTTTGCTTTGACAAACTCCCTGCCATATTGGAGTTTCTGGAGAGTTGAGGTTGAGGAGCGGCAGGGAACCTGCCTTTCTCCATCCTAATGGCCTGGACCGATGCCCTAGTGTGTGTGTGTGTGTGTGTGTGTGTGTGTGTGTGTGTGTGTGTGTAGAAACTATGCATCGTGTGACCCTATGTGAGGAACTTCCCAGATTGAGTGAAGCAAATTGGGCTTCGAGGTAAGTTAGATCCTTAATATGGGTAACGCAGCAACAAGTAGACCTGACCCAGTGCAGGAAGCACTGAGATTTGTATTAACAAGCCATCGTTTTTGAAATTCCAGATTCTCCCATTGCCAAGGTTTGGCAGAGGGCCCTTAAATTAGCACCTTGGGTCCAGTCTTCTAATGTCTTTTCATGGGACACTTGGGATAAGGTAGAAAACCTAGCCAGAGAGCGGTAGGAACATTTTAAAACATCACTTCCCTTGGGATTTTATCCCACAGTGTCTGTGCTTAAGATATCATTCCTTCCAGGTGCAATTCAGCCCCCACCATAGGCAAAGGTGGAGGCAGAGCAGGCAAAGGAGAAACAGGAGGGGGAGGAGCAGCCAGAGCTGCTTGGGGCTCCCCGAGGTCCTTTGAGGTGCCTGGAGCCAAAAGCAAGCCATCCTGGGTGTCCTATCGCTGAGCCATGGGGGGGGGCTGTGGGGATTGTGAGTGTGCCAGCCGCTTGGAGGGATCCACACTGGGCGGTGCCCCAGTGAGGTGTGCTCAAGAGGATTGGGAAAAATTTGGCAAACTGTGGTAGGGCGGAGGAAGCCACGGGGATGGCAAACATGCCCACCACTTGAGGGAATCCAGGCTAGATCATGGCCCAGCACTGTGCGCATGCCAGGAGCCTCCTAAATCGTGTGCAAAGCTGCTGGCCCAGCGGGGGATAGAGGCTGCACAGGCAAACCAATGCAAGGGAGTGACTTCAGATTGTACCTGGTACATGCAGCTCCTTTCATCCAGATTTAGCTCTGCTCAAGGGAGAGGGGCAGCGTGCATTCTGCGAGCTGGAGAAAAATGGAAGCAAGGGGCTGCAGAGTGGAACCGGTCACCTGTATCCAGATTTAGTGCCTCTCAAGGGAGAAGGGGGTGGAGGCAGTTTAGAGAAAGACCCCCACCCCAATATGCCCTCACAAAAACCTCTCCCAAACCCGAGCATGGGCACGCCCCTGCCAGGCTAGAGCAGGGAACTCATGGGGGTCAAGGAAGACTATGTACAAACTCCTCAGGCCCTGTTTAGGAAGGCTCTGTGCAGGCAGGCAGGAACTGCCTCTGTTTGTGTTTGTCTGTTATTTCTTTTGTGTGGACTCGGAAGGTGGAAACAATGGGACAGACTGTTTCTAGTCTCTTATACCTGTTGCTAGGAAATTATAAAAAGATGTTAGGGAAGGAACCCAAAATCTGAGTGTTGAGAAAAACAAAGGGAAATTTACCGCCCTCTGTTCTGATGAATGGTCCACCTTTTAGGCCAGAAGATGTTTGTTTTAAGAAAGATTGATTTAAAGAAGCTTCTGCCTCCTGTGCTGGAGGGACCATAAAAACTGTCTGTTGTTCTTTGTACTTTGCCTGTGATGATAAAGGGTTACTTTAAAAAGATCTGACTTGCTTGGTGTTCTGGATTTCCTATAAAATGCATGTTTTATGTTTCAAAATAACAGTTGTGGCCACTTCAAATCTTATTGCACATTTATAATCACATTTTGGTTTTTGACTCTGCTCATTATTTGGCATGCCCAATTTAAATGCATGTGAACACTTAAAATGAATCTTTTTAATAACATTAAAAAACCTGAGTATGTACTGACTAAAATATCTTGTTTTATCTTGATTTTTATGAAGCTTCACAAGAGGTGGTATTGTGTTTTTCCTAGGATCTGATCTGATAACATCACTTTTGTAATTCCTTTAAAAGTTTGTTTTCCCATGTGTAATACCAACATATCTAGAAGCCAGAAAGAAAAACTGATTTCTGAGAAATTCAGTGGAATTTCTTCATTCTCCTGGTATGTATGAGGTCCCTTCCTTGGGGACAAGCCTGATCCCTAATTCCAGGTGTATCCTGTGTTCTGCTACAATTTTGCAAACTTAATTCAGATACAATGATTTTTAAGATAAGGTCTACTGCTTCTTTTAAAGGACATTTCTTACAGGATAACTAATGTGAAAACAGCAGGAAACCATCAAGTAGGAAAAAGAAAGTATAAAGGAACTATGTATGGTACTTGTATGTACAAGAGGTTTAAAAAAGGTTTATGGGATAAAAAATCTTACTTAAAAAATTAAAGTGTGTACAGGAGGTTTATGAGTTGGTTAATTAAAAGGATGATAAAGTATGCTAAAAGGGTTATGGAGTGTTAAGTTTATAGAAAGATTAAAAATTAGAGATGATGGTTAAAGGAAATGTTATGTATTATGCTTCTTCCATGCTATAGAAGAAAAGACATTGACCTTCAGAAATTAGAGAATAAGAACTAAGCTTCATGTATTCAAATATATTTCAATTGTCTGTTTTTATTAAGTAGGAATTTGGTTACTCATAAAATCCCAATTTCTCAAGGACTGCAGGGAGGTCTGAGACTAGGGCCTGCAGCAGTCCAAGCGGGGCTCTGCTCAGGAGAAGTCGAGGCCCTTCCCAACAAATGCCACCTCAGCTGCAGCTTGGAGCGGACTCAAGGCGAGCTAGGGAGTTTCTCTGAATTTTGGATTTCACAGTAAAAGAGATTCTGCAAACCAATCTCTGCTCTTTTGGAGAAGGCTTCTCCTATAGGGAGAGGAAAAGAACACCTTTAAAATGTGGGAGTAATATTTTAACCTCTATGTGAATGTGTGAGTGAATGTTGGCCTGAGATGGAAAACCTGTTACACCTCTATGCTCGAGTTTGTAGTCCCATGGCAAGATCCCTAAGATCTCTTACAGCCATTGTCCGGCAGACAACCCGAGATACAATTACTTTCAGGAAGTCCACTGTCAGATAATTGAAGTTTCAGGATGCCCTTAGCGATGCCCAATAGGCTAGGTATAATCCTAGAAAATCCATTGCCCTATGGCTGATTTCAGGAAGAGGGCTCCTTACAGCAGCTCTATCACAGATTGGAGAAATTCTACAATGGATCCACATATCCCTGGGAAATGCCCCTGGAATTTATCCCACTACAAATCAATTACCAGATATAATAAAAATACCCCACTTCCGGTACCAATTTCTGTAACAGTTACTGTTTACTATTGCTGTGAGAGAACACCCAAAGTCAAGAAACTTAAGGGAGAAAGGGAGATTTATTCAGCTTACAGTTCCAGAGGGAAGGTACAGTGTCTCAAAGCAGAGGCAGCATGGCTGGCTGGCCAAAGCTGGAGGAGGCTAAGTCACCTCAGACATCTTGGAACCTGAGAGCTGTAGACTGCTTGCTGCAAAGGCTAACTTTTCTTGGAGGTAGGGTGGGACTAATCCACCTCAAGGCCCAGCCCTTGTGACTGCCTTCCTCCAGCAAGGCTCCACTTCTCAAGGTGACATAACCTTGCCAAACACATGAGACTGTGGGGGACACATTTCAAACCAAGACACAAAGGCCCAAGAGAGATTCTGAGAATCAGCATGAAAAAGCTGAATCAGCTCTGATTCAAAGGGGCAAATCTTCACATGAAGGTTACAGTAGAACCTAGCAGTGCTGTGCAGGTGGTCCCATGCTTAGAGGCACTTAGAGGCATCAAAAATGCAAGAAAGAAGAGGGTATGTATCCCTTTTCCAAGGTTTTGGAGAATGGAGAAAACCAGTCTATATGTGATAGAAAGTCTGCAGTTTAGAGGTCAGGAAAGGCAATTTGTGTTGTTGAGTTAAAGCCTCATTTGCCATTGACAATTGAAGATGATAGAGATGCCAGAATCAAAGTAAGACATTTGCCAAGGAGAGCTATATATCATAGGAAAAGCCTAACCAAGATAATGATGTGTTCTATGGGAAGGTGCACTGGAGGGGTGTAACTGAAGCCCTTTGGAACTGTGATGACTTCATTGAGAGGTGTTAGACTTGAGGCTGCAGGATTTGGAGCTTTGCTGCTGGTTTTCAGTCTTGTTATGGACTGAACTTTCCTGAATGTGCCGCCATTCTGCCCTTTTGGAGCAGGAATATTTATTCTATAACATGTATGTTGGAAGCATGCAATTTATTTTTTATTTTACAAAACAGTATACACTTTGAATTTTGGGACTGTGTTGTGACTACTAATGTTGTCTATGAGGACTTTTAAAGTTGGAATGAATATGGTTTGCATAATGAGATAGCAATGTGCCTGTCATATTTGTCAGGTTTCTCTGGAAGAACAGAATTACTAGAATGTGTGTGTGTGTGTGTGTGTGTGTGTGTGTGTGTGTGTGTGTATCTTTATTAGATCAGCTCAACAATAAAAGTAGTGTCCATCAAAATAGCCATCAGTAGCTGCTTCATTCTTAACCAGAATGACTCACAAAGCCAAAAGAGCCCAAGAAGGTTTCAAGCCTCTATTTCACTGGAGGGTTGAAGATGCTGAGCTTCTTGTCATCCAAGTACAGCTGGTCTCCAAGGAGCAGCAAACAGCAGCAAAGCCTATGAACCAGGGTTCAAAGACAGTGGGAACAGCAATGAAGTGGAAAGGGCTGAGCTCTGCCTCATCCACAGATGGAGGCAACAGTGTCAGAAGCAACAAAGTGCCAATCAAGAAGTCAATGCACCCTAAAAAGTAGGCTAACCCTCAAGTCTATCCAGGATAAGTCAAAAGCAAGTCCCTCCTCCATGCATTTCATGTTATCCACTCCACCAATGGAAATACCACCCACTATGGGCTGGGTTTTCTACATCAATTCAGCAACTACCTGCATACTTGTTCAGGGACCTGCTCCAACCCTGGATTCTTCATAGCTCTGCTCCAAATAGCCAACACTTGACTCTAAACATAGGACCTATGAAAGCCAGTGGTAGTGTGTCATGGTTTGAAATGTGAGTTGCCCCTACAGGCTCATGTGTTTGAATCTGTACTTGTTTGGGAAGGTCATGGCATCTTCAGAAGGTAAAGCCTTGATGGAGGAAGGAGGTCACAGGGGAGGGCCTTGAGGTTGGTTAGTCCCACCTTTCTTTAAACTGGTCATTTTACAGCTCTCAGTCTTAATCCGCCTCCAACTTCTGCTAGGCATGAATGTCTTTTCTGCCATAAAGGATTTTATCTCCCCTCTGGAATCTTAAGCTGAGTAAATCTCTTTTCCTCTCTTAACCTGCTTGATTTTAAGTGGTATCTCAGCAACAGAATAATAACTGCTACAGTGATCTTCTTAGGTACTTATAAATGGAAACGGAAATTCGTGTAACTCACTTTCTGTAAAGAACATTACATTTCCATGTAGAGCATGTTTCCCAAAAGAAAAGAAAGTTGGATATTTAAATAAAATACCTACATTTTCCTTCATCCAATCTTTCTTATCTGAAACTCAGAAGAGCAGAAGACCGAGGAGCTGTGACAGGGATACCATATTTGTGATTCCCTTGTGTATATGGATCATGCACAATACAGAGCAAACCATTATAATGTTCTAATAGTTGCAGAGTTCTCATATGAATAGGTACATGTGCAAATAAAGGGATTCCATATTGTTGTAAATATTAAGAGAGCAGGCTCCTTGGTCCCTTTTCCGAATGGGTGGTGTCTCCCTCTGCTGGTCATCTGAAATACAGAGATTTGAGGGAGATTTGTGTATGGATTTTCTGATTAAGCAATGTAGTTTTGTTTTCAACCCAGGCAGTTTCAATGCTCCTTAGACATCCTAGTGATTCTTAGGAGACCACCATAATAATGCCAAATTTAGTGTGGGCATCTGAATGGAATAGTGTGCTCTAGCCCAGCACTCTGGGGTGCAAACTGTCCTCCTGCCTCAACATCCCAAGTAGTTTCAACAGCAGCTGTGTGTGACCAGCTGTTGCAACTTTAAGAAATTAACTAATAAAGAAGCTTCTACCATTAGACCACGTCACCACTAGCCAAAGCATACATCTCTCCACTTTCAATGGGTGCCCAAGAAACATTGCTAATCCATTAGATAGAATTTCCTGTCACAAATTGATAGTATTAAGATTTTAATATCATGTTTGTGTCTTTTAACTTTATGCATGTATCAAATGCATATTGAATCAATAGCCAGGAGGACATGGAGTTCCTGTACCATGTTCAAATAGACGTCAAGGCTTTATTAGGTGATTTCCTATTGAACCTATGTCTCTGGACCACCCTGATTAAGCACAAACAGCCATAGTAAAGGATGAGTTAGAGAGTGTGGGAGGTTCCCCAGAGTAAGTCCAGATGCAGGCAGACCCGAGAAGCTGCAATTGTCATGAAAATATTTTCATTTGGCAAGTGTGTTAGATGGTTCTCTCTAGGTTAACTAGTTTCTCTGCCTTCTTCTTTTTTTTGGGGGGGTACATAGTTTTGATGTAGTCCATACTGTTTCATAATTTATTATGAATCACAGACTGGCCTTGAAATCACTACTCTTCTGCCTTAGCCTCTCAAATACAAGGTTTATAGAGGATCACCACAAAGCCTACCATAGGACATTGCATGTACACAGGTAATTGAATATCCTTGTTAAAAATGTATACATCAAATGAGTATGTATATATGCATGTGTATATGTATTTTATAAAAGAATAGCCTTAATTGCTAAGATATGTGTCACCATCAGCTAATAAATGCATAATGGAAAATGTGTTGTATATATATCATGCAATATGAACAAAATAATGTCCAGATAAGCAAAGTACCATCCAGGCATGGGGCCTTTCTAGGGCTCTTCTCTTATCTCCAGAGAAGCAGTTTTGCTCTTCAGGTTCTGAAGGTCGTTTCCCAGCTCCTCCATCCAGGACAGCTTCATCAGGACTGTGCTCTCTGCACTTGAGAAGGTCTCAGAGGTGTTTCTCAAGCTGTGGCCATGATTCACTTCTGTGTAATATGTTTCCAGTCTTGCTTTTTTCTAAAAAAATATTTATTTATTTATTTATTTATTTATTTATTTATTTATTTATTAGTGTGTGTGTGTGTGTGTGTGTGTGTGTGTGTGTGTGTGTGTGCGCATGCATGTGTGCGCTGTATATCCCTGTGGAGGATCAAGGCTGACTTCAGGAATCATCTTAGAGGCTTCTTCCCTTCTTCGCTTCCCTCTGGGTTTTGCCAGGCTCCCCCCACCAGGGCCCGAAGAGCAGACCACCACTGTTTCCACCTGGCATTTTACATGGCACCTGGGATCCCAAGTCAGGACCCAGGCAGAAAACCTCACCCCAATACCAGAGGCCAAGTGAAATGGCCTCACCATATTCACAGAGTAGCTGAGAGGGGCAGCATGCTTGATTGCAAGACCAGCATGTCTGGCCAAAAATACTGAAATGTGCCAACTTGCTTAACAGCTCCCTCCATGTTACCCACCTGCCTAGGGACTAGTCCCACCCACTATGGGCTGGGCCCTCCCCATCAATCATTCAATCTTCCGCAGACTTTCTCAGGGTTTTACTTGACTACTCACTCATTCCTCACAGTGGTGCCCAGAGCTCATGTCCTCAGTTCTCAAGCTGATGTCTATATCTAGCTATGACACATATGAACACACAGGAAATAAAACTGTGATCACATGAAAAACATGCTATTAAGCAGGACTTTATTCATATTTAAACTATCTTGTTAATAATACAAACCTTATCATACCTGCCACAGGATTTCTTACATTGCGACAGGAATTCAACTCAAATATATTCCAGTTCCCCAACCAAAATCTGTATTATCTACTCTGGATGTAGAAATATACCTTTACTGCAGTAATATAATGATATAGCATACAGCTGACACAGTCCTGATTGATCACGAAGCATTATTATACCACCATATTGAAAATGTTTATTACCTTTGAGTACAACATGCAAAGGAGATCAATTCTCATGTTATCACTATAGATTACACAAAGAATTAATTTATATGTGACTTAATTTTTCTTTCAGTGAATACATATTATTCATGTTTTGCCACTTAAATATTTCTGATGTTACAAAGAAAGCAGTTATGAAAGCCAAGTATAAGGAAGTAGGAAAAGAAATTCTAAACATTATGGTTAAAAGGACCCAGTACAGAGCTTCTGTGTTAATAGCATTTGAGTGAGAAGAGGAAATGATTTACGCTTACACAGAAAATAATACACACTTTCTACTTGAGCAGATGCTCATCTGATTTTTCATTGTTCTGTAATTTGTGACAAATTTACAATGGAACACATGTATCATCGGATGAGAGAGAGGAATCCACCAGGGAAAGATGTGCCAAGGTGATGAGCCTATAGGAAAGGCAGAGACACCTCTACAGACTCAGGATGCTTCTGGGATCCTGTCAGTTCAACAGGCTTCCTTCATGGAACATTCCTGGACATTGGTCACCCTCTCTAAGGCTTCATTGCTGGAGTGGTATGGGTCACCCTCTGCTTATAATGTTGCTTCAGGCCATATGTTCCCCCGTTGAATCATGTGGTTTCTGCTGGGTCACAGCATGGAGAATAATGGGTTTCAGATGTTCTGTTTGGGAGGAATGCTTGTCTGAATGGGAATAAGTGATATGACTTTAGGTCTTTTGACAATGAACATCACTACACCTTTGATACTGTGGATACAAAGACTTACTCCATTCATGGACTTTCTGTGAACTTGCAGGAGTGAAGGTTGATCTTCAAGCTAGAACATGTTCCTTTCCTCACGGATTCTTCACAGGAAGCCAAAGACTTCTTTATATGACTGCATTAGTAACAACCATCCCTACTATTATCCTAAACTCATCAAATCAATGCCCAAATCAGCAACATTTTTTCTCTGCTATATTATAAGTACAATACCATCACCATCAGCTGGACAGAGTCTTAAAATCTCAATATTTAAGACAACCATTTTGTGTCATTCTGGGTATTTAGGTATGTATTTGGAAACTTTCCCATATTGTTTTGAAATTCCAAATTTAGTAATCATAAAGACTATCTCTTAGTGATATACAAGTGATACAAACCAAACTTACAGCAACATGATGTTTCTTCTGACATTAACCTAACCAGACACCTAACTAACAAAACCTAACACCAAACACAATCATTTCTATTGCCTTTGACAAGCGAACCTTAAGAATAGTGAGTGTAGAATCCTGTCTGTACTGCTTTATGCCTTAAAGGTGTATATTAAAAATCCAAAACAAAATGTTGGAATCATGAGGAAAACTCTAAACACTACCAAATCCTCAGTCATGATGGAGTTGCAATAGCTGAGTGACAGAATGCCTGGTTCACATGCAAATGAGCCTCCCTGACCATTTCTACCAGAAGATCCACTGTAGCCTTCACAGCTAGGCTACATGTGCAGTCAAGCTTCCAGCAGATGTAAACATCAGGAAAGAGGTTGGGGTGACACAGCTTTACACTTCTGCTTCTCAGCATGGTTTATGCTGTGGCTTATATCACTGTGGGAGGGGAGCTACCACTCTGCTGACAGTAGTAAGTTGCAAGATCTTCAGATTGCAGGTTTCTGATAGTGAGGGAGAAATCTGTGTCAGACCTACTGCCACTGAACCTTAGGGGGGATACCTGACTCTAAGATGGATGCATAGCTAATCAGGACTTTTATAGATTTGTCTAGTTTCTGTTGATACCAATGTAAGCTGTAGCCTATGCCTGGTTGGCCTTGCAGTTGATGGTGACTCTGTCTCCTGGAGATGCAGCCACAGATGGAGTCTGGGTCATCTGGATATCACATTTCACACCTGACATAGGAAATACAACAAAAATCAGGAACTGCATAGTGTTAACTAAGTAAAGCAGCTTTTACTAAATATCCCAAAGCAATGCTGGGGAGTCCCCCCCAAAAGACACACACATTCCATGCTGCCCTTCCTTACCTGTGAGCCAGAAGAGCAGGAGCCCCAGGAGTTGAACAGGGGTCTTCATATCCATGCTGTGTCCTGAATGGGACTGACCCCTGCACAGGCTGTGACCAGCCTGATAAAGTCCTCAGGGCAGTGGGCTGTGCTCTGTGTATGTAAATCAGCAGCAACTGGGCAAGGGGCACAGCTGCAGGGCTGGCATATGTGAGCAACTTTGCAAGGGCTCAGTAACCCTGAGTGTCCCCATTCTTCCAGGGCAGTGCAGATTTGCCCTCAGACATGTTTCATCTGCGGAATCTGAGAGCACAGTCAGTGCTGCTGTCTGGGGAGTGGAGTGATCATCCATTTCCATAAGTTTCCTCCTATGTCTTTCTTACTAGCTTCACTGCAGCCAAGAGTCAATCTTTCTGTGGACATGAAAGATTATTTTAGAAGCCTTTCTTCTTTCATCCTGTGAATTTTGCTCTATCCCTGAACTTCTTGGTGTACTTATTTGTGACCACTACTGCTGGAGATAGAAAGAGATGAAAAACTGACAACTGACTGTCAATAAAAGAGGTCTATAGATGTTACACTGGCTTCAAATTTTTAAATAAAAAAATTTTATGCACAAAACAATGTCTGGACAAGCAAGGCAAAGCCCAGGCACAAAATGTCCCTAGTTTTGCCTCTCATCTCCATAGGAGTAGGCTTGACCTCAGTTTGTGATTGTTTTTCATTCTTTTTTAATTTACTTTCCTTTTTTTTCAAATATTTTGGCTATTTATAGTGAAGGTGGCTGTGAAACAATGTAAAATACAATCTGAGGAAACAAATGCATAGATGCTGCTCATTAAATAGTTGAGGTCATTAAATCATAATAAGGGAAATATGTTCTCTTGTGAAACTCCAGAAAGGAGTTCTAGATATGCTGAAGGTTTTTATATGTCTGAAAAGGGAGGTTGGGGGACGAACCCAGAAAGTAAAACTGCCTGGTAACCTGTAAACTTATGTTAAAGAACCAAAACTCTTTTTTTTCCCAAGAAGTCATTTTTTACTTCAAACTGCACCTTGTTTTATAAAAGGTAAGGTGTTAGAAACTCAGTGGTATTTGGGGGTCTTTCCTTTGTGAGAACAGCAAGTGCTATCATAAGACAGGCAGAATTGTCTGCTCCAGGCACGTGTGAGGCGGCAAAGATTGTAGATCCACCTGCTGTTTTGATGACTTTAATACATTAATTTTCTCATTTTCTCCTTTCCTCTGGACATTGTCTGTGAGCACTTCCTCAGAGTGAGCACTGTGTAGCCTGAGTAGCATCTGATTTGAATCCAGTGCAGACCTGCAACCCACTGGATGCCAGTCCCCTGGAGCAGCGTGAAGCATGACTGGTCACCACCTCACAGTCACGTGTGAGCCAGAACTCTTATGGAGCAATATATTTAGAGCATGTATTTCTGTACTCCTTTGACTACAATGTATAAATCAGACCCATTTTTATGATATCACAATGGATTACATACAAAGGATCCATTTATTTGTGACTTAATACTTTCTTCTAATGAATATATACTACTAATGTTTCTACCACTTCAATATTACTTAGGTTATGCTGAAAGCAGTCATGACACCCAAGTTTTAAGGAAGTAGGAAAATAAAATTTAAGCAACTGAAACCTAGGTTCACAATGTTGCAAAACATTAGAGTTAGAAGAGGAAATAATAATTTAAAGTTACATAGAAAAATATCCACCTTTTCTACTTGAGTAGATGCTGATTTGATTTTTCATCCTTCTGTAATACATGACAAATTTACAATGGGACACATGTAACATCTGTCACAGAGAGACAAGCCACTAGGCAAGGATGCACCAAGGTGATGAGCCTGCAAAGAAAGGCAAATCTCTCTACACACTCAGGATGCTTTCAGGATCCTGTCAGTTCCACAGGCTTCCTTAATGTACATCTGGATCCTGAACATTGGTCTCACTTTTCAGGCTCCATTGCTGGAGTGGTATAGATCATCCTGTATTTACAATATCACTTTAGGCCACATGTTCCCAAAATGAATTATGTGGTCTCTGTTGGGTCACTTCTTGGCACAGAGTGGATTTCAGATGCTTTGTGGGGGGTGATGCTTGGCTGAATGGGAATGAGTGATATGACTCAGGTCTTTGGTCCATAAATGTCACTCCACCCTCAATTCCGTAGATATTAAACCTTGCTTCATGAATTGACTTCCTATGACTCTGGCAGTAGTAAACGTTGGGTCTTATAAATTAGACCATGTACCTTTCCTCACAAATTCTTCACAGAATTCCAAAGGCCTTCTTTATATGACTGCATCAGTAACAACTATGACTAATACTATCGCAAATTCATCAAATCTTTGCCCAAATCAGCAACATTTGTTCTCTGCTATATTATAGTTATACTGCTTTCACCATCAGCTAGACAGAGTCTTAAATTCTAGACATTAAGACAACCACTTTGTGACATTCTTGGTGTTTCTGTAGGCATTTGAAAAATTCCCCATTTTGTTTTGAAATTACAACTTTCATAATTTTAAAGACTGTCCAAGTGATGCAAACCAGACTTGCAGCAATAGGATCTTTCTACTGACATTATGTTAGAAAACTGTAATTACTCACAAAAAGACCAGACTTTCATTGCCTTTGAACAGTGAGCCCTGAGAATATCGAATATAGAATCCTTTCTGTGCTGCTTTATGCCTTAAACATATGTTAAAAAAGGCAAAGCAAAATGTTCCAATTGTGGGGGAGTCTCTAAATGCTACCAAATCCTCTGGCATGATGGAGTTACTACAGCTGAGTGAGAGAACATCTGCTTCATATACAAACAAGCCTCACTGAGCATTTTCACCAAAAGATCCACAGAACACTTCATAGCCAGGCTGCATCAGAGCCAAGCTCCCACCAAGTGCCAAACCTGTGGAGCAGTCCAGGCAGCACAGCTTTACACTTCTACTTCTCAGCGTGGTTTATGTTATGACTTGTATAACTATGGGAGGGTAACTGTTACCCTGCTGAAAGTAGTAATTTTCAAAATCTTCAGGCTGCAGGTTGCTGATGGTGAGGGTGAAATCTGTGACAGATCCACTGCCACTGAACCTGGAGGAGACTCCAGTTTGCAAATTGGTTGCACGATAGATCAGGCATTGAGGACTTTTGCCTGGCTTCTGTTGATACCATCTTAAGTAATTTCTTATGCCCTGATTGGCCTTGCAGTTGATGTTGAGTCTGTCTCCTGGAGATGCAGCCACAGATGGAGTCTTGGTCATCTGGATGTCACATCTCACACCTGACATGGGAAATACAACAAAAATTAGTGAGGTTTCCTACTCTTATTACATCTACCCTTGAATGTGCTATTACAACAAGACTCCAGTTTAACAGCTTTTTGTCTCTGGCCAGGGGGTGACATACAGTGCCCAGCAGAATGGAGTGAAGGGAATTGCAGGAGCAGCAAAACTGCAAAAGAAAATCAACAAACCACAATCCAGAACTTCAGAGACTCTATATCAATCACATAGAACTAGGACAGCCTAATCTCTCCCATCCTGGAGCTCAGGGACATTTGCGGAAGAGGGGGCGGTAAGATTGTAAGAGAAAAGGATGGAGGAGCAACGATTTGCAAGATTCTCAACAATAGTTGGGGCCAAAGCAATCATAATGGAACTTTGCATGCCCTGCGCAATGTCCAGCGCACTGTTGCCCTCATAAAGTCTAGCATCTGTTAAGGGCACCGAGACCCCTGGAGGCAAGGGATTGACAGCCATAGTAGTAATCTTATGCTTAAGGGGAACAAGAGAAAGGGCTTATGGAAATGCCACTGGGTCCTTATATGTCATCGGAGAGGAGGACCCAGTGGAGAGTTAGGCGCACACAATAAAGGACTCTCTGGGAATTGGGGGGGAGACACTGGGGGAAGGGGAGGGGGGAGGGAGGGAACTGGTAAAAAATTTTAAAATGTATAATTAAATTTTTAATAAAAAAAATGAAAAAAAAATTAGACACTGCATATTGATAATTATCTAATAGCAGAGTTTTGCTAAACGTATGGGAGCACTGCTCACATTAGGCTATGAACCCACCCCCCATGCTGTCCTTCATTACCTGGGAGCCAAAGAAGCAGGAGCCCCATAATTTGAGCAGGGGTCTGCATATCCATGCTGTATCCTGACTGGGACTGAACCTTGCACAGAATATGACCAGCCTGATAACGTTCTCAGGGCAGTGGACTGTGCTCTGAGTATGCAAATCAGCAGCAGCTGGGCAGAGGACACAGTTGCAGAGCTGTCACATGTGAGCAACTCTGCAAGGGTTCAGTAACCCTGAGTGTCCTCATTCTTCCAGGGCAGTGCAAATTTGCCCTCAGACATGTTTCTTTCATCAGGTCTTAGAGAACAGAGTCTGCAGCAGTGTGGGGAGTGGAGTGATGGTCATTTGCCACATGGTTTCTCCTATCCATTTCTTACTAGCTTAACTTCAGCCAACCCAGTCTTTCTGTGAATGTGAAAGATATTTTAAAAGTCCTTTTGACTTTGGTCCTTTGGGTTTTGTTCAGGTCCTGAACTTGATATGCTTATTTGTGAGCACCACTACTCAAGACAGAAAGAGATGTGAAACTGACAATAAAGGGCTGTGTCAATAAAAGAGATGATAGATAGATGTTATATAGACTTCAGAGTTTTAAATAAGAATTTACCATACAATATGCACAGAACAGTGTCTGTACAAGCAAGGTAAAGCCCAGGCACAGGGTGTCCCTAGTGTTTGTTTCTTGCCTCCAGAGGAGTAGTCATGGACCCAGCTCAGTTTTCATTTTTTATATATTGATAGTTTATTCTGAAGATCACCTTAAAAACAAAGCTAAAGACAACCTGAGAAAATAATTACACAGGTGACGCGGTGAATAAATCACAATGAGGGAACTAGGCTGTCTTCTGCAGTCCCTGAAATAAGTTCTGATATCCTGAATGTTCTTATATTTCCAAAAAAGGAAGGAAAACACAACAAGAAAAGCTGCTTCATAATCATGTAAATGTATAATAGCTAACAACGATTATTTTCTTGCCCAAAACTCATTTTTGATATTTAAACTGTGCCTTGTTTTGTAAAAGATAAGACACCAGAAACTCAATGGGATTTGGGATCTTTTCTTTTTGA
Organism: Typhlomys cinereus; assembly: GCA_023101885.1. Taxonomy (NCBI): domain Eukaryota; kingdom Metazoa; phylum Chordata; class Mammalia; order Rodentia; family Platacanthomyidae; genus Typhlomys; species Typhlomys cinereus. The sequence continues at coordinate 184,753 of JALPQD010000657.1, forward strand.
GAACAGCAAGTGCTGTCATAAGTCAGGCACAACTGTCTGCTCCAGGTAGGCACAAGTTGGCAACGATTGTAGATCCACCTTCCATTTTGATGACTTTTTTGCATTAATGTTAATAATCTCAACTTTCCTCTGGAGGTTCTCTGTGAGCCCTTACTCGGAGTGGGGCTCTTGTGCAGCCTGCATCTGTCCCTCCAGACTCTGATCTGAATCCACAGTAGACCATGCAAACCACTGGACACCAATCCCAGGAAAAGCACAGGAGCATCTTAAAGCAGGACTGGCCATCCACCTCACATCCAGAATGTCCTTGGTCACCTTCAGTCCTGCAGAAAAAGAAGGAAGAGAAGGAAAAGGAGCAAATTACCATCCTAGTATGCCATTTCCCAGCACTTCCATCCCCAACAGCTGCATCAGGGCTCTCTGCACTTGTGGAAGTCTCAAGTGTGTTTCCAGCTTTCTGGTTATGATACATTTTTGTGTGAGATGTGTCCAATTCCTTGAGTCCATTTCTGCTTTCTTATCCTTCTTGAGTGAGTCCCTTTGAGAATCAGAACTGTTCCCTACACCATATTATGTGTCCCATATTATCTGTATTTTAGTGTTAAACTCTTATCTTCAGTTTCTAAGAAAGAACAGTTGCGAGAGACTGGGTGACTGACACAGAATCACTGAAAGGAATAGAATGCTACAAGCTTAAAGACAAAGACACACAGTATAGACAAGAATCCTCAGCATAGAGAGAAAAACTGTCTGTGGTCTCCGTGTTCTAGTGGGGAGAAACAAGAGTCCCACACATGGGAATTTAGTGTTTTTTGGTTTTTTTTTTTTTTGTTATTTCATTTTTAATACATTTTTTATTATTTCCACTCATACAAACTTAGTAGGTAGACCAGTTCCCTCCCTCCCTCCTCCTCCCCCCATCCCCCTGCTTCCCCTCCCCTCACTCCCCATCCCCCAGTGCCTCCCCCCCAATTCCCAGAGAGTCCTTTATTGTGTATGCCTAACTCTCCTCTGGGTCCTCCTCTCCGATGACATACAAGGACCCAGGGGCATTTCCCTGAACCTTTCTCGTGTTCCTCTTAAGCATAGGAACACTACTGTGGCTGTCAATCCCTTGCCTCCAAGGATCTTGGTGCCTTTAGCTGATGCTAGACTTTGTGAGGTCAATAGTGTTTTGGACATTGCGCAGGGCATGCAAAGTACTATTATGTTTGCTTCGGCCCTAACTAGTGTGGAGAATCTTGCAAATCATTGCTCCTCCCATCCTTTTGCTCTTACAATCTTACTGCCCCCTCTTCCGCAAATGTCCCTGAGCTTCAGGATGGGGAGAGATTAAGCTGGCCTAGTTCTAGGTGGTTGATATAGAGTCTCTGAAGTTCTGGATTGTGGTTTGTTGATTTTCTTTTGCAGTTTTGCTGCTCCTGCAATGCCCTTCACTCCATCCTGATAGGCACTGTATGTCACCCCCTGGTCAGAGACAAAAAGCTGTTAAACTGGAGTCTTGTTATAATAGTACATTCAAGGGTAGATGTAATAAAAGCAGGAAACCTCGGTGAGGGAGGGGCAATCACCCATTTGCAAAATGATTACTTTTTATCTGCCAGACTATATGCCCTCCCCTTCTGGTGAGATCATACCCCCTCAGTTGGACATGATCAGGAACGAACGTCTGTGAACTTAACCAGGTGTCACATTACTTACTTTCATTCCTTGATGGAGGCCTATTTTCTCTGCTGTAACATGGTCCCCTCTCTCCTTGTGTCTGGTATGGCCCTCCAACCCCATCCCTCCTGTTCATAATCCTTGCAATTACTGTATTACATAGGTTTACTGTTGAGTTTCTTAATGTGGGCTGGGTGAGTTTGGTACTAGGAGCCACCTATTAGGGAGTACATATGGCGCTTAATTTTCTGGGTTTGGGATACTTCACTTAATATAATTGCTTCTAATGACATCCATTTCCCAGAAAATTCCAGTAATTCATCATTTTTGATGGCTGAGTAGTACTCCATTGTATAGATGTACCACCTTTTCCTTATCCACTTGTCAACTGTTGGACATTTGGGTTGATTCCATGACTTTGCTATTGTAAACAGTGCTGCTATGAACATGGTCATGCTTGTGCTATCGAGGCGAACCTCTGCTGCATGGAGGGTTATTCCCAAAAGTGGAATAGCAGGGTCATATGGCACTTTCAATCTTTAATTTCTTTAAGAATCTCCAGACGGCTTAGCCAGAGTGGCTGTATGAGCCTGCATTCCCACCAGCAATGTAGGAGAGTTCCCCTCTCTCCACATCCTCTCCAGCACTTGTTGTTGTTTGTATTGTGGATTTTTGCCATCCTGACCGTGGTGAGATGATATCTCAGGGAAGTTTTGATTTTCATTTCCCTGACACATGGGAATTTAGAACAGGGCAACATTTTACATTCACAAGTGAAAAATGTGACCTCTGAAGAAGGATGAGTGTACCCAGCAATAGCTCCATACAGGTGTCATCTACATAATTGAAGTTTTGAGCTCTGCACAGTTCTGAGAATTCGTAGTTGAGTGAAGCCCTGAACAAGACTGGGGGAGATTATCTGACTGATGGGATGGCTTGCCAATCATGGTGGGACATTTTCCTGGGTAACTGGATAAGTAGAAGTAAGAAGATTCATGGAGTTGACATTCTTCAGCATAGTTGGTGAGATTAGCTGATCTGGCAGGTGGGAATTGTCCCCCTGTCAGCAATGGATATGGTGTTGATAATTTCCTTGACTCCTGATGCTGATCAAAGCTCTCCTGCCAAGCTGGTCTAAGAGATGTAACCAGACTATCATAAAAGAAAGTAAGATTCTTGTTCTTCTTGAAGGCATTAGTTCATGAATTTATTGACAACAGTCAAGAGAAGTGCTACACACCCACTGGGCATTGGACAGTCCTTGTCACCCTTGTAAGCTAAGAAGCTTTCTGCAGTTTCACAAACAGACTTCCCTCGGTGGTTCCTAATATGTTTGGCACTCACGACTAAATGGATTTTAATTAAATCTTTTTAATGATTGAATTATTTATTTACTTTGGAAAGGAGAGAGGATGAGATAGAGTTATGAGGGTCTGCAACAGCACATGTAGGGAGATGCAAGGACAACTTTGTGCGGTCAATTACCCCTTCTACCATGTGGACTCCTGGGATGGAGCTGGGGTTGCCAGGTTTGCACACAGGCAGCTTTACCCACTGAGTCATCCTGCTGCCTCTGCACTTCATTCATGGTTTGTGGACTTCCATGTTCTGTACCACAACATCCATTGGGTGGCTGTATTAGAATTATCTTCCCATTGATGAACAAATTCAGGACTCAAGCTACTTACAGGAACAAGTTATTTCTTCTTACTTAGAGTGTTTAGCTACATTTCAACAGTATTGGAGGAACACTCACACCAATATTAGTACTCAAGGAAACTGGCCACATCATACCCACAGGAATTACTGTAAGAGGGATATGCTTTCTCACTTGTTAGCATAGTTCTGTATGATAAAGTAGCCAAAATACACACTGCAGTTAACATGCATTGTTGCCTATAAATTCATAAACTAATATTTTAAGGGGGAACAATGGACTTTTTTCCATATACATTTTTTGGTTGAGCTTGTCAGAAGAGTTCACACCAATAGCAAGGGAAATGGCCACATGATATTTACAGGACTGTTGAGAAAGGAAAAATTTCTCACTTTCCAGACCAGATGTCTGGTGAAGTATACTGAAGTACGTCAACTTCCGTAACCAGATCCATCCATATTATCCACCTGCCTGGGAATTACTTCAACCCACCATGGCCTGGGCCCTTCCCATCAATTATTCATTCAATCTGCAGGCTTTCTCAGGGATTATGTTGAATGCTCATTCTTACACAGGTGCCTAGAGTTCATGGATTCAATTCTCAATTTGATGCCTATATCCAGTGCTGACACACATGAACACACAGTTTTATAAAACTGTGAATATATGTAGAGCATGCTATAAAAATAGTCTTTCATTTAAGGTGCTACCAATCACTTGCCATGAAACTTTTTATTATGATTAGATTATCTTGCTAATATACAAATTTTATCACACCTGCTATGGGATTCCTTATGATGTGATACTACTTCAATATATAACACTTCCCTGTCAAAATCAGCATATCTACTGCTGGATATAGAAATATTCCTTTACTCCAATTATATATAAGAAAGAGTCATGATTGAATCCAGAAGCCTTATTACAACACTGCATTTAAAGGGTATATTCCTTTCCCATTTCACTAGAATGTGCAGATAAGTTTTCTTATTATCACCATGGGTTATGCAAATAATTCATTTATATATTACTTAAATTTTTCTTCTTATGAAAAAACATTATTAATATTTCTACCACTTAAATATTAACCTAGATTATGCTGAAAGCATTAGGAATTATTAGGAAGTAGAAGAAAATCAAAGCAATTGAAACCTCGGTTAACAAAGTCAAAAGAGCAAAGCACAGAATTTGTGTGGTAATAGTATCAGAGTGAGAAGAGGAAATGATTTAAAGTTACACAGAAAAAAATCCACATGTTCTAGTTGAGTAGATGCTTATCTGATTTTTCATTCTTCTGTAATACATGACAAATTTACAATAGGACACATGTATCATCTGATAGAAGAACACGCCAGGCAAAGATGCACCAAGGTGATGAGTCTGAAGAGAAAAACAGTTTTATCTATGGACCCAGGATGCTTTCAGATCCCTGTCAGCTCCACAGGCTTCCTTTATGTATATCTGGATCCTGTACATTGATCACCCTCTCATAGGCTCCATTGTTGGAGTGACACAGGTCAACCTTTGCTTACAATGTCATTTAAGGCCACATGCTCCCAAAATGTATTGTGTGGCCTCTACTGGGTCACACCTTGGCACATGGTGGGTTTCAGATGTTCTTTTTGGGAGATGCGTAGCAGAATGCAAATGAGGGCTTTTATCCATGAATGTCACTCCACCCTCCATACTGTGGATATAAATTGTTGCTCTGTGCATTGGCTTTCTATAAATCTGGCAATAGTGAAAGTTGGATTTTGTAAGCTAGACCATGTACCTTACCTCACTGATTCTTCACACATTTCCAAAGTCCTTCTTTGTGTGACTGCATCAATAACAACCATCAATAATATTATCCTAAATTCATCAGATCTATGCCAAAGCCAGCAACATTTCCTAACTTCTATAAGTATGCTGCCCTCACTATCAGCTGGACAGTCTTGAATTCTTGACATGAAGACTATTCTGTGTGTTTCTGTGAGTATTTGGAACCTCTCCCATTCTGTTTAGAAATTTTCATAATTTTAAAGACTGTCTCTTAGTGTCCAGATCTCAGCAGTCCAGGTCTCACAGCAAGGTTTCATGACACTTGTTCTGGGTTTGTAGAGTGAGCTATTCACTGTGGGACATTTTCCTCTAGAGTTGTCTAGACATTGACTTATTGGATATTTTTCAAAAACTGTTTCTTGCCACTACTACCTTTCTATGTAGAACTAGAAGTACTTTCACTATCATTGTAGTTTTTCAGTAGGTATTATTTATTATTTATAATACTATCTATATCTCTCATCTGTTACCTTGGATGTAGTCATACTTGTAAGTCCATAGTCCATATACTTATGCAAACAAAATAAATATGAATATGTATGCAAAGATGACTGAACAGGCTTAAATACTAGAACAAAGAATGTTAAATAATTTTCAAATATTTGTAACACTGACAAGTAGGATGGAATTTCTTGGGGAAAAGAAATATAGTATTATTATCTTTTGTTAGTATGCAAAACTATTTGCTTTTGAAACTATGCATTATTTTCATACTTAAGCTATGAAGTGCTAAGTTTTTACTTTTTGGAATTCATTTTCCTTTTCACAACCATTCTTTTTTATATACTTATATGTTAATGTTTATTCATGATTTCAAAAAATTATAAATGACTCATGTTTTGAGTCAAAAAATGTGACAAATCCATTTAAATCGAAAGATGATTTTCTTTTACTACAAATATCAGAGACAAATCCAAAATGCACTGAGTTAAGCACAGAAAGGGAGATTCAAAAGGCTGTGTTTTGCATATTTCTTAAGCATATTCTTAGCCATATTCTCACCCATTTGGGAAATTAAGTAAATTCTGATGGAAGTAACTGTGTCTGCTATCAAGACTGGAATAATAAGAACAGCATAAGCTTTTATGTACAAAAATTAATCAGATAAGTTTGAAGGAAATGAAAAGTCAATACAGTTGAGGATATAGGCTATACAATGGCATCATTTAACCTATGAGTAATGAAAGAGAAAACTACAAGATCAAGCCTAAATTCAAAAGAGATTTGCTTAAGAAGTCAAGAAAATACAGTTTCTTATTCTTTCTTGTGCTTAACTATAGGCAATATTTTTAAAGAAACAAATTACCATGTAGAATTTCTTTCATAAAATCTTACAGATTTAATTTGGGTTTAAGGAAGAAGCACTGAACTAAAATTTTATGCAAAAATTTCAAAACTTCAAGATGCTCACAATTTCCTTGAAAGTCTAAGATGAAAATATCTCATTCTTATTTTTTGACCGTGGTTGTTTTCCTTAGAACTCAGAAGACAGTCAGGTCTCTTTGAAATAAAATGATGGCCACCTATCAAATTCCTATGTGTGAATAAGAAAAGACATATAGATACAAAATATTAAATACAGAGGTGATGGGCATGTTAATTAGCTTCATTACAGAAATCATTTTAGAGTGTATACAGCTAATAAATCATTACATTTTATACCTTATATATAAACAGTTTTAATTTGTCAATGTACTTCATGAATTAGGGATAACGACAAAACAACAGTGTTAAAGAAAAGAAAAGAAGAATCAGAAAATAATACTTCCAATCGGCTGTGATACAATTTCCTTTGATGTATAGATGTATTCACCTGTTAGGGAACATGAAAATAGTATTTCTTTTTTTGCATAAAAATCATCTATTTTTATTTTCTTTAATCTAGAATAGAATTCGCAACACCCAAACTTTTTCATTTTATGACACTCTTTCTTTTTTCAAATCCATGCCTGTAGTCCTTGAAACATACTCTACTGACTGGATTTGTCTAAATATGTTTGTCAAATTTAACATAGTTAAATATTTTACCATATATATTATAAAAATGAAATTATACATTTCCAGTTATAATATCAGTTAGATCCCCTGTCAGAATGTACCACTGGTAATCTAAGTTCCATTACCATTGTTTTTTTTATTTATTTTTTATTTTTTTATTATTATTTCCGCTCATATAATCTCCTTTTTTTGAGACTTTAACATTTTTTATTATCTCCGCTCATACAAACTTAAGAGGCACACCGGTTCCCTCCCTCCCTCCTCCTCCCCCCACCCCTCTGCTCGCCCTCCCCTCACCCTTCCCTCCTCACCGCCCAGTGCCTCCCCTCCCCCAATACCCAGAGAATCCTTTAATGTGCATGCCTGACTGTCCTCTGGGTCCTCCTCTCCGATAACATACAAGGACCCAGGGGCATTTCCCTGACCCCTTTCCTGTGTTCCCCTTAAGTATAGGAACACTATTTTGGCTGTCAATCCCTTGCCTCCAAGGATCTTGGTGCTTTTAGCAAATGCTAGACTTTTTGGGGACAATAGTGTGTTGGGACATTGCGCAGGGCATGTAAAGTCCAATTATGATTGCTTGGGCCCTAACTTGTGTGGAGTATCTTGCATATCATTGCTCCTCCCATTCTTTTGCACTTACACTCTTATCGCCCCCTCTTCAGCAAATTTCCCTGAGCTTTAGGATGAGGAGAGATTAGACTGACCTAGTTCTAGGTGGTTGACATAGAGTCTCTGAAGTTCTGGATTATGGTTTGTTGATTTCTTTTGTGGTTTTGCTGCTCCTGCAATGCCCTTCACTCCATCCTGATGGTTATTGGATGTCACCCCCTGGCCAGAGATTAAAAGACTGTTAAACTAGAGTCTTGTTATAAGAGTATATTCAAAGGTAGATGCAATAAAAGTAGGAAACCACAGTGAGGGAGGGGTCAATCACCTATTTGCAAAATGATTACTTATTATCTGCCAGACTATATGCCCTCCCCTTCTGGTGAAATCACACCCATCAGTTGTAGATGATCAGGAACAAAAAGTCTGTGAACTTAACCAGATATCTCATTGCTTACTCATAGTCCTTGATGGAGGCTTATTTTCTCTGCTGTAACATGGTCCCCTCTCTCCTTGTTTCTGGTGTGGCCCTCCTACCCCATCCCTCCTGTTCACAATCCTTGCAATTACTGTATTACATAGGTTTATTGTCAAGTGTCTCTAGGTGGGCTGGGTGGGTTTGGTACTAGGAGCCACCTATTAGGGAGTACATACGGCACTTAACTTTCTGGGTCTGGGATACTTCACTTAATATAATTGTGTCTAATAACATCCAATTCCTGGCAAATTCCAGTAATTCATCATTTTTGATGGCTGAGTCGTACTCCATTGTATAGATGTACCACAGTTTCCTTATCCACTCTTCAACTGTTGGACATTTAGGTTGATTCCATGACTTTGCTATTGTAAACAGTGCTGCTATGAACATAGTCGTGCTTGTGCTATCGAGGTGAACCTCTGCTACATGGGGGGTTATTCCCAAAAGTGGGGATAGCATGGTCATATGGCATTTCAATCTTTAATTTCTTTAAGAATCTCCAGACGGCTCGCCAGAGTGGCTGTATGAGCCTGCATTCCCACCAGCAATGTGGCAGAGTTCCCCTCTCTCCACATCCTCTCCAGCACTTGTTGTTGTTTGTATTGTGGATTTTTGCCATCCTGACTGGGGTGAGATGATATCTCAGGGAGGTTTGGATTTGCATTTCCCTGATGGCTAAAGAAGTGGAGCATTTTTAAAGATTTTTGTTAGACATTTTAATTTCATCTCTGGTAAAATTTCTTTTAAGTTCTAGGGCCCATTTTTTTAATTTTGTTTATTTTTTTAATTTCAGCTCATACAAACTTATTAGGTACACCAGTTCCCTCCATCACTCCTCCTCCCCCTGTACCCCCTGCTCCGCCTCCCCACCCTTCTCCCTCCCCATCCTCCAGTGCCTCCCACCCCAATTCCCAGAGAGTCCTTTCTTGTGCATGTCTGATTTTCCTCTGGGCCCTCCTCTCCGATGACATACAAGGACACAGTGGCCTTTTCCTGAACCCTTTCTCGTGTTCCCCTTAGGTATAGGAACACTGCTGTGGCTGCCAATCCTTTGCCTCCAAGGATCTTGGTGTCTTTAGCAGATGCTAGACTTTGTGAGGTCAACAGTGTGTTGGACAATGCGCAGGGCATGCAAAGTCCAATTATGATTGCATCAGCCCTAACTAGTATAGAGTATCTTACATATCATTGCTCCTCCCATCCTTTTGTTCTTACACTCTTACCGCCCCCTCTTCTGCAAATTTCCCTGAGCTTCAAGATGGGGAGAGATTAAGCTGGCCTAGTTCTAGGTGGTTGATATAGAGTCTCTGAAGTTCTGGATTGTGATTTGTTGATTTTCTTTTGCAGTTTTGCTGCTCCTGCAATGCCCTTCACTCCATCCTGGTGGGCATTGTATGTTACCCCCTGGCCAGAGACAAAAAGCTGTTAGAGTCTTGTGATAAAAGCACATTCAAAGGTAGATGTAATAAAAGTGGGAAACCACAGTAAGGGAGGGGTCTATCACCCATTTGCAAAATGGTTACTTTTTATCTGCCAGACTATATGCCCTCCTCTTCTGGTGAGATCACATCCCCTCAGTAGTAAATGATCAGGAACAAAAGTCTGTGAACTTAATCATATGTCTCATTACTTATTTGGGTCCTTGGTGGAGGCCTATTTTCCCTGCTGTAACATGGTCCAGGGTCCATTTTTTAATTGGGCCATTGGTTTCCTTGATGTTTAGTTTTCTAAGTTCTTTGTGCACTCTGGACAGTAGAGCTCTATCAGATATGTGGTTAGTGAAGATTTTCTCCCATTCTGTGGGTTGCCTTTGAGGTCGTGTTACAATCTCTTTATCTGAACAGAAGCTCTTTAATTTCACAAGATCCCAACTGTTGAGAGTTGGTAGCAGTGACTGTGCCATTGGATGTCTGTGTAGGAAATGTTGGCCTAGCCCAATCAGCTCGAGGGAATTCCCTATCCTTCGTTCTATGATTTTTATAGTCTCTGGCCTGATATCAAGGTCCTTGATCCATTTGGAATTAAGTCTTGTACATATAGCAAGTACATATAGTCTTGGTATAGCATTGACATGTACGGGTCCAGCTTTAATCTTCTGCATGTGGAGATCCAGTTTTGCCAGCACCATTTGTTGAAGATGCTGTTCTTTTTCCATTGGATTCTTTGGGCCCCTTTTTCAAAGATCAAATGGCTGTATTTTTGTGGGCTTATATCTGGGTCTTCAACCCTTATCCATTGATCTGTGTGTCTATTTTGGAGACAGTATCAGGCTGTTTTTATAACTATGGATTTGTAGTATAGACTAAGGTTTGGTATGGTAATACCTCCAGCAGTGTTTTTGTTACTCAGGATTTTCTTTGTTATCCTGGGTCTTTTGTGCCTCCATATGAATTTTGAGATTATTTGGTCAACTTCTTTAAAGAATTGCTTTGGGATTTTAGTTGGTATAGCATTGAATTTGTATGTTGCCTTTGGAAGGATGGTCATTTTTACAATGTTAATTCTGCCAATCCAGATACATGGGAGGTCTTTCCACCTTCTGGTGTCTTCTGCAATTTCTTTCTTCAGGGTTTTAAAGTTTTCATTGTAAAGGTCTTTTTACCTCTCTGCTTAGGTTTATACCAAGGTATTTCATTTTTTTAGGGGCTACAGTAAATGGGATTGTTTCTCTCAGGGCTTTTTCACTTCTTTCATTCTGGGCATATAGGAAGGCCTCTCATTTTTGCACATTTATTTTGTATTCTGTCACCCTGCTGAACTTCTCAATTAGTTCCAGGGGCTTCCTGGTGGAATTTTTTGGGATCCCTCAGGCATAAGATCTTGTCATCTGCAAATAGGGATAGCTTGACTTCTTCCTTGCCGATTTGAATCCCTTTTATGTCCCTTTCTTGACTTATGGCTTCAGCTAAGACTTCAAGTACAATATTGAATAGAAGTGGTGAGAGTGGACAGCCTTGCCTGGTTCCTAATCAAAGTGGGAAGGCTTCCAATTTTTCCCCATTGAGCATAATCCTTGCTGTGGGCTTGTGGTATGCAGCTTTTATTATATTGATAAAGGTTCCTTCCATTCCTACTGTCTCTAGCGTTTTGATCATAAAAGGCTGTTGGATCTTGTCAAAGGCTTTTTCTGCATCTATCGAGACTATCATGTGGTCTTGGTCTTTGGACTGGTTTACATGATGAATTACATTTATTGATTTTCGTATGTTGAACCAACCTTGTGTGCCGGGGATGAAGCCTACTTGGTCCCTGTGAATGATCTTTTTGATATGTTTTTGAATCCGATTTGCTAAGACTTTGTTGAGAATCTTTGCGTCTGTCTTCATCGGAGAGATCGGCCTGTAGTTTTCTTTTTTAAGTGAATCTTTAATAGGTTTTGGGATTAAGATGATATTAGCTTCACAGAAGGAATTTGGTAGTGTTCCTTCCTTTACTATTTGATGGAACAGTTTAAGGAGTATTGGTGTTATTAACTCCTTAAATGTCTGGTAGAATTCTGTGCTGAATCCATCTGGCCCAGGGCATTTTTTGGTGGGAAGATTTGAGATTACTTCCTCAATTTCCTTATATGTTATAGGGCTATTTAAGTAATTCACAACTTCCTGATTCAATTTAGGTAGGTTGTGTTTACTTAGAAATTCATCCATCTCTTTTGTGTTGTCAAACACAAACTTTCCTTCCTGATCATTTACAACAGATGGGGTACATTCTTACCAGAAGGGGAGGGCATATAGTCTGGCAGATAGAAAGTAACCATTTCGCAGATGGGTGATTGACCCTTCCCTCACCGCGGTCTCCTACTTTTATTACATCTACCTTTGAATATACTCTTATAACAAGACTCTAGTTTAACAGTTTTTTATCTCTGGCCAGGGGGTGACATCCAATACCCATCAGGGTGGAGCCAAGGGCATTGTGGGAGCAGCAAAACTGAAAAAAGGTCAACAAACCATAATCCAGAACATCAGAGACTCTATATCAACCACCTGGAACTAGGCCACCTTAATCTTTCCCCATTCTGAAGCTCAGGGAAATTTGTGGAAGAGGGGGCGGTAAGATTGTAAGAACACAAGGATGGGAGGGACAATGATATGCAAGATACTCCACATAAGTTAGGGCCGAAGCAATCATATTTGGACTTTACTCGCTCTGCACAATGTCCAACACACTGCTGACATCACAAAGTCTAACATTTGCTAAAGGCACTAGGATCCTGGGAGACAAGATATTGAGAGCCCTAGTAGTGTTCCTATGCTTAAAGGAACACAGGAAATGGTTCTGGGAAATGCCACTGGTTCCTTGCATCTCATCGGAGAGGAGGACCCAGAGGAGAGTTTGGCATGCACATTAAAGAATGCTCTGGGGATGGGACGGAGAGGCACTGGAGGATGGGGAGAGAAGGGGGAGGGGAGAGGAGCACAGGGGGATAGGGGGTTGGAGGGAGGGTGGGACTGGTGTACCTTTTAAGTTTGTATGAGTGGACATTAAAAAAAAGAATCATAAGACGGAATAAAATACCCTCATACCTTTAAAAAAAATAACTACATTGCTTAAGTGTTTCTTCAGCATAACTCTCAGCAGCGTTCTATCAACGCGACCACACTACAGATGTTTTTGGCCCTTGAACATCCATGCTATGGAACCCCTAGAGACGCGATTCAAGCTTGGAAGCTTGTAAGGCCTTGGTCTAAAAAAGGACCAGGCAGGCCTTTATTGTCTGTATGAGTCACATGCAACTTTCCCAAGCTACCTGCTGCCATGCCTGGTGCTGATGTCAACCTGCCGGTCTGAGAAGACTAACCTGGATAGGACAACAGTGAAAGCTCATGCTGAGACTTATGGACATTGGACATACATATAGTGAAATACAGTCTGTATTAAAACAAAAAGGAGGAGATGTTGGGCCTGCCCAGGAATAATGGTTTGGAAGGAGTGAGCAGGGTGTGGCCTAGCACATGGGACCAATTTGGCACTAGGAGCTAGTGTGCTGGGCATAATCCTGTTTATATTATAGAGAGCCCTAATTGGCTCATAGGAGCCGAAAGAGACCTTTGGTTACATGTCAAGTCCAAGCATGTTCTGACACTGCCAGTTGCAGTGGGTGTGGTATTGAAAGTGCCTCCAGAGAGTGGTGTGCATGTGCCTGTCAGGAATCATGTCTGGTGAGTTAAATCTGAAGGAAGATTTATCTCTAATCCAACAAGTGCTGTTGACCTCCATTCCTCAATTAAAATTATTCCCATCAGCTATCAGGTAACTTAGGCACCAACCACTGTGTGCTGGGTATTCGCTGTCCCAGCCACAATGGATTCATAGCTACAGTTCCTGTGTGTATAGAAGACACATTTCACAATACTCCTTCCACCCCCTGGATGTTGCATTTTGTTCCACCTCCTCATGAGATGTTCTGAACCTTGATGTTTGTGGTGTTGACATTCTGCTTAAAGACAGACACTGCTCAGCAATGTACCCATAGACTCCGATAATGGCCTTGGCTGGATCACTTGTCCCATGGAGATAGGTCACCTCCTTGTCTCCTTCTCCCACCCACATGACCAGGGATAAAAAATTCCATGCCACCTTCAGTTTGGGTTTCTTCTTCCTTCTGACAAAATTAGTGCCGCAACTGTCAGGTAACTAGGTAATCAATAAAGTTTTTCCATTTTTTTTTTTGCCCCGGAATGGTGAATCTGCAGTTCTTTTCTTTTCTTTTTTTTTTCTTTTCTTTTCTTTTTTTCTTTTCTTTTTAACTTACAGGACTCTCAGCATCTTCTCTGGTGGGCAGCAGAGGGAAACATAACATCTCCAGAGAACCGATCAGGGAGCCTGCTTCATAGTCTCAGTATTTAAAACACTATGAGATCCCACTTGGTCAGTTTTAGAGCAGCCACGCTAGGAATGGTCTCTGACAGTCTTTGAAGGTCATGCCCACTGCTGGATTTAATCTGGAGGAGAATACTTTACTAATTTGTGGGAACTGATTTTAATCCTCCACAGAGATAAGGTCATCAACATCCTCCAACCCTGTTTATGAAAGGGTATAGAGGTGAGTTCTACATTGCATACCAGCTTCATTCCTAAAAGCAAAACAAATATGCCATCTGTAGCATGAAATGGGTAACAAGATCAACTGGCAGGGTCCAACATGTACATAAGGATGAGATGTAGTGTATCAAATGTTCCAATCAGTTTTACAGAAATTAGAACTGGCCAATTAGGAAAAATCACTTTATCCAGACCTGCCTAACCCTATGAATATCCCTGACTTCTGCAGCCATCTTTGACATCCTTGCTCCTCATGGACTCTAAATCTGGAATCCATGAGTCTATGGGTTCCATTCTTTCTCTCCTTTAATACCTCTCCCTTAATCCTTTGATTGTGTTCTGGTTTCAGTGTTCAACTCATGGGCACAAGAACCAAGAGACATGAAACCATCCAGAACTCTTATGCAGCCAGGAGATGCAGGAGACATGCATCAAAGGCATAAGAACTAATTCAGGATAAATGTCCCATCCTTTCAGAACATTACAAGCAAGTCTTCCTCTGGGATCCTGCATAATCTCCATTTAGAAGTGGGACAGTTGGAAGGGGACACCCCCACCTCTGTTCCAGGGTTCTCTTCTACTCTCAGGTGAGAATATTGGACAAAGAGAAAATTTGGGTTGTTATTTAATATCTAATTTTCATCTGAACTGGGATCCATACATCACATGGGATTTATATAGTGGTTCAGATGTGTAATTGATAAAATTAAAAGTAATTATTTTCTTCTCTACTGCTACTATATAATGTGTGGTTTCAGACTGTTGAGGTGACATTGTGTTTAGTCAGTCCCCAACAGTTCTCCCTGTGATTGTATCAGAATCAGTCTCCACCATCAGCTGAGCAATGCTGGGCTCCAGCTCATGCTCACACTGGTTCCAGAAAGAATGTGATTAAATATGCAGGCTCTGAAGCATCTCATCAACTCTGCTTCATGGTCCATCCCAGAGATGCCTTGGAGCTGTAGCATCACAGGTTCAGGGACAGATTCATTCTCACCATTAGCAGTCACTGCTGGAAGTTACTGCAAATTCTTGTTGTCAGCAATGTTACCACCTTCCTTCCACGTGATTAACGTCACAGCACAAAGCCCAAGGGAAGCAGCAGCATGAGGCTGCACTGCCCCAGCTCCTCCTCAAGGGAGGGGCTATCATCTGCTTTAGAAATTTTTCAGATGCAGCAAATCTTGATGGCTTAGACACATTTGTTATGTTTGATAAAATTGAATATCCATATGTCTTCCTCTGGTGGTGTTCAAGACATAAATACAGATTTTAAAAATAAACATATACCTGAATCATCCTTAAGGATAAATTTAATCAAATATTCCTTTATCATTTATTCATTTTCTTGAGAAGGACAGAGAAGGAGTGAGGAAATTGTCATACACACACATGCTATGCACACCTGTGATAATAAAAGAACAAAATTCCAGAAGTCCATATTCTGTCCTGCAACCATCTTGGGCTCCCAGGAATTAAAGTCTGTTTGATAGACATTTGATCAGGTGACTTACCTGCTGATCTATCTGGCTGATCCAGCTTCAATCAAATATTCCACTCAGAGACTCCAAGGACAGGCATATAGTATCATTATGAGATCCTTGTTTCCCCTGTATTAAAGATACTGCAGAACAGAAATGTCAGTCACCTTTCCATCAGTGTAACAAGAGCCTTTGGTCATGAACTTAAAAGCATCCATTATTTTGGCTCATAGATTTCACTCTATGGTTGACTGACCTGTTGCTTTTGACTTGGACTAAGACACAGTATCCTGGAAGGATGAATTTTTAAGAAGCTGTTCATCTCAAAGCAATGGGGCATAAAAGGAGACAAACAAATAGTGAGATCCCATGACCTTCAAAATCCCACCACTTGGCCTGAAAAGCTTACATGAAGCCACACCCCTTAATGTTCCCCTTCCACCTCTCACAGTGTCTTTCCTGAGGCCCAACACTTAGTACACGAGCCCTTGGGAGTGCTGTTTACTTACGGCCTCTCCTCAGAATACCAGCAGATAGAGATGGATTCTACTCCGCAGAACTTCCTGTATTTAAAAAGTATGAAATTCCATTATTTGTATGAATATTACTTTCATCTGAAGAGTTCCTGCCTCTTAGAATATTATAAAAAGATGTTTCTCTGTGCTGTGCATGAGACACATGCACAAGGGAAAGTGGGAAGATACTGTTCCCATCAGAATTCCTTGGGCTTCTGCTCTTTGTGTTTCAGGTGAGACTATTTGAATGAAGAAAAAATAGGGGAATCTATTTAAATATTTTGTTTCCCTTGGAAGGCCTTCCTCATATAGAGATTTTGAGATGGTATATAGAATAGAATTATAGAACATGATTTTTTTCCATTCTCTACTTCTAATGTTTCATGTGCGGTTTAAGCCTCCAGAAGTGATGTTCTGCTGACCCAGTCTCCAGCTGTCCTGTCTGTGACTCCAGGACAAACAGTCTCCATCAAGTGCAGTGCCAGCCAAAGCATTGGTACAAGTTTGTACTGTTACCAGCAAAAACCAAACCAGGCTCCAAAGCTTATCATCAAGCGTGCATCCCAGGCCATCTCAGGGATACCCTCAAAGTTCAAGTGTGCATCCCAGACCATCTCAGGGATACCCTCAAGGTTCAGTGGCAGTATATCAGGGGACAGATTTCACCCTCACCATCGCAGCCTGCAGACTGAAGATCTTGCTACTTATTACTGTCAGCAGGGTATCATCCAACCCCCCACAGTGATACACACCATGACGCCATGATATAAACAACCCCTGGGAGCAGAAGTGTGAGGCTAGGCTGCCCCAGCTGTTCCTGGTGCTGTCTCTACCTGCTGAGCACTTTTCTCAGATGCAGCCAGGCTTGAGGTTTCCAGGAAGTTTTTTGTGCTGAAGAAACCCTGAGGGTCCCCTGTATCTGAACTCTCCTTGCTTCACTTCAGCCCTTGATGCCTCTCCTGATTTTCTAGACAGTATCCACTTATGGTGTGGCATTAGAACAAAAGTCAGCTCAGTCAGATCAACAAAGAGACTGGGCACTGTCATGATGTTCTTTTATTTGTATGCACAGCTGTGGCATCAAAATAACATGTTGCAGTTTCTCTGTATTATTGCCAATAAACTCATGACCAAGCAGCTTAAGGAAACAAGGATTTTATTTTGACTTATGATTCTCTGATTGCATTTTCTTGTCAAGCTTAGCAGGAGAGTGTACAACAACTGTAAGGGCGGAGGGAACTGGTTACACCAAATCCTCAGGACTGCTGAGAGGGAAACAATGTGCCTTACACAGGTGCCCAAATTTAGAACTCTCGACCATCAAGCTGACATTTGTATCTGACTATGAAACAATGCATGCCATGAAATCTGTCTACAAACACAGAAACAAAAACTTATATTCATTGCATTACATCCAAAAACAAATTTGCTGACTGATAATTTTTAAACCATGTGAATGATTATTTAAGATAGTATTTTTTTCTTTTTGCATTATATATGAACTGCCCAATCCAACTGACTCCGGCTTCAGAAGCAAATGTCATCTTTCTAGCAGCAGCTATTAAGAAACAATAGTTCCTGAAAAGGGGAGGGGGGCTCACGAGCCCCTCATATGTCCATGATGAAAGGCTGAGAGGCTCAACTTTGTGCAACTTCCCCAACTGCAGTGAGTGTGTGAGTACAGTATCTACACTGTGACCAGGAGACATCTTTTTAAAGTACATCAACCCATACTCCACTTCACCCATTCTCAGTTACTTAGGTAAAATATTTGTTCATGAATAAGGACTAGAACACAGTCTGGAAATTTTTATTCTGTATCATGTGTACAATGACATTTATGTGAGTTTAGAAAATCATTAAGTGATATATTTGTAAACTTTTTTTCTCACTCAAATAAGGTTATATTAAAAAGGGCAGGATAGAAGCTGTGAAAATCCACATGTAAAAAATTAAAACTGGACCTGTACTTGTCACTTGTACAAGACTTAATTCCAAATGGATCAAGGACCTTGATTTAAGGCCAGAGTCTATAAAAACCATAGTTGAAAGGGTATGGAATTCACTCGAGTTGATTGGGCTAGGCCAACATTTCCTAAACAGACATCCACTGGCACAGTCACTGCTACCAACTCTCAACAGTTGGGATCTTGTGAAATTAAAGAGCTTCTGTTCAGATAAAGAGATTGTCACACGAGCTCAAAGGCAACCCACAGAATGGGAGAAAATCTTCACTAACCACATTTCTGATAGAGCTCTACTGTCCAGAGTGCACAAAGAACTTAGAAAACTAAACACCAAGGAAACCAATGGCCCAATTAAAAAATGGGCCCTGGAACTTAAAAGAAATTTTACCAGAGATGAAATTAAAATGTCTAACAAATATCTTTTAAAATGCTCCACTTCTTTAGCCATCAGGTAAATGCAAATCCAAACCTCCCTGAGATATCATCTCACCCCAGTCAGGATGGCAAAAATCCACAATACAAACAACAACAAGTGCTGGAGAGGATGTGGAGAGAGGGGAACTCTGCAACATTGCTGGTGGGAGTGCAGGCTCATACAGCCACTCTGGCGAGCCATCTGGAGATTCTTAAAGAAATTAAAGATTGAAATGCGATATGACCCTGCTATTCCACTTTTGGGAATAACCCCCCATGCAGCAGAGGTTCACCTTGATAGCACAAGCACGACTATGTTCATAGCAGCACTGTTTACAATAGCAAAGTCATGGAATCAACCTAAATGTCCAACAGTTGACGAGTGGATAAGGAAAATGTGGTACATCTATACAATGGAATACTACTCAGCCATCAAAAATGATGAATTACTGGAATTTGCTGGGAAATGGATGTCATAAGGAACAATTATATTAAGTGAAGTATCCCAAACCCAGAAAGTTAAACGCCGTATGTACTCCCTAATAGGTGGCTCCTAGTACCAAACTCACCCAGCCCACATTGAGAAACTCAACAGTAAACCTACGTAATACAGTAATTGCAAGGATTGTGAACAGGAGGGATGGGGTTGGACGGCCACACCAGACACAAGGAGAGAGGGGACCATGTTACAGCAGAGAAAATAGGCCTCCAAGGAATGCAAGTAAGTAATGTGACACCTGGTTAAGTTCACAGACGTTCATTCCTGATCATGTACAACTGATGGAGTATGATCTCACCAGAAGGGGAGGGCATATAGTCTGGCAGATGAAAGGTGATCATTTTGCAAATGGGTGACTGACCCCTCCCTCACCGAGGTTTCCTGCTTGAATGTGCTATTATAACAAGACTCCAGTTTAACAGTTTTTTGTCTCTGACCAGGGGATGACATATAGTGCCCATCAGGATGGAATGAAGGACATTGCAGGAGCAGCAAAACTGCAAAAGAAAATCAACAAACCACAATCCAGAATTTCAGAGACTCTATGTCAACCACATAGAACTAAGCCAGCCTAATCTCCTCCCATCCTGAAGCTCAGGGAAATTTGGGGAAGAGAGGGCAGTAAGATTGTAAGAGCAAAAGGATGGGAGGAGCAATGATCTGAAGATTCTCCACACTAGTTAGGGCTGAAGCAATCATAGTAGGACTTTGCATGCCCTGCGCAATGTCCAACACACTATTAACCTCACAAAGTCTAGCATCAGCTAAAGGCACCAAGATCCTTGGAGCAAGGGATTTACAGCCACAGTAGTGTTCCTATGCTTAAGGGGAACACGAGAAAGGGTTCAGGGAAATGCCACTTGGTCCTTGTACAGTCATCGGAGAGGAGGACCAAGAGGAGAGTTAGGCATACACAATAAAGGACTCTCTGGGAATTGGGGGGGGGGAGGGACTGGGAGACGGAGAGGGAGGGAAGGGGAGCAGGGGTTCAGGGGGAAGAGAAGGGGGGAGAGAACTGGTCTACCTATTAAGTTTGTATGAGCAGAAATAATAATAATAAATGTTAAAAAATTAAAACAAAAACAAAAAAAAGGAAGGAAAGTTTGTGAATTTAACTTGATGTCTCATTACTTACTTGCAGTCCTTGATGAAGGCCTATTTTCTCTGCTGTAACATCGGTCCCCTCTCTTGTTACTGGTGTGGCCCTCCTTCCCCATCCCTCCTGTTCATAATCTTAGCAATTACTGTAGTTATTACAGAGATTTATCTTTGAGTGTCTCTAAGTGGGTTTTGTACAAGCAATGTAGTTATTAAAAGAACATTTTTTTCTAGATGTTAAGTTAAACCTGGATTGACTCCACCTTGGTTTAGGCAAGGTATCAATCAGGCCATCTTGAGTTAGGTCAGGCCTATAAGAATTACGATTAAAATTTTTTTAGAGCACACCATGGATTGTTTCTTGACAGAAGGTTTGGTGGATAGGCTTTCCCAGTGTCTTAGGAATCTCGATTCAAGTTGTCCCTTATGAAAATTTAAAATATTGACGGTAAATAATGCCAACCCTAGGTGTTGGTGTGGGCTTACTCCCGCTTTTTGTTTTAGTACTTGGACCTTTAATTTGTTTGGGTATGGGGTCATCCAGCAGAGGGGCATGTCTTTTTAGAATTTTAAAGACCTTTAAAGACCTTGAGAGGCCCATCTTAGCATAGTTGCTCTAAACCTACCTACTTTACCTCTTAACCTATTTGAGGACCCAGACTGCTCAAGGGATGAGGGGAGACAACCTTTCTTTGACTACTTCCTGCTGATATGGGATGATGAAAATGAAAGCAGTCTGATATCCCCATCTGTGAAGTGCTGGGATGGTCTAGAGGTCTTTGACAGATGGATAAATTACTTTAAGGTCCCTATAAAAGAGACAAAACACAGGTTAAACTTTGAAGATCTACACAAGGATTAAACCATTGTAACTGGGAAGGCACATGCGAAAAACCAAATAAGCTCATTAATCTTACTGTGGGTACAGGCAGGAGTTAGTAAAGAAAACCTCTTACCTCACCTGGAATAGTCACTGACTTTGTCTGGTGTAAAAACCAAGAACTAATCTACTTACTGAAGACCATTATTTCTCTGGAAGCTGTAAATCTCTATGATCACATTTTAAAATTGTTTAAAACAATGTGAACTACCTATCTTGTTTCATTAAACAAAAGAATGTCTAAAAGCAACATCATCAAGCATATAAGGAATCTCAGTAGTTACTTAGTGAGTGACTGATGAACCTGTCGTTTTTTTGATTATTGACATTTTATTAAAATCAAAGATTGACAAAAGCCTAGGAAGGAAGTTGCGCACTAGAATTTTGTGCTCCTTAGTCTATCAACATAGAAACGAAGAGGCTTCCCATTTGCATGTTAAATCCAAGGTTCTCATGAGATGCTCAACCTGGCATTTTGGGCCTTCTTTTGCTGGATATCAGCAGCAAATTCCTTTTTCCCATTGGAGGGAAGCTAAGAGCTTCAGGCCATTTTATTGGTCCCCATCAAAGGGCTTGACCCCTGGGCCCTGGAGTTCAGGGGGCAATCTTTCCTCCAGTGGAGATTCCCATAGTTTGGACATAGGCCACATGAAAGCTTCCTGTGCTTGCAACCATCTCAAAGCACCCAGTCTGGTCATATTTAAAGGATCTTTTCCATCTTTCCCTGTCAGAAGGGGTCTTCGATTATCTGCTCAGGCGTGCCTGTTAATATTTTACCTATCTCCTTAGGCAAATGCCAAGTTTTGATTTTTTTTTTGTTTTGTGGTTGTTTTATTAAGTTTTAGATCACCTGTAGACAAAACTTTTTGAGCTACTAGTTGTTACTTTTGATACAGATCTCTATAATCTCTTAACTTTTTGTCATTTGTCATTGTTTGTCTAGTTGGATGGTATTATAACTTAAAGATTTTACTGGGGTCTTCTCTTGTCTAAGATGTAAATAAGGCATGTCCAAGAACATACTACAAGTTGACACTCTTTCAGGTTGATAGGACTAAGTATTCACATTTTCTAGTTAGTCCCTGGATACAGGAAGGGGAAATCTTTCTTTTGGCTTTAGTGGACCTGGACTTGGTGAAAGGACACATGGCTCAGCAGAGTTTTGCCAAGCACTATATAAACCCAGCAACTAGATTCTAATCTGAACCCACTCTAGACTGTATGTTATCATTATGGAAATGCAGAACTGGCCCATTGAATCCCATGGCTTCAAGGGATCTTGTCATGGGGAGCACAGGTATAATATTCACACAGTGGTTAAAACACATCTTCCATATTTTAGAGATGCCCTTTTCTTCCCCCTTCAGGAGAAGCCTGTTCACTTTTACTATGAGATACAGGATTTAGGTGGGGCCTTGGCTTTTCCTGAGCAGAGCCCTACTTGGTCCATTGCAGGCCCTAGTATCATACCTTCCATAGGGCTTGAAGAGTGACAGGTGCATTCCATTCGTGCCCCCCCCATGAGCTTCCAACTGCCCTTGAGAAGTTGGGATTTTATGAGTAACCAAATTCCTGCTTAATAAAAACAGACAATTGCCTAACACCCTGGAGCCCCACGTGTTCCAGCGGCGAACACCCAGGCCAACTCCGGCTTGGCTTGGGCAGCGCAGCCCAGAGGACCCCAGCCCCCTCCGCGCCACGCCCCGCACCGCCGCGCTCTGCCACGCCCCACCCCGCCGTACCCTGCCCCACCGTACCCCGCCCCGCCCCGCCCCCGCCAGCTGCCCAAGGTGAGTGAGAGAGAGAGCCCAGCCCAGCCCCGTTCCCCACCCGGGACCCGCCCAGCCAGCAGCACCGTGCACCTCGGCTCCTGGCTTTGCCCCTCGGGACCCCACCCCCCTCCACGCCGACCTTCCCAAGTTGCAGGTGAAGAATTCTGCCATCAACATCAGACCCTCTGCCTCTCTGGCCCACGGGGGACCTATGCACATGGTCCACGGAAGACACACTGCTACTCAGAATTCAATAGAGCCCAAAGGAAACTCAAGCAAAATTCTAAGGAACAAAGGGAACACAGGCCATACATCTGGACTCCACTACAATCAGTATATCATGTGGGCGCGATTCTTCTCATCCAACCCAAAGATAAGTAAACTTTTCTTTTCATCTTACTAATCCTTTAAAGTATCAATGCTGTAGATCAACATTCTCATACAGCCACCCCACAACATACAACTCTAGGGAGTACACCACTCACCCCCACATTACACCAAGATAGTAAATCGTAAAAGTGCACTACCAAGCTAATATTCACCCCCTGGTAACATAACCTGACTTAACTGACGTACTAACAGCCTAGTAGCCTCATCTAGGATATAACAATGACAATACACAGACATACCCAATCCAAGGCAAGCACTAGTAATAACTGGCAAGTGTAACCATACCAACTAGGTGGATTCAGTGAAAAACACACAGAAACTGAAAGGTTCTAAAAAACAAAAACAACAATGTACAAGTCAAAGTGCAGATCTACGAGAAACAAAACACAAGAAGACCAATCTCCTGCTGAAAGAATCAATCCCATAATGAGGGATTCTGACCAGAACAAATCCACAGAAAATAACCATGAAAGCCAGACCCAACATAACAACTTTCAGACCATGATTAATACTATGAAAGAGGAAATCTGAGAAGAGTTAAACAACCGTATCAACCACTTCGAACAGGAACACAACAGGCACTTGGAGGAGTTGAGAAAAACAGTTCAAGAAACAAAAATAGGTATAGAGCAATTAAAACAGTCTCAGGCAGAGTTTAAAACTGAACTAAAAGACAAATTATCTTCAACCCAAAACTCAACAGAGAGTCTTATCAGCAGAACAAATGAGGCAGAATATAGAATTTCAGATCTTGAAGACAAAGTGGGAGAATTAACCAGCTCAATGGAAAAGATTGTTAAAGCCAAAAAGATACTGGAGAGGAAAATTCAAGAGATATGGGACACCCTGAAGAAGCCTAACATGTACATTCATGGAATACCAGAACAAGAATCCCAAAATACCACACCTGAGGAAATATTTCAATTCATCATAAATGAAAACTTCCCACAACTAAAGAATGAGAGGCTTATCCAAATACAAGAGGTATTTCACACTCCAAACAGATATGACCAAAGTAGAAAATTGCCAAGGCAAATAATAGTCAAAACACTCCACATTCAAGACAAAGAAAAGGTGCTGAGAGCTTTAAGAGAAAAAAAGCAACTTACTTTTAAAGGTAAACCTATTAGAATAACAAATGACTACTCAATGGAAACAATAAAAGCAAGAGCTTGGAGAGACATACTTCAAGTATTAAATGAGCAAAAATGCTAACCCAGACTGATATACCTGGCAAAACTATCTGTCATGATTGAAGGAGAAAGAAAAGTTTTCCAGCACAAAGACAACTTGAAGGGATACATGTCTACCAAACCAGGGCTTCAAAAAATCCTAGAAATGATACTCAAGCTTGAAGAAAAGAACAAGCGTATCCAGGAGGACAGAAGGGAAGTATAATACCACCAAAACATAAATATCAAACAACATGCTTACAAAGTCTACTAAACATAAAAAATGTCCAGAATTAAAAATCATTTCTCCATTATAACATTAAATGTCAATGGTATTAACTCGCCGATTAAGAGACACAGATTACAAACTTGGATTAAAAACCACAATCCAACAATCTGCTGCCTTCAGGAAACTCATCTCACCACAAAAGATAGGCACATCCTAAGAATGAAAGGCTGGTCCAAAATCTTGCAAGCTAATGGAACCAGGAAACAGGCAGGGGTAGCAATTATGCCTTCAGACAAAGTGGACTTCAAACCAAAGAAAATCATAAGAGACACAGATGGATACTACATTTTAGTCACAGGTACAATTCACCAGGAAGACTTCACAATACTGAAAATTTGTGCACCCAATACGGGCCCCTCCACATTCATTAAGAAACCCCTACAGAGCCTAAAGCAAGAAATCAACCCCCAAACGATAATTCTTGGGGACTTCAACACCGCCCTCTCAACATGAGATAGATTCACAGGTCAAAAGCTTAACAGAGACACTTTGGAACTTAATCAAACCCTTAAAGAAATGGACCTTACAGATCTCTATCGAACTTTTCACCCACGCACCAAAGAATACACATTTTTCTCAGCAGCACACGGAACTTTCTCCAAAATAGATCACATATTGGGCCACAAAATGAATCTACACATATACAAAAAAGTTGAAATTCTAACCTGTGCCCTATCAGACCACCATGGCCTAAAGCTGGACATTCACAACACAACAAACAAGAGAAAATACACTAACTCCTGGAAACTTAACAATATGATGCTGAATGAGAACTAGATTCAGGAAGAAATTAAAAAGGAAATTCGAGATTTCCAGAAAGTGAAAGATAATGAAAATACAACTTACCAAAATCTCTGGGACACAATGAAAGCTATTCTAAGAGGTAAGTTCATAGCTCTTAATGCCTACATCAAAAAAAAAAAAATGGAAACATCAGAAATAAATAACTTAAAGATGCTGCTTAAAGCTTTAGAGAAACTTGAGCAATCTGATCCCAAAAGTAGTAGAAGAGAGGAGATCAGAAAATAAGGGGAGAAATATCTGAAATCAAGATTAAGAAAACGATAGAAAAAATCAACCAGTCAAAAAGCTGGTTCTTTGAAAAAATCAATAAAATTGATAAACCCCTAGCTAAATTAACCAAAAGCAAGAGAGAGAAAACCCAAATTAACAAAATTAGAAATGAACATGGATTATCACTACTGATACCCAAGAAATCCAGAGAATTATAACATCATATTTCAAAAACTTATACTCAGTGAAGTTTGATAACACGAAAGAGATGGATGAATTTCTAAGTAAACACAACTTACCTAAATTGAATCAGGAAGTTGTGAATTACTTAAATAGCCCTATAACATATAAGGAATTTGAGGAAGTAATCTTGAATCTTCCCACCAAAAAATGTCCTGGACCAGATGAATTCAGCACAGAATTCTACCAGACATTTAAGGAGTTAATAACACCAATACTCCTTAAACTGTTCCATCAAATAGCAAAGGAAGGACCACTACCAAATTCCTTCTATGAAGCTAATATCGTCTTAATCCCAAAACATAATAAAGATTCACTTAAAAAAGAAAACTATAGGCCGATCTCTCTGATGAACACAGACGCAAAGATTCTCAACAAAGTCTTAGCAAATCGGATTCAAAAACATATCAAAAAGATCATTCACAGGGGCCAAGTAGGTTTCATCCCCAGCACACAAGGTTGGTTCAACATACGAAAATCAGTAAATGTAATTCATCATGTAAACCAGTCTAAAGACCAAGACCACATGATACTCTCGATAGATGGAGAAAAAGCCTTTGACAAGATCCAACAGCCTTTTATGATCAAAACGCTAGAGACAGTAGGAATGGAAGGAACCTTTATCAATATAATAAAAGCTGTATACCACAAGCCCACAGCAAGGATTATGCTCAATGGGGAACAATTGGAAGCCTTCCCACTTTGATCAGGAAATAGTCAAGGCTGTCCACTCTCACCACTTCTATTCAATATTGTACTTGAAGCCTTAGCTGAAGCCATAAGACAAGAGAGGGACATAAAATGGATTCCAATTGGCAAGGAAGAAGTCATGCTATCCCTATTTGCAGATGACAGGATCTTGTACCTGAGGCATCTCAAAAACTCCACCAAGAAGCTCCAGGAACTAATTGAGAAGTTCAGCAGGGTGGCAGGATACAAAATAAATGTGCAAAAATCAGAGGCCTTCTTATATGCCTAGAATGAAAGAAGTGAAAAAGCCCTGAGAGAAACAATCCCATTTACTGTAGCCCCTAAGAAAATGAAATACCTTGGTATAAACCTAACCAGGGAGGTAAAAGACCTTTACAATGAAAACTTTAAAACCCTGAAGAAAGAAATTGCAGAAGACACCAGAAGGTGGAAAGACCTCCCATGTTCCTGGATTGGCAGAATCTACATTGTAAAAATGACCATCCTACCAAAGGCAAAATACAAATTCAATGCTATACCAACTAAAATCCCAAAGCAATTCTTTAAAGAAGTTGACCAAATAATCTCAAAATTGATATGGAGGCACAAAAGACCCAGGATAGCAAAGACAATCCTGAGTAACAAAAACACTGCTGGAGGTATTACCATACCAAACCTTAGTCTATACTACAAATCCATAGTTATAATAACAGCCTAGTACTGGCTCCAAAATAGACACACAGATCAATGGATAAGGATTGAAGACCCAGATATAAGCCCACAAAAATACAGCCAATTGATCTTTGACAAAGGGGCCCAAAAAATCCAATGGAAAAAGAACAGCATCTTCAACAAATGGTGCTGGCAAAACTGGATCTCCACATGCAGAAGATTAAAGCTGGACCTGTACATGTCACCATGTACAAGACTTAATTCCAAATGGATCAAGGACCTTGATATCAGGCCAGAGACTATAAAAATCATAGAACGAAGGATAGGGAGCTCCCTCGAGCTGATTGGGCTAGGCCAACATTTCCTAAACAGACATCCACTGGCACAGTCACTGCTACCAACTCTCAACAGTTGGGATCTTGTGAAATTAAAGAGCTTCTGTTCAGATAAAGAGATTGTAACACGACCTCAAAGGCAACCCACAGAATGGGAGAAAATCTTCACTAACCACATTTCTGATAGAGCTCTACTGTCCAGAGTGCACAAAGAACTTAGAAAACTAAACACCAAGGAAACCAATGGCCCAATTAAAAAATGGGCCCTGGACCTTAAAAGAAATTTTACCAGAGATGAAATTAAAATGTCTAACAAATATCTTTTAAAATGCTCCACTTCTTTAGCCATCAGGGAAATGCAAATCCAAACCTCCCTGAGATATCATCTCACCCCGGTCAGGATCGCAAAAATCCACAATACAAACAACACCAACTGCTGGAGAGGATGTGGAGAGAGGGGAACTCTCCTACATTGCTGGTGGGAATGCAGGCTCATACAGCCACTCTGGCGAGACGTCTGGAGATTCTTAAAGAAATTAAAGATTGAAATGCCATATGACCCTGCTATCCCACTTTTGGGAATAACCCCCCATGCAGCAGAGGTTCACCTCGATAGCACAAGCACGACTATGTTCATAGCAGCACTGTTTACAATAGCAAAGTCATGGAATCAACCCAAATGTCCAACAGTTGACGAGTGGATAAGGAAACTGTGGTGCATCTATACTATGGAGTAACACTCAGCCATCAAAAATGATGAATTACTGGAATTTGCTGGGAAATGGATGTCATTAGAAACAATTATATTAAGTGAAGTATCCCAAACCCAGAAAGTTAAGCGCCGTATGTACTCCCTAATAGGTGGCTCTTAGTACCAAACTCACCCAGCCCACATTGAGACACTCAAAGGCAAACCTACGTAATACAGTAATTGCAAGGATTGTGAACAGGAGGGATGTGGTTGTAGGGCCACACCAGACACAAGGAGAGAGGGGACCATGTTACAGTAGAGAAAATCAGTCTCTAAGGAATGCAAGTAAGTAATGTGACACCTGGTTAAGTTCACAGACGTTCGTTCCTGATCATGTATGAATGAGGGGTGTGATCTCACCAGAAGGGGAGGGCACATAGTCTGGCAGATGAAAGGTGATCATTTTGTAAATGGGTGACTGACCCCTCCCTCACCGAGGTTTCCTGCTTTTATTACATCTACCCTTGAATGTGCTATTATAACAAGACTCCAGTTTAACAGTTTTTTTGTCTCTGACCAGGGAGTGACATACAGTGCCCATCAGGATGGAGTGAAGGGCATTGCAGGAGCAGCAAAACTGCAAAAGTAAATCAACAAACCACAATCCAGAACTTCAGAGACTCTATGTCAACCACATAGAACTATGCCAGCCTAATCTCCTCCCATCCTGAAGCTCAGGGACATTTGGGGAAGAGGGGGTGGTAAGATTGTAAGAGCAAAAGGAAGGGAGGAGCAATGATCTGAAGATTCTCTACACTAGTTAGGCCTGAAGCAATCATAATAGGACTTTGCATGCCCTGCGCAATGTCCAACACACTGTTGACCTCACAAAGTCTAGCATCAGCTAAAGACACCAAGATCCTTGGAGGCAAGGGATTGACAGCCATAATAGTGTTCCTATGCTTAAGGGGAACATGAGAAAGGGTTCAGGGAAATGCCACTGGGTCCTTGTATGTCATTGGAGAGGAGGACGAAGAGGAGAGTTAGGCATACACAATAAAGGACTCTCTAGGAATTGGGGGGGAGGCACTGGGAGACGGGGAGGCAGGGAAAGGGAGCAGGGGTTTCAGGGGAAGGAGGAGGGGGGGAGGGAACTGGTGTACCTATTAAGTTTGTATGAGTGGAAATAATAATAAAAAATGTTAAAAAAATAAAAATAAAAACAGACAATTGAAATACATTTGAATACACAAAGCTTAATTCTTAATCTCCAATTACTGAGGCTCAATGTCTTTTCTTTAAAATTATTATATCCGAATTAAGTTTGGAAGATTGTAGCAGAACACAAGAGTACACCTGGAACTAGAAATCAGACTTGTCTCCAAGGAAGGGAGCTCATACATACCAGGAGAATGAAGAAATTCCAATGAATTTCTCAGAAATCCACTTTTCTTTCTGGCTGTTAGATATATTAACATTATACATGGGAAAACAAACTTTTAAAGGAATTAGAAAAATGATGTTATCAGATCCTAGGTAAAAACACAATACCACCTTTTGTGAAGCTTCATAAAAATGAAGATAAAACAAGATATTTTAGTCAGTACGTACTCAGGCCTTTTGATGTTATCAAAAAGATTCATTTTTAACCCTGCACGTGCATTTAAATTGGGCATGCCAAATAATGAACAGAGTCAAAAACCAAAATGTGGTTATAAGCGCACAATAAAATTTGAAGTGGCCACAGCTGTTATTTTGAAACATAAAACACATATTTTATAGGAAATTCAGATAACCAAGCAAGTCAGAACTTTTTAAAGTAACTCTTTATAGTCACAGTCAACATACAAAGAACAACAGTCAGTCTTTTTGGTCCCCCCAGTGAATGAGGGGCAAGGCCTTTTTTAAAACAAGCTTAGATAAACACAGAGGCAGTACCCACCCACCTGCACAGAAAAGTGAGGAATTTGTATGTAGTCTACCTCAAACCCCCCCCCCCCGAGTATTGATGATTGATGGCACTTTCCTCTTCCTGGTACATGCTGGGGGGGGGGGTCGCCAAGTTTTTCTACAATGCCTGCTATTGGCACTCCAGAGGGACCTTTATCTAGTTTTCTCCATGCTGCCCATTTAATAAAGGTGGGATTGGAAAGCACCGCTCTGGCCACATCCAGCCATTCTTTTGTTGTGCAGGGTTGATGAGAGAAATCTTGGAGAAGCATCTTGACTCAAGGAGGATTTGGGCCATCCTCTAGAACTCTCCTCTTTAATTTTTAAAAATTTTTGCTTCCCAAGGATTCCATATTGCAGGACGAATGCCCTCTGGATCTAGGTTTTCAGTATACTTGGGCTCCAGCTCCGGATTCCCTACTTTAGCCTGACAGGTACCAGTGCACCCTTGTGCTAATTCTGGAGAAATTTTGGTTAGGGCATATGGAGGAGGGCTCTCGTGTAGCCCTTCTTCACTCCATTCCCTATTCGCCCTCAAGGGGAGCTAAGTCTAGATACAGGCAAGCTTTCCCACTCCCCAGACCGGTGCCACTAGCATTTTTCTCCAGCCCCTGCACTGCACGACACCCCTCCCCCACAAGTAGAGTTAAATCTGGATGAAAGGAACCACCTGTGCCAGGCCCAATCTCTATCCACTCCCCGACCTGCAGGTCTGGGGTGCATGCAGCCCTGCCCCCCGTCTGGGCGGCAGCTTGCTCTAATTGTCTGGCAGTTTTAGGAGTGTGTGCGGCTCCTTCCCCTTTCCCAGCTGCTCCACATGGCTTTTACTTTCTGCCTGGCACATCTGGGTTTTCTCCCTGGTGGATTTTTTCCAGCCTCCTTGAGCATACAGCACTGGGGCACTGGCCCAGTGTGAATCCCTCTGAGCAAAGAGCACGCTCCTCACTACTTTCCCTGCCCCGCCACCTGGCAGAATCCCTGTCCCATCGATGGCTTGCTTTTGGCTCTGGCAGTCCCAAAGCTGCCCGGGGAGTGGTGGCGGCTCTGGCTCCTCCTTCCCCTCCTCCTTCCCCTTTGTCTGCTCTGCCTGGACCTGCCATTCTGGTGGGGGCTGGATTGGATCAGAAAGGAATGCTGCCTCAAGTGCAAAAATAATGGGGTAACAAATGTCTGACAGTTGATGCATGGATAAAGAAAATGTGGTACATCTATACAATGGAGTACTACTCAGCCATCAAAAATGATAAATTAGTGGAATTTGCTGGGAAGTGGATGAAATTAGAAACAATTATACTGAATGAAGTATCCCAGACACAGAAAATAAAGCGCTGTATGTACTAACTAATAGGTGGCTTCTAGTACCAAACCCACTTAGAGACACTCAAAGATAAATCTCTGTAATACCTACTGTAATTGCAAAGATTATGAATAGGAGGGATGGGGAAGGAGGGACACACCAGTAACAAGGAGAGAAGGGACCATGTTACAGCAGAGCAAATAGGCCACTATCAAGGACTGCAAGTAAGTAATGAGACATCTGGTTAAGTTCACAGACTTTCACTTCCTAATCATTTACAATGGATGGGGTATGATCTTACCAGAAGGGGAGGGCATATAGTCTGGCAGATAGAAAGTAACCATTTCGCAAATGGGCAAATGACCCCTCTCTTACTGTGGTTTCCTACTTTTATTACATCTACCTTTGAATATACTCTTATAACAAGACTCTAATTTAACAGGGGGCAATATCCAATATCCATTAGGATGGAGTGAAGGGCATTGCAGGAGCAGCAAAACTGAAAAAAAAATCAACAAACCATAATCTAGGACAACAGAGACTCTATATCAACCACCTGGAACTAGGCCAGCCTAATCTTTCCCCATCCTGAAGCTCATAGAAATTTGCAGAAGAGGGGGCAGTGAGATTGTAAGAGCACAAGGATGGGAGTAGTAATTATATGCAAGATACTCCACACAAGTTAGGATCGAAGCAATCATATTTGGACTTTGTGTGCCCTGAGCAATGTACAACACACTATTGACCCCACAAAGTCTAGCATTTGCTAAAGGAACTAGGATCCTTGGCGGGAAGGGAATGACAGCCACAGTAGTGTTCCTATGCTTAAAGGGAACAGAGGAAATGGTTTTGGGGAAATGCCAATGGGTCCTTGCACCTCATTGGAGAGGAAGATTCAGAGGAGAGTTTGGCATGCTCATTAAAGGATGCTCCGGAGATGGGAGGGGGAAGCACTGGAGGATGGGGAGGGAAGGAGGGAAGGGAGTGTGACACAGGGGGGTGGGAGGTGGAGGGAGGGAAAGGACCAGTGTACCTGTTAAGTTTGTATGAGTGGAAATAAAAAAATATAATGGGGTAAAATGCTGAAGGAGGTAACACCCCAAAATGCACCTCCTGCTTCCT
The DNA here is from genome assembly GCA_023101885.1 of Typhlomys cinereus. Lineage (NCBI taxonomy): Eukaryota > Metazoa > Chordata > Mammalia > Rodentia > Platacanthomyidae > Typhlomys > Typhlomys cinereus. The sequence goes on from JALPQD010000657.1 coordinate 217,514, forward strand.
GGTTAGATTCCCCACCCAATTCTTGATGAGAAAACATTAGAGGATTGTATCCATGTCGCTAATTCAAGGGCCATTTGCTAGATCTCCGCAATGGTAGAGTCTGATACCTCTAAACTATGGCTTCTTAATACAGATCTCAGTGCTGTTGGCACTGGGTCAAGCTTGCAAGTTGAGTTACCTATATTTTCTGAGTTTTACTTACCCTGAAGTCTGCTTAGCTCCGCCCATTTTAGGAAGCTGCCTCACACGGGACACCAGATGCAAGGGCTGGTTTTCCCACGCACAGACACATACTGTGATGACTCAAGGCCATCAGGGTGGAGAAAGGTGAATGCGCTGCAGGTCCTCCACCCCCTCACCAAAACTAGGGGACTCCAGACACAGCAGGGAGTTTGTCGAGCCAAGACTCAATTTATTGGGAGCAATGAAACAGTTTATATAGACAACAGACTGCAGGGCACAAATCAGGCACCCAGTTACTTTAATGATCAGCACAGCACACACGCTGCATAGGTCAGACTAAACATATATCTATGTCAGCTCCTATGAGCCAAGTGGGGCTCTCTATAATGTAAACAGTGTTACGCTCAGCACACTAGCTCCCAGCACCATTTTTGGTCCCATGTGCTAACCCACACCCTGCTCACTCCCTCCCAGACCATTATTCCTGGGCCGGCCCAACAGATCTCACTGTTCAGAGCCCCCAGCTGCAACCAATTGTCCAAAGTTGTCTAGTATACTCATGTCACATAGATGGAGAGTTTGCCCAGTTTCTATGCAGAAGAGGCCACCCTGAGCAAGGAATTTTTTGTTAATGTCTGTGTCACTGTGCAAGGTATATGTAGATGTTGCAAACAGTTTTTAATCCCAAGGATGGAACTGCCCATGAGCATCAAACTCCAGCATCCTCGGCCTCCACCCTGCTGATTTTGAGTGTGAAATCTGTCTCTGATCCACTGCCACTGAATCTGTCAGTGATCTCAGTGGCCCATTTGGAAACCGAATAGATTAGTAGTTTCAGAGACTGGCCAGGCTTCTACAGGAGCTAATACAAATGGGTATTTCCATCAGAGTGTTTGATGCTCCAACTAGACCAGCAGGAGATGGAGGCTGGCTCTCCAAGAATGACAGCCAGTGACAGATGAGTCTAGATCATCACAACATTCCTACTGGGAGCTGAAAAAAAGATGAGAAGTGCAAAGTCTTGAACCAACTTCATAAGTCATAATTATAACAACCTTTATACTATAATACACATGTCAATTGAGGTCTTTATATTTTTCTGTGAAATAATTCTTTGTGTCCCAAATTCTTTTTCTCTAAAGTTCTTAGACAGACTTGAGATATAACCTACACTACCCATTTCAAGTGTGCAATATTTTTACCCAAGATCAGGTGCTGTCTCACCTAGATTCTGACTCATAGCACTAAATCTCACAAGCCCATTTTGGAATACAAGATCCATCATCATATTCATGGATAGAAAACAGATTAAAAACAATACAGCCCCAGAGTTCACTCTGTCTCTCAATTCTCCTTTTCAATCTGTCTCTACTTACCAGGAACCCAGAGCATTAGAAGCCCCAGGAGGTGAACAGAGTACATCATTTTTTGACGGTGAACTGAAGAGTGTGTTCTGTTCTGGCCAGGTTATACTTGACTTTTTAATCTCTAACTGCAGGGGAAGGTCCTCTCTGGAGAGCCACATGCAAATATCTGATGGATGCAGCTGTGTGAATACAACATTTTCATGTCTGTAAAAAACTGTGAAATGATTCCATGTTGGGGATGAAACTAGAAGAAAACATGTTTCTTGATGGGAGCACAGCAGGATGGTGAGAAACAGTCAATTTGAAAGATGGCATGTGGTCTTGGCCTTCATGATAAATGTTCAGGAGTAGTGGAGGGGGTAAGAATGGAGATCAATGTGTTCAGGCCTTTCTCTGCGAACTGAACTACTATACTGCTTGTGCCTCTAGTTAACCTCACTGACAAAATGGAAATAAGACAGTTCACGTGCATTTCAGTGCCCTTCACTCCTGTTTAACTGTTTATGAAATTCAAATACAGGGGCTGAAAAAATAGGTCAATAGTAAGACATCTGTTCACAAACCTGGCTATGTGATTTTAATCTCTTGGAGCACAGAACTAAGGATGGAGAGAACTGACATTCAAAGAAGTTTTCTGACCTTCACCAGGCAGCATTGACTTGTTACCTCTTTCTCTGCCTCTCTTCTCTTTCTGAGATACAACATGTATATTGTTTTCAAAACATAATATGAGAACAGTGGATGCATGGCCAGATTAAGCAGCTAAATTTTCTGTTCAGAGATCTTGTAAATATGCATGGCAATGAATGGGTCTTGTAAGATATTTTCACAAAAGATAGAAAACCAAGATTTTTCACCATGAACTTCTCCACAGCACCATGTTTGCATACTCTGTCCCTGTAAGTCTCTAATATGTTTCTTATCTCTCATTTGTTCTGGTTGACCACAAGGAGCTAAAGTAAATTCATTTATTTCTGGTCATGGTGGGTCGACTTGCCTGTATGGAACTCATTTTCTTCAATCTGTTGATTATCCTTATGGCAGAAAATCCCAAGTGGAAGCTGTAATATCCCTGGAACAATTGATTTGAAACACAATATTAGATATCTTTGATTTTCATTATGTTTGTGTCACAACTCACGTATTTATTGAAAGGCCTGGGTATTTATCTTTAAACAATTAATATTAATTGTGAAAATATAAAAAAGATTCATGGAAGAACTGGACCTCCTTCTGCAAAATAAGCACATGTAAACACATCCCTTTCATCTTGCACAGGAAAAATATGAAAATGGATCACAATGTTTAAAGTAGTCTTAAAACCACAAATTTCTAAATTATAAAACAAATCTGTGATTCTTAAGATCTTAGATCTTTTAACCATGAAAATGGGTGAATACATGAAGGAATTTATACATTGTATATCACCATTGTAAACTTCTGCTCTTGTAAGAGATTTTGTCAGGAAAACTATTCAGGAAAAATATTCCCAAAGCATCATCCATCAGCTAAAGGAAAGTTAACCCAAAATATACAAAAGTTCACAAACTCACCAAGACATTTCACAATCTGTGTAGAAAATATGGCAGAGGAGGCCTGTGAGATGGCAGAATGGGTAAAGTCACTTGCCACCAAGCTGACAACCTGAATTTCATCCCTAGAAACCACATGATGGGAGGAGAAAACCAAGACATGCAAGTTATCCTCTGCCTGTGGCCTAAGGGTTGTGACATATTTGCCCATACACAAAAGTGCACACATACATCAACACACAGACATACACATATCCATGATTCACACAGTAACTATGTTTTAAACTATATGCCAATAAAGTAGTCAAAGACGAAAGTATATATTTCAAGAAAAAGTATATATAAAATAAACTTATACACATGAATATAAACACACATTAGATGCTGTGATTTCAAAACAATTCACCTCATGTGCACCCAAAGGTGTCAAGGCCTCATGTGTACAAAAATCTGGCTCAAAGTTGTCTTTCACAGTTCAGTTTGTAATTGCCAGAGCATGAAAATGTTTTTCTGTGAAATAAATTGTTGCACATACTCCAGTTAGAGACAGCAACAGCCTGTAGTTCTGACTCTGGCAGATGGAACCTGGGAAATACCAGTGCAAAGCATTAAGGAAGTAGAAAAATCCAGGGTGATTCCTGATGACAGTTGTGTTTTCATAAGCACACTTACTTAAGGGACATGCACACACACAAACACAAAAAAAAACCACACACACAGAGAGACTGAGAGAGAGAAATATGTGATGCTTATACATAGAATATAATTCAGGTCTAAAAGTATGAAATGGAAAGAAACTTAAAAATGTGTTAAAATCTATACTTCTATGTTATTTCAAGTACATGACATTCTATGTTGTCAATCAAAATGTCAGTGAATAAGCTGATAAATAGCAAGTGACAAGATTTTTCAGGGTAGTGAAATTTCAATGATAGACACATGCCATTACATATTTGGTTTATGTGATATGAAACTATGACAGGGAATCACCCACTCTGAGTATGAATGTGGATCTACAGGAGTTCATCTCAGAAGAAATGTAGTACTGTGATGGGAAGGACAGTGATGGAAGGAGCTGAGGGTAGAAGTGGTGTTTGCAATATCCCTGCACATTCCACTGTTTCTACAATGCAAAATCTGTCTTAAAGAGTTCAGGCTCAGAGGTTCACTGCAATGAGATCTAGTCCACCAGGGCTATATGGTAGCATCATGTCATCATGCCCCCAAGGACCCAAGAGGGCTCAGGAGAAGCAATTGAACTCACAGCACATCATTCAGGCTGGTGTCAGAGAAAAGAAAGGAAGTTTCCCCAACCATTAGTTTGCCTACTGACAGACCACTGAAAATATCCCAGTTGTCTGCTCCTTGACTAATTTAGGTGTCCCCAAAGGAAGCCTCTGTGCCATATAAGCTGAGATATAGAAAGGGGCAGGAGAGACATGACTGGACTGGTGAAGAGAGGAGAGGGTGGAAAAAGAGACAGATGGGATAGGAGGAGGGAAGGACAAAGCCTTCATTGCTTGTATATTCAAAATTCTTAATAAAAATGTATAGACATAATTATGAAAACCAATTAAATAATAATCACAGTGTGGTTAATAAGCAATATCTTCAAGCAACTAAAAGCACTTAATTGAAATGCATAAAAATAAAGGTCTATTTTGCTAATCAAAGTAATATTTGTTTAAAAAATGGATGCAATAATAAGTGAGCGAGCAAGTATTTGGAGCAGAAAAAAAACTTTAAGGAAGTTCATTAGCAGGGGCAAATGTGAACAGGTATCATACTTTCCTTTTAATATTCAAAAGATTCCTTTGTGAATATAAGCTATTGAATCACAAGAGGCACTGTCACATCTGTAATTCAACGCTGAAGCGAAAAGTGTTCAAGTGCAGAGGAACTTCCATGGATTCTTCCACTCAAACCTCTCTAACTTCACTCTGGGCTATAATTGAAAAGCTCTATTAAGCAGGAGGAGCAGCAGGGCCACCCAGCCTCAGGCTGTTGACAGGTTTATGTCATGATGTGTATCCCTGTGGGGGGAAGTTGTTTTCCTGGTGGCAGAAGTAAGTGGCCAGATCTTTCACATGCAGGCTACTGATGATGCAGGTAAAATCCATCTATGATACACTTCTACTGAATCTGGAATTGCCTCCAAGAGATGGCCTTAGACAAATGATAGATAAGGAGCTTTGGGTGTTTCTTGGTTTTACTGTTTCCATATATGTGTAACTATGTGCTAATACTCTGGTTGGCCTTGCACTTGATGGGGAGACTGGAAAGTCACAGACAGCATGGCTGGAGATTGAGTCAGAGTGATGTCATCTGTGCAGGCTGAAATAGTACATGCAATGTTAGAAAAATGTGATCATGTGTATGAAAAGCACCTCTTAAATACTTAGAAAAAGGGAAAGGATATTCCTCTCTTCACTTTTAGTGAAGAGCAAGAAAAATTCCACATGGTTCAATATGCCAAAAATGAAAATTTGATACTTATATGAAATCCCTACATGTTCTGTTGTCCAAATATTCTTACCTGTAAACCAGAAGAGTAAAAGCCCAAGGAGCTGTGACAAGGACGCTGTCTTCCTACTTTCCCTTGTGAATGTGGATTATGCACAGCACAGAGCCAGGCTTATCATATTCTAAGAAGTAGAGGCTTTTCAGAGTAAGACGTACTTATGCAGATGAAAGAAATCTTCATTGTTCTAAATGCTGATTGTCCTGAGAACAGGCTCCCTTGACCCTACTCTGCTTGCTATGTCTCCCTGTAGCCACTTGATGAGACATAGAGATGTGAAAGAGATTTCTGTATAGTCCTTCAGATACACAGTCAAAGGAAATCTTTAAGAAATACTGCTCTTTTGAAAATAAATCATCTCATGTCTTAGATTTTGGTAGAGAGAAATATTGACTTTCTTTTGTTGAATCTCACAGCAAGCTGAATTCCTTTATTTCCTAGACACTCCATTAAGTATCATAGCAGTTATTGCTTGGTTGATATGCAAAATAGAGCTCATGAGGAAGAAGTGGAAGGAAAGATGCATACCATAAGAAAACAGGTTCCATATAAGGCAAAATACAAAGCTTATACAAAATGTTGGGCTGCTCATAGGTGGAGTTTTCTTCAGGTTCAGATGTCTGATGATTGTCTATCCTTTTCTAGGTATAGACAAGTATGGAATTCTGATGCAGCACCTGAGAATTATTTATTATTAGGTTCATCTTTCTGGAGTATTGAAACATCTCATTCTATGTTTGGTACATTAATCCAGCTGATGTCTTGGGTTCCCTAAAAGACCAATGTTCAGCATTACCCTATGTGAGACCAGGACATGTCACAGTTTAAAGTTTGAAATAAGTGATCTTGTCATTTGAAAAATGACCAAGTTGTAGCATATTGTTAAGAAACAACTCCGTCTGGATTTTCTGAATTTTTTATTTTAATTCATTTTTTCCTCTCATATAAATTAATAGGTACCCCAGTCCCCTCCCTTTCTGCACCCCTCCCTGGAACACCTTGCTCACTCCCCCCTTTTCCCCTTCTTTTCTCCCCCTCCCTCCCTTTCTCCCAGTGCCCCCTCCCCACCTCCCTGGAGCATCCTTTAGTGTGAATGTCAAACTTCCTTCTGGGTCCACTTCTGTGATGAGGTGTAAGGACTCAGTAGCATTGTCTAGAGCCCTTTCTTGTGTTCCTCTTTAGTATAGGAACACTACTGTGGCTGTTAATCCCTTGCCTCTAAGGATCCTAGTTCCTGTGATCTATGGCAGACTCTGGGTGGTCAATGCTATGCCGGTCATTGTGCAGGTCATGCAAAGTCCTGTTATGGTTACTTTGGCCCTAACTTGTGTGAAATATCTTGAATATCATTGCTCCTCCCCATCTTTAGGCTCTTACTATCTTACCACCCCCTTTTCTGCAAATTTCCCTGAGCTTTAGGATGGGGAGAGATTAGGCTGGTCTGGTTCCAGGTAACTAATGTAGGGTCTCTGATGTTCTGAATTATAGTTTTTTGTTTTTTCTTTTCAGTTTTACTGTGCCTGCGTCACCCTTGGCTCCATCCTGATGGGTATTGGATGTCTATTCCTAGCCAGACATAAGAGCCTGTTAAAATAGAGTCTTATTATAAGAGTAGATTCAAAGGTAGATGGAATAAGAGAAGGAGAGCACAGTGAGGGGGGTCAATGTCCCATTTACAGGATAGTTATCTTCTATCATCCAGACTCTATGCCCTCCTATGCCCCCTCAGTTGTAAGAGACCAGAAAGGAAAGTCTGTGAGCTTAACCAGATGTCTCACTACTTACTTGCAATAATTGATGATGGCCTATTTTCTCTGCTGTAACATGATCCCATCTTTTCTTGTTTCTGGTGGGGCTCTCCTTCCCCTTCCCTCCTGTTTATAATCTTTGCAATCACTGTAGGTATTACAGAGATTAATCTTTGAGTATGATCACTTAGTTTCATACTAAGATCCGCCTATTTGGGAGTACATACGGCACTTAATTTTCTGTGTCTGGGATACTTAGCTCAGTATAATTTTTTCTAATTCCATCCATATTCCAGCAAATTTCATTAATTCATCATTTTTGATGACTGCGTAGTATTCCATTGCACAAATGTACCACATTTTCCTTACCCACTCGTCAACTGTTGAGCATTTGGGTTGATTCCATGACTTTGCTATTGTAAACAGTGCTGCTATGAACATGGTCATACTTGTGCCATTGAGGTGAATTTTTACTGTATGAAGGATTATTCCCAAAAGTGGAATAACAGGATCATATGGCATTTCAATCTTTAACTTTTTAAGAATGGCCAGACTACTTGCCACAGTGATTGTATAAGCCTGCATTCCTACCAGCAACGTAGGAGTGTTCCCTTCTCGCCACATCCTCTCCAGCATTTGGTATTGTTTGTATTGTGGATTTTTGCCATCCGGACTGGGGTGAGATGATATCTCAGGGAGGTTTTGATTTGCATTTCCCTGGTGGCTAAGGATGTGGAGCATTTTTTAAGATATTTGTTAGACATTTCAATTACGTCCCTGGTAAAATTTCTTTCGAATTCCAAGACCCATTTTTTAATTGGGCCATTTGTTTCCTTGGTGTTTAGTTCTCTAAGTTCTTTGTGCACTCTGGATAATAGAGCTTTATCACATATGTGGTTAGTGAAGATTTTCTCCCATTCTGTGGGTTGCCTTTTTCCTCGGCAATCTCTTTATCTGAACAGAAGCTCTTGAATTTTATATGATCCTATCTGTTGAGTGTTGGTTGTAGTGACTGTGCTATTGGATGTCTGTTTAGGAACTGTTGGCCTAGTGCAATCAGCTCCATGGAGTTTCCTACCCTTTCAACTAAGATTTTTATAGTCTCTGGCCTTGTATTGAGGTCCTTGATGCATTTGGAATTAATTCTTGTACATAGTGACAAGTACGGGTCCAGCTTTAATCTTCTGCATGTGGAGATCCATTTTGCCAGCACCATTTGTTGAAGATGCTGTTCTTGTTCCATCGGATTTTCTGGGCCACTTTGTCAAATATCAAATGGCTGTAATTGTGTGGGCTTATATCTGGGTCTTCAACCCTTATCCATTAATCTGTGTGTCTATTATGGAGCCAGTACCAGGCTGTTTTTATAACTATGGATTTGTAGAATAGACTAAGGATTGGTATGGTGATAACTCCAGCAGTGTTTTTGTTACTCAGGATTGTTTTTGCTGTACTGGTTTTTTTGTGCCTCCATATGAATTTTGAAATTGTTTGGTCAACTACTTTAAAGAATTGCTTTGGGATTTTGATTGCTATAACACTGAATCTGTATATTGCCTTTGGTAAGATGGTCATTTTTATGATATCGATTCTGCCAATCCAGGAACATGGGGGGTATTTCCACCTTCAGGTGTTCTTTGTAATTTCTTTCCTTAGGGTTTTAAAGGTTTCAATGTAAAGGTCTCTTACTTCCTTGGTTAGGTTTATGCTAAGGTATTTCATTTTTCTAGAGGCTATAGTAAATAGGATTGTTTCTTTTAGGGCTTTTTTACTTCTTTCATCCTGGGCATAGAGGAAGGTCACTGATTTTTGTACGTTTATTTTGTATCCTGCCACCCTGTGATCAGGGGTTTCGTGGTGGAGTTGTTTGGATCACTCAGAGACAAAATCATGACACCTGCAAATAGAGATAACTTGACGTCTTCCTTGCTGATTTGAATCCCTTTTATCTCCCTCTCTTGTCATGGCTTCAGCTAAGACTTCAAGTACAATATTGAATAGAAATGGCAAGAGTGTACAGCCTTATCTAGTTCCTGATTGAAGCAAGAATGCTTCAAGTTTTTCATCATTTCGTATAATCCTTGTTGTTATCTTGTTGTATACCACATTTATTATTTTGATAAAGGAATCCAACTGTTTGTAGGGTTTTAATCATAAAAGGCTGTTGGATCTTGTCAAAAGCTTTTTGTGCATCTATTGAGAGTATCATGTGCTCTTGAATTTTGGACTGGTTTATATGGTGAATTACATTTATTGATTTGCTTTGCGTATGTTGAACCGACCTTGTGTGCCTGGGATAAAGCCTACTTGATACCCGTGAATGATCTTTTTGATATGTTTTTGTATCCGATTTGCTAAGACTTTGTTGAGAATCTTTACATCTGTGTTCATCAAAGAGATTGGTCTATAGTTTTGTTTTTTCAGTGTATCTTTATTAGGTTTTGGGATTAAAAAGAGGTTAGCTTCATAGAATGAATTTGGTAGCATTCCTTTCTTTGCTATTTGATGGAATAGTTTAAGGAGTATTGGTGTTTTAACTCCTTAAATGTCTGGTAGAACTTTTGTGCTGAATTCATCTGGTCCAGGACATTTTTTGGTGGGAAGATTCAAGATTACTTCATCGATTTCTTCATATGTTATAGGATTATTTGAATAATTCAGAACTTCCTGATTCAATTTAGGTAAGTTGTGCTTACTTAGGAATTCATCCATTTCTTTTGTCTTGTCAAATTTCACAGAGTATAGGTTTTTGTAATATGACGTTATAATTCTCTGGATTTCTTGGGTATCAATAGTGATAACTCCATTTTCTTTTCTAATTTCATTACTTGGGGTTTTCTCTCTCTTGTTTTTGGTTAATTTAGCTAGGGGTGTATCAATTTTATTGATTTTTTTCAACAAACCAGCTTTTTGACTGGTAGATTCTCTGTATCATTTTCCTTATCTCAATTTTGGATATTTCTCCCCTGATTTTGCTAATCTCCTGTATTCTACTGCTTTCGGGGTCAGATTACTCTTGCATCTCTAATGCTTTAAGCTGCATTGTTAATATATTTGTTTGTGATGTTTCTATTTTTTTGTTGTAGGCATTAAGAGCTATGAACTTACCTCTTAGGAAAGTTTTCATTGTGTCCCAAAGATTTTGATAGGTTGTATTTTCATTATATTTCACTTCTGGGAAAAAAATGTATTTCCATTATAATTTTTCCTGAATCCAATTCTCATTCAGCATCATAGCATTTAGTTTCCAGAAGTTAGTGTATTTTCTGTTGTTTGTTGTGTTGCAGATGTCAAGTTTTAGACCATGGTAGTCTGATAGGGTACAGGCTAGAATTTCATCTTTCCTGTGTATGTGGATGTTTGATTTGTGGCCCAACATGTGGCCTATTTTGCAGAAAGTTATGTGTGCTGCTATGAAAAATATGTTTCTTTGGTGCATGAATGAAGATAGAGTTCAGTAAGTTCCATTTCAGAAAGAGTTTAAGTTCCAATGTGCTTCTGTTAAGTTTTTGACCTGTTGATCTGTCCTATGTTGAAGGGTCAGAATTGAAATCCCCAAAAATTATTTTTTTGAGGTTGATTTATTGCTTTAGATGCTGTAGCATTTGTTTAGTGAATGTGGAGGAGCCCATATTAGGCACATATAATGTTCAGTATTGTGAAGTCTTCCTGTTGAATTGCATCTGTGAGTAAAATGTTGTATCCATCTGTGTCTCTTATGATTGTTTTTAGTTTGAAGTCCACTTTGTCTGATAGCATAATGGCTACCCCTGCCTGATTCCTGGTTCCATTCGCTTGCAAAATTTTTTTAAACATTTTTTATTATTATTTCCCCTCATACAAACTTAGTAGGTACACCGGTTTCCTCCCTCCCTCCCTCCTCCTCCCCCTCACCCCTTTGCTCTCCCTCCCCTCAACCCTCCCTCCCCATCCCCCAGTGCCTCTCCCCCCAATCCCCGGAGAATCCTTTAATGTGCATGCCAGACTCTCCTCTGCCCTCCTCTCCGATAATGTATAAGGACCCAGTGGCATTTCCCTGAACCCTTTTCTGTGTTCCCCTTAAGCATAGGAACACTACTGTGGCTGTCAATCCCTTGCCTCCAAGGGTCTTGGTGCCTTTAGCAAATGCTAGACTTTGTGGTGTCAATAATGTGTTGGACATTGCACAGGGTATGCAAAGTCCAATTATGATTGCTTCAGCCTAACTTGTGTGGAGTATCTTGCATATCATTACTCCTCTCATCCTTGTGCTCTTACAATCTCACCGCCCCCTCTTCCACAAATTTCCCTGAGCTTCAGGATGGGGAGAGATTAGGCTGGCCTAGTTCTAGGTGGTTGATACAGAGTCTCTGAAGTTCTGGATTATGGCTTGTTGATTTTCTTTCGCTTGCAAAATTTTTGACCAGCCTTTTATTTTTAGGATGTGCCTATCTTTTGTTGTGAGATGAGTTTCCTGAAGGCAGCAGATTGATGGTTTGTGGTCTTTAATCCAAGTTTGTAATCTCTGTCTCTTGATTGGTGAGTTAAGTCCATTGGCATTTAATGTCATAATGGAGAAATTACTTTTTAAAAATTTTTTTGTTTATTATTATTTATTCAATTGTGCATGGATGGTGTGTGCGCGTGTGTGCATGTATGTATGCGTGTGTAGAACCACGGACGAGGGGCTGGAGAGGTGGCTCAGGGATTAAGCCTCCGCCTTGCAGGCGGAAGGGCCTGAATTTGGATCCTAGACCCCACGTATAGACGCAGGGCGGAGGCAGGGGCGGCCTGCGTTTCTGGTCCTGGTAGGGCGGAGCCTGTGAATCCGGGGGCAGAGTAAACAAGGTGGAGATGGAGGCGGTCCATGGTGGTTCCCGAATTCGTCTGTGGTTCTACACACACATACACACATACACGCATACACACACATACACGCACACAATTGAATAAAAAAAAAAAAAAGAACCACAGACGAATTCAGGAACCACCATAGACCGCCTCCATCTCCTTCTTGTTTACTCTGCCCGGGGATTCACAAGCTCCGCCCTACCAGGACCAGAAATGCAGGCAGCCCCTGCTTCCGCCTGGTGTCTATATGTGGGGTCTAGGAATTCAGGCCCTTCTGCCTGCAAGGCAGAGGCTTAACCCCTGAGCCACCTCTCCAGCCCCTGGAGAACTTACTTTTAATTCCTGACACTTTTTATGTTTATTGGCTTTCATAAGTGTATTATTTGGCTTTTATGTTTTGGTGGTATTATACTTCCTTTCTGTCCTCCTGGATATGCTTGTTCTTTTCTTCAGCTTGAGTTATCTTTTCTAGCATTTTTTGAAAGCCTTCAAGTTGTCTTTGTGCTGCAAAACTTTTCTTTCCCCTTCAATCATGACAGATAGTTTTGCCGGGTAGATCAGCCTGGGTTGACATTTTTGCTCATTCAATATTTGAAGTACATCTCTCCAAGCTCTTCTCGCTTATACTGTTTCCACTGTGAAGTCATTTGTTATTTTAATAGGTTTACCTTTAAAAGTGACTGGTTTTTTCCCTTGAAGCTCTCAGCATCATTTCTTTGTCTTGAATGTGGAGTGTTTTAACTATTATTTGCCATCGCAAGTTTCTATTTTGGTCATATCTATTTGGGGTGCAAAATGACTCTTGTATTTGGATGGGCCTCTCTTCCTTTAGATGAGGAAAGTTTTCCTTGATAAATTGAAAAATTTCTTCAGGTATAGTATTTTGGGATTCTTGTTGTGGTATTCCATGAAAACGCATTTTAAGCTCCTTCAGGGTGTCCCATACATCCAGAATATTTCTCTCAAGTATCTTTTTGGCTTTAACAACCTCTTCCATTGAGCTGGTTAATTCTTCCACTTTTTCTTCAAGATCCGAAATTCTATTATCTGCTTCATTAGTCCTGCTAATGAGACTCTCTTTTGAGTTCTGGGTTGAAGATAACTTGTCTTTTAGTTCAATTTTAAACTCTGCTTGAAACTGTTTTAACTTCTCTATGCCTATTTTTTTTCTCTTGAACTGTTTTTCTCAATTCCTCCAAGTGTCTGTTGTATTCCTGGTCAAAGTGGTTGATGTGGTTATTTAACTCCTCCTGGATTTCCTCTTTCTTACTATTGATCATGGTAATGATCATGCTTTGAAAATTGTTCTCTTGGGTTTGGCTTTCTTGGCTATTTCCTGTGAATTTATTCTGGTTGGAGTCTATCATTGTGGGGTTAATTCTTCCAGCAAAACTCTAGGGGACAAAAGCCACAAGCTTGGGTTTGCTTTGGTCTCTGTTGAATTTCGATGAGCAGTGTGTCCTCCCTGGACCACAAGCCTCCAAGGCAGGCAGGCAGAAAGGGCAGAGATGCTGATACTGTGCAGTTGACCTGGAAACTTGGGGTGTGGCCTAGGGGACCTCCCAAGCCTGGAGCAGGCTGGGTGCTGCTCCAACTGGCTGGTGGGAGGAGCTGGGATGAGCACATTACCTGGAGCCTGGGGGTGAGCTGGGGGAGGGTTACCTGGGGAGCAGTGTGTCTGCCCTAGACCGCGAGTGTCCTAGGCGGGCAGGCAGGCAGAAAGGACTGGATTTTCTGATTTTGCATTGTAGTTTTGCTGTTTTCAGCCTGAATACGTTCAATACTCTTTGGGCATTAAGGTGGTCCCCAACTACGTGTAGGTCACCAAATTGGTCCTAAATTTAGAGTGGTCATATGACTGGAATAGCATAATACAGTCCACAATAACTGAGATTTAAGTTATGAGTGACCACATGGCCTTTGTGGATTTTAGGATGATCATTAGTAAAGAGGGTTTTACAACTAAGCCAATTCATCATTGGCAAGAACATACAACTCTTTACTTGGCAAACACTGTGAGATTATAGGTTCCTGGTGCTCATGCCCATGAAACATCACTAATCTGTTTCATGCAAATGCCTGTCACAAACTTGTGATATAAAAATTTTAATTTCTGATTTAATCCTGTGTCAACTTCACACACATGTGGACTCATCATGATCATTCTCACCTCCACTCTTGCCTTCTTCCAGCCCCGAATCATGTTACTCTTTCCTGCTTTTTTATGATTTTCCTATTTCTTTCTCTTAAAAATAATCTACTGAGAAAAGCTAGTACTGCTCGCACACAGGGATGTATGCCAATCCACTGGAGATGGATAACTTGCCATTAGCCACAGCTACAAGGAATGATAACTCTCCCATTTCGAGTAGCCATCAACTTCCAACAGATTGTTAGCTGTGGTGGAGATGTTCTTCCATGTTGAAATGTTAACTGGCTTTATCTGGCCTTGGTCATAAGTAGGATACTACAGCTGTGTGAGTTCATGAGTGCAGTTGCCATGTCTTCCTCCTGCCCTTTTCTCTATCGTCAAATCTGACTATCTTTATGGACCTTTTTCTCCCATGATTTCTCAGATTTAGGTGATGTAAATAACCTCCTTAGGGCTGAGCACTTGATTGTCATTTATTCTCATCAAGTGAAGTAATTGCATATCTTCCAGTTAAGACATAGACATCTTATTGACACACTCTCCTCAGGTTTGGGACCTGCATAGAGTGGAATTGGCCAGCATTTCATCATGCACATGGGAGGGACCATGAGGCCTCATCCTTTCCTGAAGGACTATGCAAAGCTAACACTTGCTTCTTTAGCCACAGCCAGTTGGATTGGGAAGCTCACATAAGACGCAAAAGATAAAATACTTTATCTTCAATAATTGTTCATATGGTTTGCATATTCTTACTCAAATCCAAAAAAATGAACCTGTATTTTTCTCTCTGTGCATCTAAACAAATGTTATGGTATGTATTATGTCATAGTGAGATACAAGTGTCAATTTAATGGTAGAGGGTTCCAATTCTGGGCATATTTTAAGGCTTCAAGCAAGCCAGCATGAGATTGTCTAATTGATTGGAAGGCTGAGCTTATGGTGACTAGTCCCTTGACAGGTGAATAAGGTAGGGGAACTAGTTAAAAGATCTGGCAACTATCTGGATACTTCTAGACATGCTGGTCAGGTGAAAACTGTCCCTCTCCTGAAGTCCCTTGACTTTGGTGTGCCCAGGTCTCTCATCCCTTGGGGTTGGTGTGCCCTCTCTGCCAAGTTTGGCAACTGGCTGTAACTACACAGTCATAAGCAAAATAAAGCCCTTGTTTCCTGAAGTTGGTCGTGAATTTTTTGGCAATAATGTAGAATACCCGCAACATGTAAGGTTGGTACCCCAGCTGTTCTTACAAATATAAGAAAATCATGGCAAGCAACCAGTCTCTTGTTCATCTGCTTGTGCTACTTTTTGTTCTGATGCAGCACTGTTGGAGGGACACTGTCTGCAAGATCAGGAGAGGCATTTTCAGGTCTGTTCATCTAGTGCTGAAGTGAAGCACAGATTCAGATACAGAGGAGCCCCAGCTTTTATTCAGCACAAACTTTCCTGGAAACCTCAACCCTGGCTGCATCTGAGAAAAGCTCTCAGCAGGTGGAGGCAGCACCAGGAGCAGCTGGAGCAGCCCAGCCTCACACTTCTGCTCCCAGGGGTGGTTCATGTCATAGCGTGCATCACTGTGAGAGGCAGGGTTTTATCCTGATGACAGTAATAAGAAGCAAGATCTTCAGGCTGCAGGCTGCTGATGGTAAGGGTGAAATCTGTGCCTGATCCACTGCCACTGAACCTCGAGGGGACCCCAGAGATGGTCTGGGAAGCATGCTTGATGATGGGCTTTGGAGCCTGGTTAGGTTTTTGCTGGTACCAATGTAAGTATCCACCAATATTCTGGCTGGCCTTGCACTTGATAGAGACTGTTTGTCCTGGAGTCACAGATAGGAGGGCTGGAGATTGGGTCAGCACAATATCACCTCTGGAGGCTGAAACCACACATGTAGTACAAGTAGTAGATAAGACAAGAAAAATATTCTAAATTACAAATCTTAATATCATTTCAAAGGCGATGTGTGAGACAGGCCTACCATGTGTAAAAAAATATGTATTTAAGTACCTTTTTCAATTCATCCAGATCTTCTTACCTGAAACCCAGAGGAACAGAAGCCCAAGGAGCTGTGATGGGAACAGCATTTTCACACTTTCCTTGTGTATGTGGCCCATACTCAGCACAGAGAGAGATCTTCTTATAATATCTAAGAGGCAAGAAGTCTTCAGATGAAAGAAGTTCTCATGCAAATGATGGGATTTCATATTCATTGCATCCTGGACTGTCTGGAGAGCAGGTCCCTAACCTGAGCACATCTTGTGATTCTGTCTCCCTCTGCTGGTCGTCTGAGATGTGCAGACAGCTCTCCACAGGCTCCTGTGCTGAGCATTGGGCCTCAGCCCTTGGCACTGTGCAAGGTGTAGGGGAAACACTAATGGGTGTGGCCACAAGTAAGCTCTGCTGTTCAAGTGTGGTGACCTTGAAGGGTACAGGAGGTCTCACTCTCTGTTCTTCTCCTTGTCTGCCCAACTGTTACGAGAACAATTTCTTGAAAAAATGTGATTCTTCCATGATGCAGTACTTTAATCTATGCCTACAAGTAGCAAGCCAATGTACAGTGAATCCAGGGAGCCCAAACAACCATTCGTTTAAGATCCATTACCACAGTTGTTAGTTTTGTGTGGTTATATAGAGTACCTTCAATAAAACCAATGATTCATGAATATGGTACACTGAACCTTTAAACTGGGTCTTCTTTACTTCCACTTTATGTTATTTTATCCTTTCTGAAGGTCCATGTTTCATGGTCTGGGCAACATGTATGGAGGATGCTTGAAATTTTTTTCTTTCATATGAGCATTTCCTTTACAGTTCATCATCAAGTGACACTGTGAGTTGGTGTGTCTGTCTTCTTCATTCAATGTCACAGAGAAAGGAAGTCATAATGTCTTCAGTATTTACAACGTGGTTCCGTGAAAAGAATAACTTATACTTTATTAGACTTTATGGCTTCCCTGCTCCTTAAATAGTAAGAATCATTTTTCCATCCATCTTGTCCCTGAATTAATAGTGTGAGAACTTAAAATGAAAGCTGACATCCTTGGGAGACATTTTTTCATGAAAGCACAAAAGAAATACTTCAGAGGACTTGCAGCTGTTCTGAGGCCCCTCAGCTCACAGTCTTTCCAGGACTTACACTGAGGTGTCCTAGCCACTCAGCACAGTAGTAACTGCCAGCATTGCTTCTCTGCACATTGGTGATGGAGAGCATGAAATCTGCCCCAGAAAGGGTGCCACCGAACCTTGATTGGGCTCCTGAGGCCAGAATTGATTTGCTATCAATCAACATTGTAGGAGACTGGCCTGCAGTGTGATGATACCAAGTGTACTTCCTCTTGTCACTGGGATTAGTGTGGCAGGTGATGATGATCCTGTCTCCAGGGCTGATAGACAGAGTGGCAGGATACTGAGTGATGGTGTTGCTCATTCTCAAGTCTGAAGTTTCAGAAGACGTGGAAACAACAGGTCAAATACAAAGTCTATTGAAAAAAATAAATTCGCAACTATCATAAATGTGAAAGAAAGTGCATATAAATGAAGGATCAGTTTCCCTTGGAGAAAACTTGTCTCAGTATACATTAAGCATGATACCCTCTTTGGTTTCTCTCTCAGATTTCCAGAGAATAACTTTCTGGGAATTATTTTTTCCTATTCTCACCTGAAAGAAAGAACAGAAAACACAAAATAGGAGATAAAGATTGCATGTTGCTGAGTGAGTTCTGATTCACCCTGTCTGATCTATTCCTGTCCAGCGACCTCAATTTATATCATCTCAGATAAGAAGACTTTCCTGTGGAAGATTATGCAAAGTAGATCTGTTAGACCCTAAAACACTTGAACACTGGACAAAAAGCTGCTTCCTCCTTATTGTAACCTGCAGTAGCAGATCTGTGAAAACACATCCAATGTACTTTCCAGAGAAAACAGGACATCATCCAGCTAGTAGTGGACCCTAGGCTACATCCTGACTAACTACATAAAATTAAGAGAATCAATCAATTCCAAGATTTATGATAACAATAAGGACTGAGGGGCTGGAGAGAGATGGCTCAGGGATTAATCCTTTGCCTTCCCCCAAGCAGAATTGGGTACTACATTCCACATAAATATGACAGGAAGAAATGGCAGTGGGCTGCATTTCCAGCCCTGGAAGATGGAGCCTGGGAAATCCTACATTCAATCTATAATGAGCCTTGTAAATCATAGATCAAATCATTAAGGAGATAGAATAATACAGGGTGATTTCCAATGTCATCTTGGGAGTCCACAGGCACACATGCCATGGTCTACACACATCTATACATGATCCCACCCACATACACATACAGCCACATACATTTACAAGATCACAGAAGTACAAGTAGAAATAATGAAATTCTGACTGCAGCAGCTGTTACAAGACCTGTTTCAGTCCATGTGCTGAGTATGTGGTGCTGATGTGGGATATTTCTCTGGAACCCCTGGTTCCTGCAGCCTCTGAGAGGATGTCTTCTGCATCTGCTGTAACTGATGCCTGACCACACAGTTAGGTCTGCTGGTCACTGCACCAGCTTGTCAGTGTAGAGTGCATGAAACACTGGACATGGCAATGAGATCTTCTTGGCACAAGGGATATGGGACATATTTTTCCTCATCATATAGGAAAGCTTGGGGAGTGTCTGCCAGGAGAGGCTTCCTACAGCAGGTCAGAGCCACAGGTTGACAGCTGTGGATGATTATTACCGGAAAGAGCCCACATCCAACCTGTTTTCTCAGAAGACAGGCAGGAGGACAAGGTGGATCTCAGAACATTTTCAGGTCAGGATGGACCCAGAACCACCAACTTCACCCTTCAGCATAGGTTACCCTGCTTTTTCTATTTCCCAATCTCTGCATCTCACTGAATTACCAGCCAGGAGCGCCTGGAATTCACTGATGATTTTCAGATAGAGTTTGTCTCTTTTGGGTGATTTCTTTTTGAAACCATGTCTCTGGGCCACTGTGATTAGGGCAGGCACCATAGTAGAGAATGAACTGAAGGGTGTAGAAAGACATCACAGTAAGCCCTAGTGCAGGCCAGATACAGGAGCTAACTCTCCTCATGAATATTCATCAGGAGTATTTTCATTTACCAGGTATAGTGATTTGTCCTAGCTACTTTCCCTAGTTTTTCTCCCTCCTACTTCAATGAATGTGACATCCACAAACTAAATTTTTGTTATCTTTTGAGCGAGCATTAATGTGATTTTTTAAAGACAGTATCTATAATAAAGCTCAAAATCTACACATTTGACTTGGATATGGAATTTCTCCCACAGGATCATGTGCTCATGTTTTGTTCCTAATTAGTGATGTTTCCTGGGGAAGTGATGGGAACTTTAGAAAGTGGGCCAGTGTGTTAGAAGGAGGTCTCTAGGGCTTATCTCTGCTTCGACACATTCTCTCTGTCTCTGTCTCTGTCTCTGTCTCTCTCTCTCTCTCTCTCTCTCTCTCTCTCTCTCTCTCTCTTCACGTGGTATACAGTTTTCTCTACCAGCACTCTAACCCATCATGTTCAACCAATGCTTCATCACACAAACAGTACCAAAGGCTACAGACTTAACCTCTGGAGCCCTGAGCTAAAAACAATTTGTCAACATTTTCATTGATTTCTTTCAGGAATTCATCAGTACGGAGAAGATAGTAGACTAATATAGAGAGTAAAACTTCCAGTTCAATGTAGCTAAAAGAAAAAACAAATAAATGCTATATACATGCTAACCCAAGAAATAGTTGTCTTCCACAATCAAATAATAAAATATTAATGAGCTCATTTGAAGAAGATACACTTGGAATAGTGTGCTAACTTCAACCCCAATGTATTATACCATCTAATATATTGGTTTAGATATATGCTACTATGAAGTGTTTGAATACCCATGGAAGCTACTTAAAACACATTGAGACTTTCCTGGATATTCCTTTGAAATGTCTTAGGAATATATGATTATTTCAAACCATTAAATAAGGGAAATTACATAATAGTCTTTAAAATTCTTATAACTGTGACCTATTTTTCTTTCAAATTTGAATATTATTCATAGTTTAAGTTTAAGGCTGCTACTTCCCTTGGTACTTTGTGCTGAGCTGTCAATCACTGGGGGAGGAGGGTGGTAACACTGCTGACAGCAACAAGCTGCAGCAATTTCGAGCTCCAGCTGCTGTTCGTGAGGATGAGTCTGTCCTGAACCATTGTCATTGCACCTTGAGGGATCCAGAGACGACTGTGAAATGTGTGTGATGAGAAGCTTTGCAGCCTGTTTTCCTCTTTCTTTTAAGGAGCCAATGAGAGGTTGTGTTAATGTCCTGGTGCATCACATGTAGGTGGAGATTGATCCTGCTGAAGTCACCAACAGGATAACTGGAGATGGGGCATAATCATGTCACCACTGGATGTTGAAGACATACATGGAATATTAACACTGAAGAAGAAAATAATTACTTTTAATTTTCTAAATCTCAAATTTAAAAATCTATGCAGCTTTCATGTGATCGGGAGGTGCCAAAAAAGAGAGAAAATCAGAAATTTAAACAACATCCCCACTTTTTCCTTTCTCCAAATAGTCTCATCTGAGACCCAGAAGAGAAATATAAGAAGCAGAGATAGGGACATCAGATTCCTGCTTTCTCACTTCTGCGGAACCCCAGAGAAAGACCTTCTGATAACATTCTGAGACACAGGAAGGACTTTTTAACTGAAGAAGCACTCATGCAAATGATAGGATGTCTTAGTGTTTTCAGTAATGAGACTGTCTAGACAGCAGGCTGCCAGGTTATGTCTCCCTCTACTGGCCACCAGAGGAGATGTTAAAATAATCCTTAGAGATCTGTTCAGGATTCTGCAGAGACTAGGTGAACAGTGCTCACAATCTGGTGCAGTCTTTAGGTACAGCTACTGGTGTCACAACAGAATGACACTTCACACCCTTTTTTTTTTTCACAAGTCTTGAAAACATCCAGGTTTTGTAAATCCAAAGATTCTCAATTAAATTCAATGTACAAAGGCTTTGCCCGAGGCTTATTCTATTTAGATAATCAAAAACCCCAGGAAAGAACACACTGAGAATGAGAGAAAATTGTTAACTCACATGTAAGGGAGAAGAACTCTTACTCTATTAGAAAAGAACTCAGTAAAAATAAATAGTGATGCAGAGAATAGATAATTTAGTCAAAGTGTTTTCTACATAAGTTAAAAAAATACCATGACAATCAAAAATGTGTGTTTCAGGAAAGAAATATTCCTAACATGAATGGAAAAGTACAGTATTGATCAGAAATAAAAAAAGAAACACATTTATAAAATCACTGCAACACCAGCATGTTAAGAAATATTTCTAGGAAGTTTCTACTAGGAATAAAATAAAGATAGTCTATTTGAAAACATTTGATTGCCTAAACCTCAAAAGTAAAGAGAAAGACGATCAAACCATACCAATACAAAAAGCTACCACAGCACAAAGATAAATTAAAGGAGCTCATAAAGTAATGAATACATACAATACAACAAGAAAATAATTAACAAATTGACATGATTATTGTCTCACTCATTGACAGATATCACCATAAATGGATTGAATCTTGCAGTTAAAAAGGATAGACAGGTGAAGGGGAGGGTCCCTATCTGTGGTTCTTCAGAAAGAAGGGCCATTTAAACTACTATAGATGCCTGAGCCCCTGCTGCAACAAAAAATCTAAAAGAAACCCCAAGACCCATACAAGTAGGCAGGCAGGAAGGAGAGGGGAGATGAATGGTTTAGTTTAGGGAAGGGAAGGTGGGAGAGAAAGGAGGAAAGAAAAGAGACAGGATAGAGGAAGGCAGGCACAATCACTCATTACATGTTTTTAAAGGGAAATTTCTTATTTAAAAAAGAGAGAATGGAGCAGCCTCTTAGAGAACTCAATGGATAAGGAACATGCTCACAAAAATGGCAGAAGTAATTTGATTCCTAGAAGCCCACATGGTAGAAAGAAATTTGCACTCTGACCTCACATATATCCCTAGTTTTCCAAGCATGTGTGTACCCCTTCTCTCTGTCTTGCTCATGCTCAAATAATAGATGGCCAATTAAAACACAAAAAATGCTCAAAAAAAGATACACTTCATCAATCAAAACAGTCTATAATTTTGACAGAAAGAATATATGTTTCTACATACAGAAAGGAAAGGGGAGCATGCTACATGCCATTTACATTAAGTAAAAGAGAAGTTAGTTAAATAAAGTTAATTAAATAAAGCATAGTAAAATGTCAGTTTAACAAGAGCACATGTATTACTTACATATCTGCTACACCAATGCTAATTGAGTGGTGAAGGCAGGCAAGGCATGATGGGTAAGGATGTGCCTTCCTCCAGCATCACCTCTGCAGCTGCTGGTGGCTGAGAAGACCTTTCCACACCCTCCTCCTGTTTCAGACGCTGTGGCTATGGGCACATTGTGACTCTTCTCATGCAGCCAGGACACTGATAGACCAGAGCCCTCTGCTGCAGCCAGGTACCCTGAGTTCCCACCATCTCCCTCTCACACAGATGCAGAGGATGCTGTGCTCTTCCCCATACAAGCAACACATTTGCCAGCTGGGCTGCCCCAAGCAGGGAGGTTTTTGTTGGTGTCTGTATCACTGTAAGAGGTAACTCTGTAGGTTGCAAACAGTAATAAACTCCCAGATCCTCAGGCTCCACCCTGTTGATTTTGAGTGTGAAATCTGTCTGTGCCCCACTGCCACTGAATCTGTCTGCGACCCCAGAGGACCGCTTGGAAACCTCATAGATCAGGAGCTGTGGAGACTGCCCTGGCCTCTGCAGGATCCAATACAAGTAGGTGTTTCCATCATTGTATAGGAGGCTCTTACTAGACCTGCAGGAGATGGAGGCTGACTCTCCCGGGCTAACAGACAGGGAGACTGGAGACTGGGTCATCACAATATCACTAGTGGAACCTGAAATTAGAAGAGCTGAGTTCAAAGTCAGGTATAAGATTCAAGAGCAGACTTTAAACACTTCTTTTAGACTATATATATTGGAAGTTAGATATTTATTCTTTGTATATAATTTTTATTCCATAAGCCTAAATAAAAATTTATGTCAAATCAATGTAATGAATCCCCAAAGAGACTTCATACTCAGCTTCTGTCATCCCACAACACACCTGTCAGTCTTCAGAGGACACAAGTCCTGTCCCACGTGGGATTTTCTCTACCACAGAACTAAAGCTCACCAGCCCTTCCTGGAGAACTCCAGCCAGCTCCACCATGTGTCAAACACGCCTGGGGAGCCCTGGGTTCAAGATTTTAATCCCTTCCCATTCTCCTTTTCTCACCTCCCTCTCTCCTTACCAGGAATCCAGAGCACTAGGAGCCACAGCAGCTGAACAGGGATCTTCATTTTGAGAAGGTCCACTGAGGACAGGGATGGGTGAGGGAAAGGACACAGCTGAGCTTTTATCTCAGAATAGGAGAGGAAGGTCCTCCCTAGGCAGCAGTATGCAAATCCCCTGGTGGAGGCAAATGTGCAGATAGAGGGGAGAGTTATGTGAGCTTCTCATGTTTAGAGAATAATCTGAAGCACCTTGCATGGGAATGAAAGCAGGACCATAAAATATTTAGTCTTAAGAGAGAATAATAGCCAGTTGTTGAAAAGTTGTCAGTACAGAGGACACTTGTGGTCTGGACACTTGGAAAACTACAGCTAGTATTTCAGAGGGACTGCAGTGAAGAGAAATCTCTCCATGTCTTTAGGACTTGAAGTACCATGCTGCTTGTCCTTTTTTGTAAATCGCATAGGCAGGGAGTTTCCACCCCTTCTGGAGTTGATCTGAGGAGTGAGAAAGTTCCAAATGTAGTTCACCTGTCTTTGCTGCCTAAGTTGTGCTTATGCTGGCTGGGTAAACAGCTGAAAGAATTTGAAACTGTTTTCTTCTATAACTCTGTATAATCATAAACATAAACAAAAGTATACAGTGTTTTAATCTTAAGTATTATCTCAGAAACTCAAAAGGAGAAATGAAAATTTAAAATGGCACTAACAGGTTAGAGGAAGCTTTGGGAAGTGATGGACAGGTCATTGGTATTGGTTTCTGAATTTGTTTCACAGATGTAACGCAGACTCATTGTCCCGTGTACATTAAATACACAAAGCTTTTATTATGGTGATGGAAACCATTTTTAAGCCAGATTCAATCAAGGGGTTGAAGATATCTGATTTATATACACAATCAATGGCTCTACATCATATAAACATTATGAGTTTTGTGCTTCAGAGTCAGAATAGTTTGAGGTTACTCTTAGCTACAATCAAGTAAATGTGCTTTGGTACTATAGCACTCATGTACCCTAACTTAAAAAAGGCTTTCCAAGGGAACTACTTCCTTGCCCACATAGGAAAGAGAAAAAAAAAAAAACAGGAAGTTTGTACTTTTGTGGTTTGTTTGTTTGATTGTGTTTCTTATTGGCTCTTAAAAAACATTTCCATGCAGTGTTTCTGAATATGGAAAATCTGGATTTTATTAAATTCTCCAAAGTTATGAACTGAGAACTTATATTCCTCAAAGGGCGGTGGTCACACCAAGGAGATCAAAGGACTGGGAGATGACATGTAATCATTACAGTAATGAAGATTACTCATATTTTCATAATCTTGAGAAATTCTTTCTGATGAATTTTCTCTTAATAATACCAGGCAAACACTGAAACATTTCATAACTGCAGATTTAATTTGTTTTCTTTTTATCTATACTCTCCTTTCAGTGAAAACATTTATCACCAGATCTCTGGTGGCTTACTATATTTTCAAAGCCTATATTCAAGCATAATGTATTATACAAATAATGTGTCCCTATTGCTGTTTACGTGCTGTGAGCTCAGCAGTCTAGTCGCCAGTTAAAATATTTCTCCTAATCATAATGAACACAGAGGATTTGGAAATGTGAGTGCTTTTGTTTGATGATTCATTTGTTTGCTTATTTAGCGGTTTTTCTCATGGCACAACTTTTAATGTATTCCTTATTATCTCTTAGCAATGCTATATTATTTCATGTTTATGTAACCTGTGGGTACCTGAATATATGGTATGAAGAATATATATATATATATGAGAGAGCATGTTCTCTCAAGTATACATATAACTTACAATTTACCATCCGTTACAAACAAAATAAATTGTTCTAACAACCTGTCTCTATTTACTAAAGTTCCCCTGGGAGCAGTGTTTTTCAGTCCTGGTGATAGCCAAGCCTCAGGCCATAATAAAGTGCTCTTTTGAAAAGACTAACTACCATGGTGTTTAATATTGTTTGCCAACCTGACAAAGAGTCAAGTCACCAGGCTCACAGACAAGTATTTTCTATAGTCAGGTTGGCCTCTGGGTATGCCTGTGAAGGACACATGACTGATTTGTGAAGGTCCATCCACTGAAGGTGAGACCGATCTCTAGGCAGGTGAGCTGGCTCTCTGTAAAATGGGGAGAACAAACTAAGCTGTCAGCGTGCTCATCATTCATGTGTTGCTCTGTGCTCCTGATTGTGGATGTTATGTGATCAGTTGTCTCAGGCTCCTGCTCCTGTGACTTACCTATCACATTGGGCTGTGTTCTGGAATTGTGAGCTGCAATAAACCCCTCCTCTTCTAGGTGTTCTGGGACAGGCATTTTGTTGCACAAACAAGAAGTAATGAAAATAATATATAATACTCGAGAAGCGCTAAATAACTTACTGATGCCCAGTGTAATTTATGGACTTGTTATGCTTTGTGAGTTTCCTTCTTAAATAGTGGTCTGTAATCTCTGGGAGTAAATTGAGTACTGATATCACTAGGAGGTGTGTCTTTATGTGAGAGAACAGAAGTAGCTTCTCAGAAGACTTGCAGCAAGTTCAGGTCTCCATGCTACATGAAGAATCAGTGGTGTAGCTGTCTATATTCTTTAGTTCAGAAGTTTTTACTGAGGAATACAAGTGTAGTGTCTAGATGTCACAAGACAATGGTGAGAATAGGAGTCAGTTTTTTCTATTCTGTTGACCACGAGGATACAAATATTCCTGGAAAGCTGCAACTACACTCTGTGGGAAGTTGTTTAGCTATGACAGTTTGCCTCCAAATCAGGATAGCACAGACAATCCAAGAACTGATTCGTACTGGTCAGTCTTAGTAATTAAATGTGCACATAACAGGCTGTTCACATAGCTACAGAAGAGTTACTTTCCTCAAATTCTCAGAAATGACCCATGTTCTTCCTAACAAGCTCCTATTTGACATGTTTCTAAATGTACAGAAAAATTCATGAGAACCTGGTCTTATACCACCACCTAGTGACCACACAAGAGAAGTCACCACAGGTTCTGTTTACCTAAGTAAACTCATGAGAAGCCAGATATTGTTGGTACTCTGTCTTCTTTATTGGAGATAGTTCTGGCCATTCAACTACTATCACACTGTGGGGAAAATGGCTTTCTTCTTCTACACTATGGAATGTAATATATACCAATAGTTACTTGTCATAAGATGGGGTTGCACTGTGATTTGTAGTTCCAGTTTCATTGCAGGATTCTGTAAACTGAATGGATGCATCATACACCAGGAATTTACATAAATAACCTGATTTCTGTTTTTCACAGGACAATCTTGAGTTCTCACTTGGATTTGTTTCACAGGTGATGTTGATTCTAACCCAGTATTGAGGCCAGGGTGGCAGGAAACTGTAAAGTGCATTGACAAAATTTAAGTTTGAAATTTCATCAACATAGAAAAGATAATCAAAACATACACAGATGCATAGCCATTATAATTTTCAAGGAGGAATTTTTGGAAGAAGGGTTTATTTCCTTAGAGGCATGGGATCCTTTTTTCTAGGAACTGCATATTTTGATGATATTTTTCTAAAACTATCTCTGCCATGATTTCATCTCTTCCTTTCCTATTTGCACAACATCTGAGTGAGAAGGAGAAAATACTTTACTTGAAAAAATTAGAACCCAAGCTATTGATTCTAAAGGTCCAGGAATATGTGAATTAGAGGTCATTGTACAGGGATCAGTTGATTTCCTGGGGGCTTCTCTGGCAGCCAGAGCTCCTTTGCTTGTGAGGGTGTAGGTCTTATACTTGGTGGTTCTCACATTTCTCAGAAAACCCAGGGGAGTTGTGCCATGTGTTCTGCTGTGTGCAGCACCTTCTCAGTGGATTCTGCAGTGTTCACCTTCTGATTGTGAGGCAGTGTCAACCCTGAGCCATTTCTGGAGCCCTCTACCTGGATTTTGAAGAAAGTCAGGATTAATTTTTTCTCAGTATAAATACCTAATTGACCCATCATACCTTATTAGAAAGAGCATTCCTTTGCCCCTTCATTGAGTGACTTCATATGTCACAAAGTTACTTGTGCCATGATGAACTGTCAATTATGAGCCAATAAATCCTTTCTACACTAAAAAAATAATAAAAATTGTGGAACATTACACAAAAATCTTCTTCATGAAACTTTACTCTTTGATGCCTGATTGACTAAAAGCTCCACATTCGGTTTTTCTGTCCTGTCATTAATAAAACCACACAAAGCACTGTTGACCACCTCCCTCCCAGGCTCTTCTCAAGACATTTTTATTGATCCCCTGATTCTGAACAAATTTTAGCCACAGATAATCATATTTGAGGATGAACTGTGGAAGGAGCTTATAAATAAGGCTTGGCCAAGCTCTGGGAAGCTGAACTTCTCATAAAAATCCATCATGGACCATTGTTTCCAACATACATGTAGGAATTTGGATTCTATAGGTTTTTTCGGTTAATCTACCCCATCAATATATGCATGTGAACTCTAGGCCTCAGTTTTTCATTCTTTCTGAACTGCCTACAGGGTTCTTTTGCTCAGAGTTGATGATTGGAACCAAAACACAAGTAGAGGAATAAGGTAGAGTTTATTAGAGGAGAGAAAGAATGGAACTCACAGACTTCATATGTGAGATGTTGTGAGGGGCAAGGGCGCCCTGAAGAACTCATGGACTCCAGGCATGGAATCCACAAGCAGCAGGCAGCTGGAAAGGAACTCCTGGATTTCACATGTGGAGTGCCATAAGGGGAAGGTGCAGAAGATGGCTGCCAAGGTCAGATATATTTATGCTTTTAGATAAGTCTGGGAAAATGGTTTTCCCTCATTGGTTAGTTCACATTGAGACCCAACCTAGTTGATCTTGGGCCCAACCCAGTTGATTTTGTGCCCACCTTGAGAAGTGGAGACTATCTGTAACGCAGAGCTAATCTTCACATCCTTTCATAAGCAAGTTTAGGAAATGGAACCTTTTGGAGTGACATAAGTCATTGGTGGTTGTAATTTGGATTACACATTCTGTCAGAGCCTTCCTCTTCTGCTCTCTGACTGATCCCGGCTGCCATGTGACAGAGAGTTTTCCTGCACCAGACATTCCAAGCCTAGTGTTCAGCCCAACCTCAGGCACATAGCAATGGAACCAGGTGACCAGGATGGAAAATTCTGAAACTGTGAGGTAAAATGAATCTCCTTTAAAAAGTTTTTCTTCTGTATTTGTTAATTTTTAGGGAGGGTAAACATAGATAGTAAATAATGGACTTTAAAAAAAAGTTAAGACCTCAAAATACCTACAAAATAACCAAAGAAATGAAAAATCTTGATCGTGAAATTTACAAAATGTAGATAAACTAAACTGAACAAAAATACATGAGAAAATTGTATAAGTTCAAACTTTTCAGGATATACCTATTCTGCTCTCAAAACCCAAGTTTTCATAATATATTGTAATTCTGAAATGTGTGAACCCACGTGGAGTCGGTGCAGGATCAGTGAAAGGTGGGTAATCTTTTTGAATTTCCCTATGAATATGTGATTATTTGGAAATTCATAGTAATAGAAACTATCACAGATTCGCGAACCCTGGAGGAAAAAAGCTCTATTTTTCCTTCAAATGTTTGACACATTCTAAAGCTTTTTGGCTCCCTCTGCTGGTGAGAACAGAAGAAAGACATGAATTCTTTGTAAGCAGGTGTGTGAATTACAACACACTATTCCAGTGCATTCTGCATTTACTAAGAAGGTAAAACTTAAAATGTGAATATTGTTCAACAAGCCCGTGACTTGGAAGCAATCTATGGAAATAACGACTTCATCACATGTATATGAACAGATACCTGGAAACAGGAGTTGGCTGAATAAAATGTATTTTTCTCATTTTATGGAAAATTATTAGCTATTAAAAGAAAGGCCAGTTTCTTTTTTCGAATTGTTGATCCTTTTACAATATCAAGCGAAAGTTGCCAAGTAAAAATTAAGCTGCTATAAAAAATTGTATGTATGTTTCTGTGTGAAACCGAGGCTTCTCCTTTACGTACATATGAAGGATTCAGTTTCAAAATCACAACATATAATTTGGAATACCTTTTCACAGGTTTAGTTTTCATTTATGCATGTTCTTTGTTGGAGTATATGCTGTAGTCCTCTATTTTCAGAAAAAGTTAGAATTTCAAATATATTATCAAATTATCATTTGAGAAATGAATGTGTCATAATCATAGAAATACCAAGCACAATGTATGCAAATTGTTTTTGTTTTTAAATGTGGCTCTAAGGGAAAAGATAAACTGCAGTCTCTAGAGTTCATATCTTTGCATGATCCCTGCTCACTCAGTTTGAAGATTTGATTCCATGCCTCTTAAAACTATTACAGAAAGGGGTTGGAGATATGGTTCAGGGGTTAAGACTTTGCTTCATGAGCAGAAAATCCTGAATTCAGATCACAGGTCCCATTAAAAATATCAGGCGGAACTGGTGGCAGAATGTACTCCTGGGCCTGATAGGTAGAGCTTCGGAAAACCCAGAGCAAAGCAAAAAGGAGGTAGAGCAATCCAGGATGATTCCAGAAGCCAGATTTGAGCCTACACCGACACATGCATGCACACACACACACACACACACACACACACACACACATATTCACGCACCTATACACATGCAAAAAAAAAAGCCTTTTCCATAAATATATGCAATCCAGCATTGAGAGAAGTGTCTGTAGTTGGGCTTAGTTAGAACTCTGTACTAAATTCTAAGCAATGATTTTTTTTTCTTTTTGTCCCTTCATGTATCACTGAACCTACTCTGTCAGCTCAGCCTTTGATACTTTCCACAAACTAAAGATTTACCTACAGAAATCAGAGAAATTACAAGTAAGAAGAGTGCAACCTCTGAGAAAGTGGAAGAGAAAGGCGCCAAGTCTGACAAAGGAAGCAGGATATTTGCCAGTGCTCCTGCCTCCTGTTATTTTGCAAATGCAAATAGATCCAGGAGGGAACTAAAAGGAGGGAACTTGACTTCATTCCATTTTTTATTTATAATTTTTTTTTATTTATTCAAGTGTGTGTGCGCGTGTGTGTGTGTGTGTGTGTGTGTGTGTGTGTGTATGTGTGTAGAACCACGGAAGAATTCGGGAACCACCATGGATGCCTCCACTTCCTCCTTGTTTATTCTGCCCAGGGATTCACAGGCTCCACCCTACCAGGACCGGAAACACAGGCCGCCCCTGCTTCTGCCCAGCGTCTATACGTGGGGTCTATGATCTGAACTCAAGACCTTCCGCCTGCAAGGCAGAGGCTTAACCCTCAAGCCACCTCTCCAGCCTCCAGTACAAAAAATTTTTAAAGAGGCGAAGTTATCTGCTGGTTGTTCACCATTTGGTTCAACCAGAATATAGCAGAAAACTGAATCAAGAGAGTGTGAGTCTGTCTTTCTGTCAGTGCAACATTCTGTCCACGGGGGAGTAACTTTTATATACTGCTATACAAAGCATATTAAATGGAATCTTAGTAAATCAGTCCTGCATTTAATTCTGGGTTATTTTAAGTACTTGTAGTTCTGTGTTGTTACTAGAAATGTTTCCTAAAAAAAACTACTTGCTACTGCCCTGTCATAACAACATGTGCTCATTAAGGTCGCTGATTGTAGTGGTCCAGTTTCCCTACTTATTTTGATGATGTGATTCCAGTCCTGAGTCCACAGGAGACAGCTGAGTAGTGTGCATGATGGAACAGTGAATGAGTGAGTCAGAGTCATCTGAATTTACTGGTGCTGGCAAGAGAACCTACTGGGGAAGATTTGCATCTCAGATGGAAGCTGGAATATCTCTGGAACAGTGTTTTTGAAACACAAAATAGGCTCTTCAGTATACATGTGTTAATGTATGTTAATGTAATGTTAAATGTCTGTGTCCTCATCTTCAGTCAATAAATCTGTATTATGAAACAAGACAAAAGTTTCATAGAATCTGTGAATTTCGTTATATAAAAAAACAAAAGTAGACATATGCCTTTCATCTTGTAGTTGAAACAAATTCAAAATGAATCACAGAGCTTAAAGTAAACAAAAAAACTATAAAATTGTTAGGATAATCCCCCACAAAATCTGGATTGCCCAAGGTCTTAGGGTGATGCAATAGTGATAAGTCCATGAAGCAGTTTATACATTGGTCTCCATCAACATTGCAAAATTCTCTCTGTTAAGCATGCTGTCCAGAAAAGGATTTAGCAAAAAATATTTCCAAAGTATTATCCATCAGCTGAAGACTGTTATTCAAAAATATAAAGAACTCACAAGCTCATTAAGTAGGCAAACAATATATGTATTAATTAATTCATGTTATTTTGCAAGAAAAACAATCTAAAAATATGGGCTGCTGTGTTAGTTCAACTCTCTAACACTCTAGATGTCATTCAAATGTCAATGGAAAGATCGATAAATGGACAAATGACCAGATTTTAGGATAGCAAAACTACAGTGACAGATACGTGCCATTACAAATTTGTCAAAACCCAAATTTGTATGAAACCAAAATAGTGAGTTCCCTTCTCAGAGCACAAATGGGGACCAGCAGGAATTCATCATCTATTGGAAGAAATGCACTGTGTTGGGAGGCACAACGATGGGAGAAACTAAAGGTGAATGTGTGTGGAATATCTCTGTATCTTCCTCCTGAGCCTGTAATGCAAAAGAGGCCATTTTAGCCAACTAAAAACATGTAACAGCTAAAACAATAAAGTTTTATTTCATTCTTTGAAAGAATTAAAAGATTGGATGCCACAGTAGGGGAGTGAGAGAGTTGGTCTTATTCAGGAAGTGGAACATTCAAGAAATTGGCTATAGGTGGGAATTTAGTAGCAGGAGAAAACATGAATAGGTATTGTATTTTCCTTCAGTATTCCATAGCATCTTCTCTGAGATAGACCATTAAATCAGGAGAGGCACTGCCATGTCTGTAATTCAACTGCTGAAGATCAGAGCAACCTGTAAGGTTTCTTCAGCTCAATCCTCTTAAACCTCACCCCTGAGTTTATCTGAAAAGCACTTCTGTGATCATGTGGATGGTAACACAGATAACCACCCAGGGCACCCAGCCCTCTCTGCAGACTATGTTGCCATCTAGTCCACGATGACGGAAAATTCAAACTGATTTAAGCTGGCAGGAGGATGAATGCAGCACCATGGCTTAAATATCTGAGCGCAACCTGCCAAGTAACAGGCAACAGGTTCTTACAGACTCAATGACCTTAGAGTTGAGAAAGAAGAGGGTGCACCTTGTTCCCTGTGTGGGAGCAGGACCTGCCCCAAGGCAGCTGTGGACCACTGGTGCCAAACAGCTCCTGACTCCAGCCCAGCCTTTGGGCTTTTGAATCTGAAAGCATTGGTTTCAGGGGATGAAGTGAGATATCCAAAGAACAAATTTGATTTGTAAAACAAACTGCCACAAACTGTGCTTCTCTCGGGATTGCCCTGGAAAACACTTCCTTAGCTGACTGCATGAGAACCACAGAAAAATACCACAGAGATAGAGCTTGCACATCTTTTGGAGATGCTAAGCTTGGAATAAATCTTAGCTAATCTGCATTTATTTTATATTTGTACTAATTATGGGTGGGGAAACCAACATTATAGATACACTTTAAGGACAGAAAATTTTTTTCTTATGTATTTCCCCACTTTTCATTGCCTTTTTCATTTTGTATGTGTAGGCATGGGTATATATGTGGGGGTAGCAAAGAGGACACTGTGTGTGCCTATGTAGCAATCATCCTGGATTGCTCCACCTCTCATTGCTTTGTTCTGGTGTTTCAAAGCCTGTGTGTTCCAGGGACAGAAGTTCTGGCTGTTACCATTTCCACCCGGGCATATTTACCTAGGATCTGGGATCTGAGCTCAGGTCCTTTCAGTTGTGAGGCAAAGACTTTGTCCCCTGAATCATCTCTCCAGTCCAGTCATGGAGCTCAGTGTAACTCTAGCATTATACCAGCAGCTCACCTGCCACATTTCCTCAGCCTCCTTAACTGGCTTCCTCCTGCCTCCCCCACAGCAAGGCTGCTGGAATTGGAAACCTCAGTAAATGCAAGCTGTTGAGTTTTTTTGTGATGGGGCACCATCTAGTTGTGCACTAAATCTTGGAATTTAGAACCATTATGTGGGGTTTTCCTACAGGAGGCACAAAGACTAAGTGTTCACATGCCAGAGGTTTTTATAAAGGGGTTCTCCCCCATTCCCCACCTGCCCAGGACACGCACAGTCAAGTCAGGACACATTGTTGTGCCCTAGGTAAGCTCCCCCTGCTCACTCCCAAATCCAAGGCAACACACTAGTCCCAGCCTCTCCCACCAGCCTGCCAGAGCAGGTGCTGCTCCAGGCCGATGAGGACCCCTGGGCCACACCCCAGCTCCCCAAGTCAATTGTGCCCTTTCCCCACACACCCAGATCCTCGCAGTCCAGCCATGACACACTGCGCCCTAGGTAAGCTCCCCTTGCACACCCTCAAACCCCAGGGAATCCCCTAGTCCCAGCTCCTCCCACCAGCCAGCCGCAGCAGTAGATGCTCCAGGCCAACTAATTCAGTTCAGTGAAAAACACACAGAAATTGAAAGAAGTCTTAAGAGTTAAAGAAAAAATGCCCAAGTCAAAGTGCAAATCCATGAGAAACAAAGCCCAAGAAAACAAATCTCCCACTGAAGGAATTAATCCCATAATGATAGACTCCAACCAGAACAAATCCATGGAAAATAGCCAAGAAAGCCTGACCCAAGATAACGACTTCAAAACATGTTCATTACCATGATTGATACTATGAAAGAGGAAATCTGGGAGGAGTTAAATAACCACATCAACCACTTTGAAGAGGAAGACAACAGACACTTGGAGGAGATGAGAAAAACAGTTCAAGAAACAAAAATAAGCATAGAGCAGTTAAAACAGACTCAAGCAGAGTCTAAAACTGGACTAAAAGGCAAGTTATCTTCAACCCAGAGCTCAACAGAGAGTCTTATCAACAGAACTAAGGAAGCAGAAAATAGAATCTTAGATCTTGAAGACAAAGTGGGAGTATTAACCAGCTCAATGGAAGAGGTTGTTAAGCCAAAAAGATACTTGAAAGAAATATCCAAGAGATATGGGACACCCTGAAGAAGCCTAAAATGTGTATTCATGGAATAACAGAGCAAGAATCCCAAAATACCACACCTGAGGAAATTTTTCAACTATCATCAAGGACAACTTTCCTTATCTAAAACAGAGAGGCCATACATATACAAGAGTCATTCTGCACCCCAAGCAGATATGACCAAAATAGAAACTCACCATGACAAATAATAGTTAAAACACTCCACATTCAAGACAAAGAAATGGTGCTGAGAGCTTCAAGGGAAAAAAAAAGTCACTTTTAAAGGTAAACCTATTAAAATAAAAAATGACTTCTCAATGGAAACACCAAAAGAAAGAAGAGCTTGGAGAGATGTACTTCAAGTATTGAATGAGCAAAAATGTCAACCCAGGCTGATATACCCCACAAAACTATCCATTATGATCGAGAGAGAAAGAAAATTTTCCAACACAAAGACGACTTGAAGTGATACATGTCCACCAAACCAGGCCTTCAAAAAAATGCTAGAAATGATACTCAAGTTTGAAGAAAAAAAAAAAAAAAACAAGCATATCCAAGAGGACAGAAGGGAAGTATAATACCACCAAACCTAAAAGTGGAACAATACACTTACAAAAGCCACTAAACATAACAAATGTCCGGAATTAAAAATAATTTCTCCATTGTAACATTATATGTTAATGTAATTAACTCACCGATCAAGAGACACAGATTACAAACTTGGATTAAAAATCACAATACATCAATCTGCTGCCTGCAGAAACCCAGCTCACCACAAAAGATAGGCACATCCTAAAAATAAAAGGCTGGTCCAAAATTCTGCAAGGTAATGGAACCAGGAAACAGGCAGGGGTAGAAATTATGCTTTCAGACAAAGTGGACTTCAAATCAAAGAAAATCATAAGAGACACAGATGGATACTACATTTTAGTCACAGGTACAATTCACCAGGAAGACTTCACAATACTGAACATATATACACCCAATATGCCCCCCCCACATTCATTAAGTAAACCCTACAGCATCTAAAGTGAGAAATCAACCCCGAATTGATAATTCTTGGGATTTCAACACCTCCCTCTCAACATAGGATAGATCAACAGGTAATAAAACTTACCAAGATATTTGGAATTTAGTCAAACCCATACTGAAATGGACCATAAAGATCTCTATCGCACTTTTCATCCATGCACCAAAGAATACACATTTTTCTCAGCAGCACGTGGAACATTCTCCAAAATAGATCATATTGGGCCACGAAACTAATCTCCACATATACACGAAAGTTGAAATTCTAGTCTGTGCCCTATCAGACCACCACGGCCTAAAGGTTGACATCCACAACACAACAAACAAAGGAAAATACACTAACTCCTGGAAACTTAACACTATGATGCTGAATGAGAACTGGATTCAGGAAGAAATTAAAAGGAAATATAAGATTTCCTGAAAGAGAATGATAAAGAAAATACAACTTACCAAAATCTCTGGGACATAATGAAAGCTTTCCTAAGAAGTAAGCCATAGCTCTTAA
The DNA here is from genome assembly GCA_023101885.1 of Typhlomys cinereus. Taxonomy (NCBI): domain Eukaryota; kingdom Metazoa; phylum Chordata; class Mammalia; order Rodentia; family Platacanthomyidae; genus Typhlomys; species Typhlomys cinereus. The sequence goes on from JALPQD010000657.1 coordinate 253,812, forward strand.
TGCCCACACCAAAAAAAATGGAAACAACACAAATAAATAACTTAACAATGCAACTTAAAGCTTTAGAGAAACTAGAGCAATCCAATCCCAAAGGCAGTAGAAGAGAGGAGATTAGCAAAATAAGGGGAGAAATTCCGAAATAGAGATTAGGAAAATGATAAAGGATATCAACCAGTCAAAAAGCTGATTTTTTGAAAAAATCTTTAAGATTGATACACCCCTAGATAAATTAACCAAAAGCAAGAGAGAGAAAAACCAAATTAACATAATTAGAAATGAAAATGGAGTTATCACTACTAATACCCAAGAAATCCAGAGAATTATAATGTCATATTTCAAAAACTTATACTCTGTAAAATTTGACAGCACAAAGGAGATGAATGAATTCCTAAGTAAACTCAACTTTCCTAAATTGAATGAGAAAGTTTTGAAATATTTAACTATAACTATAACATATGAGGAAATCAATGAAATAATCTCAATCTTCCCATCAAAAAATATCCTGGACCAGATGGACTCAGCACAGAGTTCTATGAGATATTTAAGGAATTAATAACACCAATACTCCTTAAAATGTTCCATCAAATAGCAAAGGAAGGAACACTACCAAATTCCCTATGTGAAGCTAATATCATCTTAATCCCAAAACCCAAAGATTCACTTAAAAAAGAAAACTATAGGCCAATCTCTCTGATGGACACAGATGCAAAGATTCTCAACAAAGTCTTAGCAAATTGGATTCAAAAAATATCAAAAGATCATTCACTGGTATCAAGTAGGCTTTATCCAGGAAAAAGAGGTTGGTACAGAATATGCAAATCATTAATGTAATACACCATATAAACCAGTCCAAAGTTCAAGACCACATGATACTCTCGATAAATGCAGAAAAAGGTTTTGACAAGATCCAACAGCCCTTTATGGTCAAAATTCTAGAGACAGTTGGAATGGAAGGAACCTTTATCAATATAATAAAAGCTGTATAAAACAAGCTAACAGTAAGGATTATACTCAGTGGGGAAAAACTTGAAGCATTCCTACTTCGATCAGGAATTAGACAAGGCTTTCTACTCTCACCACTTCTATTCATATTGTACTTGAAGTCTTAGCTGAAGCCATAAGACAAGAAAGGGACATAAAAGGAATTCAAATCAGCAATGAAGAAATCAAGTTATCTCTATTTGCAGGTGACATGATCTTATAACTGAGGGATCCCAAAAACTCCAACAGGAAGCTCCTGGAACTATTACAGAAGTTCAGCAGGGTGGCAGGATACAAAATACATGCACAAAAATCAGTGGCTTTCCTCTATGCCTAGGATGAATGTAGTGAAAAAGCCCTAAAAGAAACAATCCTATTTACTATAGCCACTAAAAAAATGAAATACCTTGGTATAAATCTAACCAAGGAAGTAAGAGACCTTTATAACACTTTATAAAACCTTTATGAAAACTTTAAAATCCTAAAGAAAGAAATTGCAGAAGACACCAGAAGGTGGAAAGACCTCCATGTTCCTGGATTGGCAGAATCAATATCGTAAAAATGACCATCCTAACAAAGGCAATATACAGATTCAATGCTATACCAATTAAAATCCCAAAGCAAATCTTTAAATAATTTGACCAAACAATCTCAAAATTCATACGGAGGCACAAAAGACCCAGGAAAGCAAAAACATCCTGAGTAACAAAAACACGGCTGGACATATCACCATACCAAATCTTAGTCTATACTATAAATCCATAGTTGTAAAAACAGCCAGGTATTGCCTCCAAAATAGACACACAGATCAATGGATAAGGGTTGAAGTCCCAGATACAAGCCCACAAAATTACAGCCATTTGATCTTTAACAAAGGGGCCCAAAAAATCCAATAGAACAAGAACAGCATCTTCAACAAATGGTGCTGGCAAAACTGGATCTCCACATGCAGAAGATTAAAGCTGGACCCATACTTGTCGCCATGTACAAGACCTAATTCCAAATGGATCAAGACCTTGATATGAGGCCAGAGGCTATAAAAACCATAGTTGAAAGGGTAGGGAACTCCCACGAGCTGATTGGGCTAGGCCCAACAGTTGCTAAACAGACATCCACTGCACAGTCACTGCTACCAACTCTCAACAGATGGGATCTTGTGAAATTAAAGAGCTTCTGTTTCAGATAAAGAGATTATAACAGGAGCTCAAGGCAACACACAAAATGGGAGAAAATCTTCACTAACCACACATCTGATAGAGCTCTATTATCCAGAGTGCACAAAGAACTTAGAAAACTAAACACCAAGGAATTAATGGCCCAATTAAAAATGGGCCCTGGAACTTAAAAGAAACTTTACCAGGGATGAAACTAAAATGTCTAACAAATATCTTTAAAATGCTTCACTTCTTTAGCCATAAGGAAATGCAAATCAAAACCTCCCTGAGATATCATCTCACCCGGTCAGGATGGCAAAAATCCACAATACAAACAACAACAAATGCTGGAGAGGATGTGGAGAGAGGGGAACTCTCCTACAATCCTAGTGGTAATGCAAAAACTCTGCTGAGACATCTGGCGATTTTTTAAAAAGGCAGAAATAAAATTGCCTTATGACTGCTATTCCACTTTTGGGAATAACCCCCCATACAGCAAAAATTCACCTCGATAGCACAAGCACGACCATGTTCATAGCACCACTGTTTACAATAACAAAGTCATGGAATCAATACAATACCCAACAGTTAATGAGTGGATAAGGAAAATGTGGTACATCTATACAATGGAGTACTACTCAGCCATCAAAAATGATGAATTATTGGAATTTGCTGGGAAATGGATGTTATTAGAAACAATTATATTAAGTGAAGTATCCCAAACCCAGAAAATTAAGTGCCACATGTACTCCCTAACAGGTGGCTCCTAGTACCAAATCCACCCAGCCCACCTAGAGATACTCAAAGATAAATCTCTGTAATACCAAGAGTAATTGCTAATATTATGAACAGGAGAGATGGGGTAGGAGGGTCACACCAGAAACAAGGAGAGGGGACCATGTTACAGCAGAGAAATAGGCCTCCATCAAGGACTGAAAGTAAGTAATGAGGCATCTGGTTAAGTTCACAGACTTTCCTTCCTGATCATTTACAACTGATGGGGTATGATCTCACCAGAAGGGGAGGGCATATATTCTGGCGGATAAAAAGTAACCATTTTGCAAATGGGTAATTGGCCCCTGCCTCACTATGGTTTCCTACTTTATTACATCTACCTTTGAATATACTCTTATAACAAGACTCTAGTTTAACAGCTTTTTATCTCTGGCCAGGGGGTAACATCCAATACCCATCAGGATGGAGTGAAGGGCATTGCAGGAGCAGCAAAACTGCAAAAGAAAATCAACAAACCATAATCCAGAACTTCAGAGACTCTATATCAACCACCTAGAACTAGGCCAGCCTAATCTCTCCCCATCCTGAAGCTCAGGTAAATTTGTGGAAGAGGGGGCGGTAAGAGTGTAAGAGCACAAGGATGGGAGGAGCAATGATATGCAAGATACTCCACACAAGTTAGGGCCAAAGCAATCACAATTGGACTTTGCATGCCGTGCACAATGTCCAACACACTATTGACCTCACAAAATCTAGCATTTGCTGAAGGCACCAAGATCCTTGGAGGCAAGGGATTGACAGCCACAGTAGTGTTCCTATGCTTAAGGGAAACATAGGAAAGGGTTCAGGGAAATGCCACTGGGTCCTTGTACTTCATCAGAGAGAAGACCCAGAGGAGAGTTTAGCATGCACATTAAAGTGTTCTCCGGGGATTGGTGGGGAGTCACTGGGGGATACAGGAAGAGGGGTGGGGAGGGGGACCAGGGGGGTTGGGGGAGGAGGAGGAGGGAGGGAACCGGTATACCTATCAAGTATGAGCAGAATTAATAATTAAAAATATTAAAAAAGATCATACCCCATATGTTGCAAGTGATCAGTAAGGAAAGTCTGTCAGCTTAACCAGATATCTTATTACTTACTTTCAGTACTAAATGTGGCCTATTTACTCTGCTGTAGCATGATCCCCACACTTCGTATTTCTGGCGGGGCCCTCCTTCCCTTCCCTCCCTGCTTATAATCTACAATTACTGTAGGTATTACAGAGATTTATCTTTGTGTGTGTCACTAAGTTGGTTTGGTACTAGGATCCACATATTAGGGAGTACATATGGTACGTAATTTTCTGTGTCTGGAATACGTCACTCAATATAATTGTTTCTAATAACATCCATGTCCCGGCACATTTCATTACTTCTTTTTGATAGCTGAGAAGTATTCCATTACATAAATGTACCACATTTTCCTTATCCACTCATCAACTGTTGGGCATTTGTATTGATTCCATGACTTTGCTATTGTAAACTGTGCTGCTATGAACATGGTTGTGCTTGTGCTATAGAGGTGAATTTTTGCTGTATGGGGGGTTATTCCCAAAAGTTGAATAGCAGGGTCATAAGACAATTTTATTTCTGCCTTTTAAAAATTCGCCAGATGGTTGTATAAGCCTGCCCCACCAGCAATGTAGGAGAGTTCCCCTCTCTCCACATCCTTTCCAGCATTTGGTGCTGTTTGTATTGTGGATTTTTGCCATCCTCACCAGGGTGAGATGATATCTCAGGGAGGTTTTGATTTGCATTTTACTGATAGCTAAGGATGTGGAGCATTTTTTAAGGTATTTGTTAGACATTTCAATTTCTTCCCTGGTAAAGTTCCAAGGCCCATTTTTTAATTGGGCCATTTATTTCCTTGGTGTTTAGTTTCTAAGTTCTTTGTGCACTCTGGATAACAGAGCTCTATCAGGTATGTGGTTAGTGAAGAATTTCTCCCATTCTGTGGGCTGCTTTTGTGCTCAAGTTACAATCTCTTTATCTGAACAGAAGCTCTTTAATTTCATAAGATCCCATCTGTCAAGTGTTGGTTGCAGTGACTGTGCTATTGGCTTTACATTTATGCCAACAGTTGGCCTAGCTCAATCAGCTCGAGGGAGTTCCCTACCCTTCAACTAAGGTTTTTATAGTCTCTGGCCTTATATTAAGGTCCTTAATCCATTTGGAATTAAGTCTTGTATATGGTGACAAATATGGGTTGAATTCTAATCTTCTGCATGTGGACATCCAGTTTCTCCCTCGATAATGACAGATAGTTTTGCTGGGTATATCAGCCTGGCTTGACATTTTGCTTATTCAATACTTGAAGTACATCTCTCCAAGCGCTTCTTGCTTTACTGTTTCCACTGAGAAGTCATTTTGTTATTTTATTTTATTTCTATATAATACAATACTTTTTATTATTATTTCAGCTCATACAACTTAATAGGTACACCAGTTCCCTCCCTCCCTCCTCCTCCCACCCGAACCCCTTGCTCCCCCTCCCCTCACCCCTCCCGCCCCATCCCCCTGTGCCTCCCGCCCCAATTCCCAGAGTCCTTTCTTGTGCATGCCTGACTCTCCTCTGGGCCCTCCTCTCTGATGACATACAAGGACCCAGTGGCATTTCCCTGAACCCCTTCCTATGTTCCCCTTAAGCATAGGAACACTACTGTGGCTGTCAATCCCTTGCCTCCAAGGATCTTGGTGCCTTTAGCAGATGCTAGACTTTGTGAGGTCAATAGTGTGTTGGACATTGCACCTGGCATGCAATGTCCAATTATGATTGCTTAGGCCCTAACTTGAGTGGAGTATCTTGCATATCATTGCTCCTCCCATCCTTTTGCTCTTACACTCTTACCGCTCCCTCTTCTGCAAATGTCCCTGAGCTTCAAGATGGGGAGAGATTAGTCTGGCCTAGTTCTAGGTGGTTGATATAGAGTCTTTGAAGTTCTGGATAGTGGTTCGTTGATTTTCTTTTTTGCAGTTTTGTTGCTCCTGTATGCCCTTCACTCCATCGTGATGGGCACTGTATGTCACCTCCTGGCCAGAGACAGAAAGCTGTTAAACTGGAGTCTTATTATAAGAGCACATTCAAGGGTACATGTAATACTTATACCCAAAAATGGAATTGCAGGTTCATATGGCATTTGGCAATGGGAGGGGTCAATCACCCATTTGCAAAATGGTTACTTTTTAATCTGCAGGACTATGTGCCCTCCCCTTCTGGTGAGTTCATACCCCCTTAGTTATAAATGATCAGGAACGAATTGTGAACTTAATAGGTGTCACATTACTTTCTTGCAGTCCTTGATGGAGGCCTATTTTCTCTACTGTAACATGGTCAATTCTCTCCTTGTTTCTGGTGTGGCCCTCCAACCCCATCCCTCCTGTTCATAATCCTTGCAATTACTGTAGGTAATACATAGATTTACCTATGAGTGTCTCAAGGTGGGCTGGGTGGGTTTGGTATTAGGAGCCACCTATTACAGAGTACATAAGGCGTTTAGTTTTCTGGGTCTGGGATACTTCACATAATATAATTGTTTCTAATGACATCCATTTCCCGGCAAATTCCAGTAATTCATCATTTTTGATGGCTGAGCAGTATTCCATTGTATAGATGTACCACAGTTTCCTTATCCACTAGTGAACTGTTGGACATTTGGGTTGATTCCATGACTTTGCTATTGTAAACAGTGCTGCTATGAACATGGTCGTGCTTGTGCTATCGAGGTGAACCTCTGCTGTATGGGGTTATACCCAAAAGTGGAATCGCAGGGTCATATGGCATTTCAATCTTTAATTACTTTAAGAATCTCCAGACGGCTCGCCAGAGTGGCTGTATGAGCCTGCACTCCTACCAGCAATGTAGGAGAGTTCCCCTCTCTCCACATCGTCTCCAGAATTTGTTGTTGTTTGTGTGTGGATTTTTGCCATCCTGACCGGGGTGAGATGATATCTCAGGGAAGTTTTGATTTGCATTTCCCTGATGGCTAAAGAAGTGGAGCATTTTTGAAGATATTTGTTAGACATTTTAATTTCATCCCTGATAAAATTTCTTTTAAGTTCCAGGGCCCATTTTTTATTTGGGCCATTGGTTTTTTGATGTTTAGTTTTCTAAGTTCTTTGTGCACTCTGGACAGTAGACCTCTATCAGATATGTGGTTAGTGAAGATTTTCTCCCATTCTGTGGGTTGCCTTTGAGCTCATGTTACAATCTCCTTATCTGAACAGAAACTCTTTAATTCACAAGATCCCAACTGTTGAGAGTTGGTAGCAGTGACTGTGCCAGTGGATGTCTGTTTAGGAAATGTTGGCCTAGCCCAATCAGCTCAAGGGAGTTCCCTATCCTTTCAACTATGGTTTTTATAGTCTCTGGCCTTATATCAAGGTCCTTGATCCATTTGGAATTAAGTCTTGTACATGGTGACAAGGATGAGTCAAGCTTTAATCTTCTGCATGTGGAGATCCAGTTTTGCCAGCACCATTTGTTGAAGAGGCTGTTCTTTTCCATTGGATTCTTTGGGCCCCTTTGTCAAAGACCAAATAGCTGTAATTTGTGGGCTTATATCTGGGTCTTCAATCCTTATCCATTGATCTGTGTGTCTATTTTGGAGCGAGTACCAGGCTGTTTTTATAAGTATGGATTTGTAGTATAGACTGAGGTTCGGTATGGTAATACCTCCAGCAGTGTTTTTGTTATTCAGGATTGTCTTTACTATCCTGGGTCTTTTGTGCCTCCATATGACTTTTGAGATTGTTTGGTCAACTTCTTTAAAGAATTGCTGTGAGATTTTAATTGGTATAGCATTGAATTTTTATATTGCCTTTGGTAGGATGGCCATTTTTACGATGTTGATTCTGCCAATCCAGGAACATGGGAGGTATTTCCACCTTCTGATGTCTTCTGCATTTCTTCTTGGGTTGTA
>JALPQD010000657.1:266138-517485 GCA_023101885.1 Typhlomys cinereus
AGTGTGAATGAATTCATCCTGTTTGGCTTGACACAGGATGCTGAAAAACAGAAGGTGATATTTGGAGTCTTCTTGATTCTTTATCTCCTGACTCTGTTGGGGAACTTCCTCATTGTGGTAACCATTAAGATCAGCCAGTCTCTTGGAAGCCCCATGTACTTCTTCCTCTTCTACCTGTCCTTTGCTGATGCTTGCTTCTCTACAACCACAGCCCCCAGATTGATTGTGGATGCTCTATCGTGGAAGAAGACCATTTCTTACAATGAGTGCATGACTCAACTCTTTGCAGCCCATTTCTTTGGCTGTATGGAGATCTTTGTCCTCATCCTAATGGCATTGGATCGTTACCTGGCCATCTGTAAGCCTCTGAGATACACAACCATCATGAGTCAACGTGTCTGTGGTGCACTGGTGATTCTGGCCTGGGTAGGATCTTGCATTCATTCTTCAGCTCAGATTTTCCTGGCTTTGAGTTTGCCTTTCTGTGGTCCCAATGTTATTGATCACTATTTCTGTGACTTACAGCCTCTGCTGAAACTTGCATGCATGGATACCTATGTGATTAACCTGCTGGTTGTATCTAACAGTGGTGCCATATGCATGGTAAGTTTCATGTTACTGCTTGCCTCCTATATTGTCATCTTATACTCTCTAAGAAAGCACAGTGCAGACGGAAGGCGGAAGGCTCTTTCCACATGCACAACCCACTTTATTGTAGTTGTCATATTTTTTGGTCCCTGTATATTTATATACACACGTCCACCAACCACTTTTCCAATAGACAAAATGGTGGCTGTGTTTTACACAATTGGGACACCCCTACTCAATCCTCTAATCTATACACTGAGGAATGCAGAAGTGAAAAATGCCATGAAAAAGCTATGGTGTAGCACAATGTGACTTCGGTTGCAAAATGATAGATAAGGATTCTCAGCTCAGTTTTATTACATGGACAAGAAGAATTAAACAATTCTTGACAGGAGTTTGTCAAGATATCATTTTATGTGTATGTGTACATAAATCATAACCTATTTATGTAAATCATAACTTAATTCAATGTCGCATAATATAAGATTAATCAAAGAATGGTTGGGTTTAAGTATATACACCAATTATTTCCTATATTTTATTTTGCTTTTTCGAATGTGTTCATAAGAATAATTCATTAGAACATTATCAGAGCTATGATTGTTGTCTTGCTTATCTAAGTATCTTAGAAATGGTGCTGCAGAACTCTTCCTGCCTTATTGGGAATGTCTACAATGATATATAAAATGAACGAAAATAAAACCTAAAAGAGTGTAATTGAATCTGAGACCATCTTTGGAAAGATTCTCAACTCCCGTGAATGGTGGCAGAGGAAGGAGTCTGTGCTTGGATAACAGAACTGTCAGACCATCTATTCTATCCTGGGGGGGGGTCTTTTACATTACACTTAGAAAGGGAGAAGGATGAGTATCAAGAACTTGAGACAGAAAGGGTGAAAAAGAGAGGAAAGAAAGAAGAAAGGGGGAAGGAGAGGCAGAGAGAGAGACACTCAATTTCCATGCACACCATGTGTGCTAATTTCACCTTTCAGTTGCTGAATTAACACAGAACCCAAACAGCTTAGTGGAACAAACATTTATTCCAGCTTACAATTCCCAGCTACATTCTTCAGAGGAGAGTTCATATCAACACCAGGAGCTGAGAGCAGCAGGGCATATCATTTCAAGAAGACTACCCAGAAAGGAAAAATACTTCCTCTATTGCCAGTATGCAAACATACTAAATCATTTATTTTCATCTTATCTTCCCAATGAGTAACCCCACCCACTATGGCTGGATAATCTCCTAGAGGTTGGTCAGGGCTTGCTTCTCTAAGTAATACGCCTTAGGATGTGCGCAAGAACTCTGGTTTCAATTGCTAAGTATACATCTTTAATAAACTGCTGTACCACAGAATTGGACTTGATGAAAGAACTTTTTTTAGTTTATATAAAGTAGTATCTGGTCTAAAAATTCTTATTTCTTAAGAATGAAAGTCAAAAGTAGTGTTTCTCTCATTTGGATACATACATATACATATGCACTGTGCATTTTCACTCTGAAGATAAGAGAATCAATATGTATAAAGCAGTCACCCTTCTCTTATCTAATAGTCTCACAGTAAAATTCTGCCATTTCTATTTTAGTACGTCAGCTTATGATTCCTATCACTTCAAGACTGAATAGTTCTATTTTAAGAAATAAAGCATGACAGAAAATATTAAAACATTCTTTCATGAATGTGATAATTTTCAACAAATGAGCTTTCAAATTCACTGAATCACATTGAAGTAAAGAAATTACAGTAGAAACAAAAGTATTAGAATTGTTGGAGACTATCGAGAGAATGTTTGTCAAAGTTCTCAGTCTCTCATTCACAAAAGGAGAATGTGCTTCTTTCCCTTCCATGTAAACTCTCAGGATACCCTTCTATTTAGATTTTTCAGTTGTTTCAAAACATTAGAAACAAGACCTATGAAGATATTTAAGTGATATTGCTTTTCAATTAACCAGGGGAGAACTTCAATAAAATATTCCTTTTCCTTTTATCTTCCTTCATTTTCAAACTGAATATGAGAGTAAGGAACATTTGCTCGTTTCTAATTCAAACTTATAACTTTATAACAAGAGTTAGGTAAATAACATAGCTCCAAACTCCTTAATATTAAATAAAAATTGTACAAGAAATTTGCAGGATCAGTCCAAATGTACTCTTATATGAGTTAATTTCCCATTCTTCATCTTAAGTACTATGGCTGTTAGCATGTAATTAACCAACTCTATTAGGAAATATTTTAATGCTATACTACAACAAAGTAATAGGTGTTTGTAATTATGGATATGCCAGTTACCATTTTGAAAATTACTTATAGTTTATAGGTTTGGAAACACAGTTTGTGAGTGTTGTGTCAATTAATATAAAAATGCAAAAATTAAGAAAATGAAGACTTCAAACAACAATATTTTTATTATATAAGTTATCTTATTCTTTACCTTCAGTTGAGTCCAAAAGTCTAAAATAAGAAAGGCAGATAGGAGAGACAAAGTAGACAAGGAAAATTGTTGGAAACAAAAATATCTTTGCTTGATTTGACATCTTGCAGAATGACTGGTTGTCTCTGGGTTTTGATGAAGTTGATATAATTGTATTTTACATCCCTCATGGGTGTTTTTGCAAAGCTTTTACAGAAGCATTTCTAATTATACTATCTGTGGTGCAAGAGAAACATTTGACTTCTGATAACTCCTTTTTCTCATCATTGGGAATGTTTTGACAAATTCTCTGTATTCATTCTCTTTAGCAGGTAATTGGAAACATCTACACATCTCTGGCCCTAAGAAACAGAATAGTAAAGAAACACTTTTGTTGTAGGATGGAGTTAGTCATCAGCCCTCATCTAAAGGTACAAATTAGACTAGTTACTCCTCCTTCCTATACTTTTAAAAAAAATCTCAGTCCCATGGGCCTAGCAGTGTGAGGAATGTCCTTTTAGACTCTCAGAACAGCATAGGGATAGCTATACATAATCACACACATACACACACATACACATACACATACACACACACACACACACACACACACACACATAATGGTCAGGAGAAAAAAAAACTTCAGAGGAACATAAGAATAGCCTACCATACACAGACACACACACACACACACACACACACCCCTTAGAATAACATGTAGGGGACACATACAAACTCCTCAGAGTAACATAAGGAGTTCTACCACACACACACATACACACACACACACACACACACACACACACACACACACACACATACTCTTGAGATGAAATTTAATCATATTTCCACAGAAATTTCTCCCATTGGCCACGCTGAATAAAGTTTTGCTTGCTTTACACGGTTGTGGGAACTCATACATTTTTTTGATTTGGAAGCAAGATAACCTGTAAATAATTTTTAATTATTATACATATGGACCACATATTATGACCAAAGAATATAAATATACAAATAAGCTGATCATACAATTCATTTTCAAATTTCATTTACAAAGTGTCATATGTTAGTCTAACTCCATAATATTATAGTATTTACCATGTATAGATAGAGTTAGATAGATAATTGTTTGAATGTTTAAATGTTCATAATGTCTTAAAGCAATGTGGACAATGGCTAAAAAATAGGGTCCAGAAGAAAAAAAAGATGTCTGAACATTGATTTTGACTGGATTAGTAGACATCAAAGTGATCTTTATGAAAGATATGAGGCTCCTGTAAGATCTTTTTGCAGTCTCCATTTTGGAGGTAAAGACCTCCAGCTCCCATCCTCTGCTTTCAGCATCTCAAGCTATTTGGATCCAGGAAATACTCACTGTGAAGCTGAGAGCAGACCATAGAGCAGACGGCATTGAAGGAATCTGGTCACACATTAATACAAAGTAACTGGTGACCAAAGAAAAGAAAAGAAGAAAAGAAGCTTCCTTGACCCAGATGGATCAATGAAAATTATAATAGGGGGAACTGGGGATCAGTGACCCTCTAAAACACCTCCTTCATTGAGACAGAAAGTGAGGGCCACCACAGAAACCATGCTGTTAGTGTTTTGAGTGTTATACAATGGCGCTAAGGAATGTGGACAAGACCTTACATACCAACAGGCAAGTATATGAAATAAAAACAATCAACCTTTGGATGAAAGAAGACTTTTTGTCCAAAATTCCAGAAAACATATTTAGTTTGGATTTTGTATGACTCAACTAATCCTACCTGAAATATTCATTGCTATCAGGAATGTGAGAATCACAGTCAAAACTAAATCATATGCTGAACTTTTGGGACACGGTTGAATTGTATGCTCTACGAGCAGAACAAAGGTGGATTCAGTTAGGAGAAAGAATATTGATGGGGGAGGGGAGAGGAAAAGAGGGAGAAAAGAAGGAAAAAGAAAAGAAAGAAAAAGAAGATAGGGAGAAAGGAAAAAGGAAAAGAAATACAGAAGAGAGATAGGGAGGATAGGAAAGAGAAGAGAAGATAATGAAAAAGACAAAAAAGGAAGGAAAGGGCGGAAGAAAAGAAGGAAGGAAGGAAGGAAACGAATGTCTATTGAATAAGCACACAAAAACAAACCAGATTATTATCACTATTTTCCCATTTTCACAATTCTTCATGAGGTTCTCATTAAGTGAAGCACTACTGTCACTGCCTCAATCTACATGACGAGTTTATGAAAATAAGAAAAATGTGCTTAATTCTCAGGATATCTGTTTTCATATAGACAAAATTATAACAAGTGTTTACTTCCCAGTTTTTTTATGATTTGAACACTGTGTAAGACTGTTAACATAAAAGGAGGAAGAGGAAAAGGAGAGGAAGAGGGGGATGAGGAGAGAGAAAGAAGAGAGAAGAAGAGAAACAAGAAGAAGAAGAGAAAGAGAGAAAGAGGGAGAGAGCGAGAGAGAAGAAGAGAGAGAATACTTATATAAAATATTTTCCCCCAATATGGTGCCTGTATACAGAGATCAATCTTGAGAACAATGTGTGACAATTTTGATAGTCTACTATTCAATATCAAGTTCGGTTGTTATTTCAATAGTGTTTGCTATTATTTGGATGTGGCTTGAATATGTCTCATAGTGGTTTGAATTTACAGTATGCATGCTCTGTGTGTGGTGGGAGATGGGGTGGCCTTGATACATAAGACCCAGGAGAACATTCCTACATCATTGGAAGAAATTATGGGAATTCGCATTTGTCCAGATTCCTGTTTTGGAGAATGAGCTTGCCCCATAACAAACATCCTTGCCATCTATGAAATCTTTGTCAGAAATCTTTGGTTTCATGTCCCTGAAAATATGGAAACTATAAGCTATGCCTTTTCTTTATATTGTCTACTTCTTCTAGCATTTTTTGTAAATAGCATGTATATTTACTGGTATGAAAAATTATAACTCGAAGGGAGATATTTTTCTACCACTAACCCTAAATTTTCTTTAGTTTCTCAGAACGAATTATAGCCATGCCCCTGGATATAACATTAATATCAGAATAATTAACAAAAGAATAATGGCTTTCTGAAATCATATTTATGTTATACGCATGTATTATCAGACGTTAATGTTTCTCAGACAAGCTAATTTTCATTGACTTCATGCTGTCCTGTTCAATAAAGATAATTTGTTTTTTTGTATTTGGAATGATCTTCCCTTCTGGGTCTAATAAGTCTCATCTCTTTTTTGTTGTTTCCCCCCTTCTTCTTTAAACCTCCTTCCCTCCCTTTTTACTTTCCTCCCTTTCTGTCTTCTTTTTATCCCTCTCTTCCTCCTTTCCTCTCTCTTTCTTTTGCTATGTCCTATTGTTTTTGCCTTCAAATGTCATTTCTCCTCCATTCCTTTTTTTTCCATTCTCTTCCCTTCTCCGCATTCACTAGGGATGCTTATCTGAGGAACTGTTGAGTTATATAGGCTCAGAAACATTACAGATTTTTCCTTGGTTCTACCTCACAAGTCATAACTCACATGTTCTATTCAAATTCATATCATTTTACTAATGCAGTGGATTATTTTGAAAATAATTTATTTTCTGAGCGAAGAGAGATGGGAATATATGTGTGAAGGTTTAGAGAATAATTTCAAAAATTTCAATCTGCCGTTCTTATCTTTTAACACATGTTGCTTGGGATGGAACTCAGGTTTGTACCCAAACAGGTTTTACAAAACTGAGCCATCTCACCAGGCCGGGGTATAAAGGATACTGAGATAGGAGTTAAAAAGCACTAACTGAGGGAATAGCTCGGTGTCAGCGGCATTTGCCTAACATGGGCAAAACCTGCCCTAAATCCCCACAGTCTGAAGAAGAAAATAATAGAAGAACTGGAAGACTGACAGTGATGATGGCAGACTCCCCTGGGAAAACAACACTCACTCAGCATTTAAATTTTTAATAAATGACTATTCATTGTTTATAATTATGAGATTCATGACCATTATTTCTATATGAATGTATCCTATACTTTGACTTTATACAAATGCAGTTCTTTCCTTTTTTTCCCTTCCTTCAATCAGCTCTGCTTTTGTTTCAAACAAGTAGAAACAATGACCAGTTAAACCTTAAGACTATCAGGAAATATCAATCCAGCCACTGCATAGTGAGGAAAGCCAGAAGGAAGTCAAGGTGTGGTTGGTAGGTTAGATTCAGTAGCAAGATGTAAGAAGACAATTCTGAAAAAAGGATTGAGTGTTGGAGCTTATAAACAAGAACCAACAACAACCAAAACCTAAAGAAGTGTACAACACAGAAAAGTTTATGAACCTCACATTTCAAATATTACAAATGATGTAATGATTTTATATTTAATTACAAACATGAAACATCCCCTGCTAAGCTGGGAGGGTACATAATTTTTATCCACAATCACTCCTGAAAGCATGACTGATTCTTACAGGAACCATATGTATTCTTAGCCTAGTTACTAGTGAACTGAAACCACCTTCTTCCACCAGAGCTTCTTCATGGCATTTTTCACCTCCGCATTTCTCAATGTGTAGATCAAGGGATTCAGCATCGGCGTGATAATAGAATCAGACACAGCCATTACCTTGTCTATGGGATAAGTAGCCACAGGCCTCACATACAAGAAATACAAGGCACAAAAAACAACACAATCCACCGTGAGGTGTGAGCCACAAGTGGAGAGGGCTTTACGACGCCCCTCAGAGTTGTGAGATTTCAGAGAACACAAGATGGTTATGTAGGAGGCAATGAGAATAAGGAAGATAGCCACACACATCACTCCACTGTTGAGGATGACCAAGAGACCCCAAAGTGTGAGTGTCCATGCAAAGCCAGAGTCAGCAACTGAAACAAGTCACATATAAGTGATCTATGACATTGGGGCCACAGAAAGTTATCTGATACATGAAGAGAAGCTGAATGGTGGCATGAGCAAATCCCCAACCCAAGCTCCTCCTAGCAGTAGGCAGCACACTCTAGGACTCATGATGGTCATGTAGTGCAGAGGCTTACATATGGCCACGTAGCGGTCATAGGCCATCACGATAAGAAGGATGATTCCCACACCTCCAAAGAAATGCTCGGCAAAGAGCTGAGCCATGCATCCCCAAAAAGAAATAGCAGTGATCTCAAAGAGAGAGTCCACAATCAACTTGGGAGCAATGACAGAAGAGAAAGTGACATCCATAAGTGACAGGAAAGTGAGGAAAAAGTACATGGGG
Organism: Typhlomys cinereus; assembly: GCA_023101885.1. Classification (NCBI taxonomy): domain Eukaryota; kingdom Metazoa; phylum Chordata; class Mammalia; order Rodentia; family Platacanthomyidae; genus Typhlomys; species Typhlomys cinereus. The sequence continues at coordinate 274,372 of JALPQD010000657.1, forward strand.
GACCTGAGACTCTGACTTGTGATCATGGTGACCACAATAAGCAGATTTCCCAGCACCATGATCAAGTACATGAGTAGAAACACAGCAGAGAGTATTTTCCTCAGCGTGGGGTTTGCTGTAAGACCCAAGAGAATGAATTCAGTAACATTGCTTTGACTTCCCATTTATCTTGAGCTTGTTTGACTTCCAACTGACATCTGTAAAAAAGTAAGATATGATTTAAGATTAAAGATACTTGACGTTTCTCTTAAGTACCATAGGTAGCTTGATGGTTTTCATTCACTATCTCTGAACATTTGATAATTAAAAAAATACACTAGACAAAGAATGTAAAATTTAAACAAAGTCAGACAGCATGGAGTGTTTGGATTAGAATCAGCCAATCATTTTATATCACCTGTCCCTGGGATGAGCAAATGATTCCAGATCTTAATAACAATAACTCAGCAATTCCCTTTCAGATTGACTTATGATATGACTGGTCACTTTGATAGAAATGATAAATTAATTAACTGAAATTTAATCATGCAGCCCAGGATGGTGTATGTAGTCATACCACTAGGGAGACAGAGAAAGCACTTTCAGAGTAATGAGCTCCAAATCAGATTAAGCAACATGACATTTGGTCTCTAATAATAACACTTACATAGCTTGCTACTTGTGGATAATGTACAAAGGGAATTTCCTCATTTATTCATCATGATTGGTCATATGAAATAACATGATTTTCTGAGTTTTCCAAAATAAACAGAAATTATAAAATTTCCATTTTCAGTGTTTTCATAAGTGTGTGAATAACTCCAAACCATTTCAACACTTCCCAATCTTTGCACCTTTCCGGTCACATAATAACTCTCAGAGTCAAAGGTGGAATTTTCATAAAGTTTGAGAATCAAAATCCTTGATGTTTTCTGATTGTAACATCATATCTATATTTTCTAGGCTTGCCTACTGCTTATATCCTCACTGGGTTCTAACCAGTCCCAAGGCTACCTTTGCCTTCAGTATACAATATACATTCCAATTAATCACAAAACATGTGTGTGTGTGTGTGTGTGTGTGTGTGTGTGTATGTATGTATGTGTGTATGTGTGTGTGTGTGTGTTTAGTTCATGCTCACTGAATGTTTATTTTATTTTCACATGGTTATGCTTAAGGACTGAAATTCCATTCACATTTCTTAAAGGTGCTAAGAAATTTATAAAGACATACAGTAGACTCCAGTGCCTTCCAAGCTATTTTATAATTTGGGAAATTTTACAATGTGCTCTGGAGCCCAGAGAATGATGTATTGTTTTACAGAGATCTGTCATACCAGACTTGCTTCTATGTTCTGTCAAGCAACTCAAATAAATCATACATATCCACTTTAACATTCATGTCCTTAGATAGGCTTCAGTCAAAACTTAAGGTTCAATATCCAATGACACCATAAGCTGCCTGTATGATACTTAGTTTCCCTTTGAGTAAGTATTGTGTTAATTTTTAAAACTTTTCTAAGGAAAATGAGGATAAATACAATCAATGCTTTAATTTTCATTTGCTAGTCCATTTCTTTCACATTCTCAAACTGTTTTATACCATCTAGTTTCATGAACTTTTCAGATATGGTCTATTTTCTTAGAAAAGATAGAAATCAAAAACTGGAAATAAAGACAGAAATAATTGAACTAAAGAAATGAAAAAAAAATGCTTAAGGTTTAGAGTTAGACTGTTGAGAAGAAAGGAGGCCTGGAGGTGATTCCCAGCAGAGGTAGCAGATTGAGCAAAGGCCCAGAGGTGGGAAAAGGGACATTTCTCAGCACAGCTTAGAGAACAAAGACTTTGACCCAGAAGCAAAGGATCCAGTGTTGATCTCTGTAGTTCTTATGTGCATGATATTGCACATGGATCTTTTTCTTTCACAGATTTGCCTATAAAGACTGAAAATGCAGTTTAATGACTAAAAGCATAATAGGTCACAAAACATACGTAAATGATTTCTTTAAATCAGATTTTAATAAATAATTTATCAATATAGCCAGCATTCTTTTTTTATTCAATTGTGCGTGTGTGCGTGTGTGTATGCATGTGTGTTTATATATGTATGTGTGTGTGCAGAACCACGGATGAATTCGAGAACCACCATGGACTGCCTCCACATCCTCCTTGTTTACTCTGCCCGGGGAATTCACAGGCTCCGCCCTACCAGGACCAGAAACACAGGCCACCCCTGCTTCCACCTGGCATCTATACGTGGAGTCTAGGATCCGAACTCTGGACCTTCCGCCTGCAAGGCCGAGGCTTAAACACTGAGCCACCTCTCCAGTCCCAGCATTCTTTATTAGTATATTAAAGTTTGCAATTTTATGATTTTGACAATGATGCCACCTGCATATATCCACTGCATGTAAATGTATGCACACATATTGATTAATAAGACCTGAGAATTTCCATAGGATAATTCTTACAATTTTAGAATCAAGTCCATGAAACTTTAATTTTTAAATACTGAACTAATATCCTTCTGCAACTATGTTCCTATCACTAATAAGTGAATAGCTATGCTATATATTTATTTTTTCTTCCATTTTAGATATTTTTCAATTTTATCTTTTTTACTTTCATTATCCTAAAGGCATGCTGTGAATGTTATAAAATTTTAATGTATTTTTTCAGAAAACATTGAAACTATAATATACAGTCTATCAGAACCATATTTTCTCTAAGTGAATTTATTAACAGTCTTTCTTGAAAAATTCTTCAAAAAAGATAATATATTTATGTTTCATAATAGGTTTTTGGTTGCATATTCAAGATTACAGGTTTATCAATGATGAAGCTTGGATTTGAACTACAAGAAAACTGTGGGTATTATTTCTTCCTCAATTGTATCTGAATGTGTCCTGCTTGAGTGTGTATATAATAATTTTTTCCCAGGAAACACTTGAAGATGTAGAAATTCTATGATGTTTTCTGTTTGTTCATCTAGACAAGTAAATTGCCACTAAATAAGTCAAAAAACACCCCACTCGAACACAATATTTTAATCTATTGGATGAATTTAAAAGGCTGGTTAATAGAAGCACAACTAACTCTACTAGAATTTAGTAGCATGAACATGGCAATGAACTCATAATTTTCAAAATCAAGGTAACAAGGTCTGCACAGCAAAGTAATATCTGCCAAAGGGGTGGCTACTGCACCATTATTATCAATGAGCTAAACTAACATCACCCACTTTACCATGACACCCCTCATCACAGTCACAGCAGCCACACTTCTGAGGGGGAAAGCCAAATTTAGTAGAGACAGAAAACACAGGACGAAAATCATTCCAAAATGAAAGTACACCATCTATGTAACACTGGCTAAGTAATGCAGATTTTAGGAAAACTAATGCTACGTTTTATTTTCTTTAACATTTGCTTGTTCCTCATTATCAGAGGTCAGTAATAAAAAAGAAATGAGAGATAAAAGCATTTGGGATTTAAAAATAAGATTAACGGTAGGAATGATGGTTTATATCAATAGCACCAGCCAGTCCGGACAGGAAGGATCTCATTCAAAAGTAAATAAACAAAAATAATAAGTGAATTAGTACAATTAGATTACAGAGGAGAGAGAAGATAAGGAAAATAATAGAAAATACAAACACATAAGTAAAGGGAGATAGAAAAAGGAATTAGCAAAAGACAAGTTGTGAGATGGTGATTATGAAAAATTAAAGCAAATTGGGGAAAAATACCTGTGAAAGGTTCTCCTTAAAGCAATTTTTATTAATATTTATGTCTTTGAGGAAGAATGATTGATTTGTTTAAAGTTTTACAGAAAATTTCTACATTGAGCAAGTAAAAACAAATATGATCCATTGAGAATGCAAGAATTGTCTAATCCCACCAATAAAAAAGTCCTTAGCAAAAGAGTAAATATTATCTGCAGATAAACAAGTAGGTATTGAGAGGAAAGAGAAGACATACTTTAAGATAAATAGATTTGATTGCCCTATTTAATTAAAGCTGTTTTGCTTTGAAAGTACTTTCTATGCAGAAACCAAATCTACATAGGAAACAGTAACCCACATAGCGAAATGATTATTAAAACGTTACTTCTGTAGCTATAAAAGTGGGAAGTGGGTAATGGTTACTGCAGAGTAAACCAATTTTTTAATACTTTTCATTGTTATTGTTACTACTGAGAAAGACAGAGTGAGAGAAGCATGCATGCCATTGTACACAGGTAGAGTTCAGAGAATATCATTCAGAAATCAGTTCTTTCATTTTACCATGTACAGTTGAGGGGATTTAATTCAAATCACCAGCTTAGCAAGCACCCACTAAATTGAGCTATCTCTCTTGGCCCATATGATCATTTTTGTGTGTAGGATGTGTGTGTGTGTGTGTGTGTGTGTGTGTGTGTGTGTGTGTGTGTGTGTGTTTGTGCGTGCATGCGTGTGTGTGCCAGGAGGTTAGGCAGAAAGCCACTGGGAAGGGCACACAGTGTTGAGCACACAACCTCACTTCACTTCTGGGACCTAAAATCAGCCATGGAAAATTTGAGAAATCACAGAAGTTTTGCCTCCCTGGAAATTAGATATTCCATAGCAAAGCTATGGTCTTCAAAAGTGCCAAGTCAGAAACTGACTCCTTGTGAGCGGTACCAGAAACTCTGGTCACCAAGAATGTATGGCCCACACCTGGTTTCTTAAGCCTGGTCCCTTCCTCTAAGTTGCCTCAGAGGCAGGAAAAATGTTACTTTGTAGAGTAACATCTGATCACATCAAATTCTCATGCACATGCAACATATTTCCTCAATGAAATTGTCTCATGCTGTTGTTTCCATGGTACAGAAAATTTGCCATGAATAGAAATGGTGAGTCACCCAGTTATTCAATCTTCATTAAGTTTGTAGAACTAAAAATTTTATCTTTTAAAGAAAGACTTAACATACAAGCTTTAACATTCTGTGAGTGTCAAGGAGGAATTACCCTTCTGGGGTCACTGAGATATATCCAGTAACTCTAGTAAAGAAAAATTGCTAAAGAGTGAGTCAAGGACAGACTTACCAATTCATTTCATGCTCCTTTTCTATGGGCAGATTATTGTGTACTATAGGAAAGAAGAATGCTTTCACCAAACTTCTTCAGAGATACATAACAAGTATCTGCTCTCCTATGGGTACAGGTGATGGGCTATAAGAATGCCCATGTGAGATTCACACTACAAGATCCTTGAATGCATCCCTTGTGGTTGGCTCCATGCTAATGGAAGTGTTAATTCCTAAACCGGTGCACTTCTACTCAACAACTGTAAGAATACTGTTTTCTCGGGAGTGAGCACTTCCCTAGGGTCATAATATGATAATCTACTTGCAGAAATCTAGGTCATAATCATAACCATGTACTCACCTGTCCATTCATGTGAGTACATCAAACAGAGTAATGAGATAATATGAACTGTGAGGAACATGGGAAAATGCTATCTCTAGATTCCATTTTCCTAGCAAAATTCATCTGTAGCCCCAGAAAGTTCCAACTGTGATAAAAAATTATGTATAATAAAAATAATTTGTAATTTCCTATGACATGATATTTTGAAGACTTTTTTTTTACCACATTTAAGATAATTAATCCTTTGATAGTGTTACACTCCTGAAGATCCAATCATTTCTCACAGTCTGACCATTGGTTTTAGCATGCCATCACTGAGGAATGGAGGTGGACTAGAACATCTAAAGAGACAGGATGCAAAGCTAACGGTTTGAATGTAAATTGATGGCCTGGCCCTATTTCCTCTTAATCTCTTGTTCTCTCTGTTTCATTACATATCTGTTGACCTATCATTCCTTCCTCATTCTGCCTACTTTCATGCCCTCTGACATGTGATTTCTAATATAAATGAAGTATGACCCCCTGAAGCCCTTAACCAAAAAAATACCCATTTCTCCCTTAAATTGCTTGTTTCTGCGTCACAATAAAAGAAGGGTAGCTACAAAAATAGTCAATATTTTCAAATGTTTTGAAGAATTCATGTAAAATAATAGTAAATAATCACAGTTGACTATTTTGAGAGTTGTGCAAGTATTTGAGTTACTTAAGTCAATTTTAGAGTCATTTTGACTTTATAATGAAGTTACATTTTGTGTGTGTGTATGTGTGTGTGTGTGTATGTAATAGTAGTAGTAGTAGTAGTAGTAGTAGTAGTTATGCAAATATGCATTAAACATTCCCACCAGCAATGTAAAAGAGTTCCCCTCTCTTCACATCCTCTCCAGTATTTGGTGTTGTTTGTATTGTGGATTTTTGCCATCCTGACTGGGGTGAGATGATATCTCAGGGAGGTTTTGATTTGCATTTCCCTGATGGCTAAGGAAGTGGAGCATTTTTTAAGATATTTGTTAGACCCTCCCCCTCACCGCGGTCTCCTAATTTTATTCCATCTACCTTTGAATATACTCTTATAATAAGACTACTTTAACAGCTTTTTATCTCTGGCTAGGTCGTGACATCCAATACCCATCAGGATGGAGCCAAGGGGAGCAGCAAAATTGAAAAAAAAAATCAACAAACCATAATTCAGAACATCAGAGACTCTATATCAACCACTTGGAACCATGCCAGCTTAATCGCTCCCCATCCTGAAGCTCAGGGAAATTTGTGGAAGAGGGGGTGGTAAGATTGTAAGAGCACAAGGATGGGGAGAAGTAATGATATGCAAGATACCCAAACAAGTTAGGTTCAAAGCAATTATAATAGGACTTTTTATGAGCTGCGCAATGACCAACACATTATTGAATCTCAAAGTCTAGCACGGACTAAAGGCACTAGGATCCTTAGAAGCTAGGGATTAATAGCCACCATAGTGTTCCTATACTTATAGGGAACACAAGAAAGATTTCTTGGAAATGTCACTGAGTCCTTACACCTCATCAGAGAGGAGGGCCCAGAGGAAAGTTTGACATACACAGTAAAGGACGCTCCATGGATGAGGGGGGAGGCACAGGGAGATAGGGACGGAGGAGGGGGGAAAGGAAGGGGAAAAGGGAGGAGGGAACTAGGAGGTTGAAGGAGGGGACTGGTGTAAAAAAAAAAACAAAAAAACCAAATATGCATTAAACAAATAGCATGTGTCAATCTATAATATAGATTTTTGACTGAAGATGTTATTTTCCAATAAGGTAGACAGACAAAAAACAAATAGTGCATTTGCAGGTAAGTCAATTAAACAGGATGTTCGAAAATTGCATTTCCTATGTGAAATTGGTAAGTGCATAGTGGTACTAATGTTTTTCAGAACTGAGAGGCATCTGAAATTTAAATAGATATTCAAGGTAATATTATTAGAGGTTTTAATATTTGAACTAAAGCTTAAAGAGAATGATAGAGATGGCCTTGTAGATATTGAGGCAAGCTTGAAACACAGTGAGTTATATACACACAATGATGTAAAAATTGTTAAGAAGGCTTTCAGTGGGAAAAAGAAAAAGAAAAAGTATAATTGGGTAATAAAAGATGAAATCATTTACATTCATTGTAATCATTTATGAAATTATCAAAACATTCAAAAATCATCTATTTGCTTTCTTAAAAGGGTAGTCTGACAAGCAAGGGGAAAAAAAAGAGGAGAGATGACCAAGGGGAACATAATGATAACCTTCATTAATTATCGCTCTATTAGAAAGTTTTTGTCAGAGGCAAGACAAATTTCAACCTTTGGCAAGAAGACTATGGCTACTTCAGTAAGATTTAACTAGGCTGAATACAGTTATCTGAGTTACATTTGCCATTGCTGTGATAAAACTTGCTAAAAGAAACTTTAAAAAATTGTGTTTGTTCTGATTGAGAGTTCAAGTTCATCAGGATAGTAAAAACATGCCATCAGAATTATGAGGCATCTGGCTACATTGTCTTAATTCTCAAGAAGCAGAGAGAGATGACACTACTATGAATTGATTTCTTTTCCCCTTTCTATTGAGTCTGGAACTCTAGACCATATGGTGGTATCAATGATATTCAGGATGACACTTCTTTTCTTGGATAAACCTGTTGGAATAATCTTCATAGATATGACACATGTACACATACTTATGTCTCCTTTGTGATTTCAAATCCAGTACAGATGACTATGAAGACATACAATATTCACAGTAGCTCAAGTACAAGTCAGAACTTAAATTTAAGGATTTTTGTACTAAGATTCTCTGAACCTGATAAAAATGATAATGCAAGTTGGAATCTGGTTATATTTTGACAATGAAACAAGGAGAACTCCATGCCAAACTGGATATGAGGTGTATACATAATAAGGAAAGCTATTTTTTACTTACTTCTAAAACAAGATGCACTCTGTAATGTAATACATGAGCAACATTACTTCATTTATTACAGTTACTAGAGGTAAAAAGTTCAAGACTGTGACACCAGATTTGGTGTCTAGTAAAGGTCTGTTCATTCATCATAGATGGTGCCTTTTGGGCTGGAGATGTAAATCAGTAGCTTATCTGCATGCAGGTTTTAGTCCAATTCCAAACTCTAACTTACATGGTATTCTTAGGATCTCTATGAAGAAAATTAACAAAGTATCAAGTTATTTTGGCCCTGCAAAAGACCTGCAAACTTTACAAACATGTTGCTGCAATGAAGATAAATCAGTATAAACCATCCCTTATCAATTTTCTGCTTGAAGCTATTAAACAAGACATTCCACTCCTGTACCTCCCAGTTCATATGTATCTTCTTATGAAAGATGAATTCAATCTTTCTCCATGAGTCTCAAAAATCCTAATAGCTGCAGAATTGTTCAAAAGATCAAGGTCAGAGTCTTCTCTGAGACTGAAGATAAATTCTTAGCACTGATCTCCTGTAAGAGGTCACATAATGGCAATATACAATGGGAAAGAAAATATTTTGAATTTCACAAAGGAGCAACAGAAACATATAAGGAAAAGAGCATTGATTATGGATACAGTAATGGCAAAAACAGGATAGTAAATGCTATGTAGTCTATAGTTTCAAGTCCAGGAGCAAGGGAATATAGTGTCATGTCATGAACCTCCAATAGGCTTGGCCAGCCCTGCTATTTTGGGTTCTCTTCTGGATGGCTTTACTCATTCCATAGTTTTTTTTGTTGGCTACTCCTGTATGTTTTATATATCTCCAAGTCTACCCTGCAAGTTTGGCTACAGTGAAATCTCAGAGAATCCATTCCATTTCATATTGACTCACCTTGCAAGTATTTCTTTGACTTCATTTTTGATAAAATTCTCCATGACCCTTTAGTTCTTACATTCAGCATACCTGTGAAACCATCATTATGGGGGTGATACTAAAATGTGATATGGCTGCACATTAACAGCTGAATCTTCATGTACTGTAGCGACTGCAACCTGGTGTCTGAGTACTCAGTAGATAAACCCTAGAAACACTTCCCTACACAGACCTGCATATGTAGTGTTTCCTTGAGGATCTTTTGTCCAAGGAATCAGACTGTCAAATGTGTTCTCCATTTTAATCCCTGGAAACAATAACCTGTGGAATGACCTATTCCCTCAAGGTAACTTTCACCTTACAATAATACAAAGAATTGTGTTTCTATCTAATTACAATTATTTTATTTTATTTTTGTACTCTTACAAGTATTCCAAGTATTCATCTCTGTTTCCCTTCATCTTCTCTAGCTCTCTTCTCCTCCCTTCCCCTCCCTTCCTTTCATCAATCCCTCCCACTCCTTCTCACTCTCCTGCCTGTATGCCTTTATGGACCTCAGGGTTCACTCCAGCTTCTCTACTTTTGAGGGGGTTCAGGCCTCTGTGTTATATCAACTTACCTCTCCTCAGGCCACCTCACTGATATGAGCATTTCCCTTCACTCATCCAGATTCAGACCCAAAGGTTTCTACTGTATGCTCACATCTTTCCCAAGATCCTAGGCAGTCTATGGGGGCATGTTGCTGTGTCAGTTATTATGCAGGTCTGGGAAGGACAAGCTTCATTGTAGTGAGCTCCTAGATGCAGTAGTCCTACCTTGAGTGGAATGTCCTGTCCAACAATTCACCTTCTCCCCTTTAGGCTCGTATAATCTCACCACCCCCTCTTCTGCAAGATCCCAAAGCTTTAGAATGTTGAGAGTTTAGATTGGCTTGATTCTGGGTTAGCCTTGCTGAGTCAATGGTACTTTGCATTATAGCTGGCCATTGCTGTCCATTTCACTCCTCTTTTATTGCTCTAGGCTGCATCTTGTTTGGATATTGAGTTTTTCTATCTCTGTTGCAGAAGAAGACCTCAAGCTGAATGTTAAATGCTCTTCCAATCTATGGGCATGATAACAGATATTTAAAGAGCTTGATGTACATTTTTTTATTTCTACAAATTTCCACTGAAAACTTACTTTTATTTTCAAATTCTCTTGCTGTGTTTCTCATTCAATTCTTCTTTTAATCTAGCAAAAAATAATCATTAATTGCCATGATACAGCAGTAGTTCTGAATTTTATTGACAAATAATCAGTGTATTAACAACTAACCCTAAAGATATTCCAAGAGAGAACCTGGCTGCTCAGACAAGCAGAAAGGCAGGAGGGCAGGAGGGAGAGAGATAGATTGGTATAGGGAGGGAATAAAGGTAGAGAAAGAGTGGGAAAAAAAGGTGTAGGGAGAAGGAGAAAGGAAAAAAACACTCCTTATATTGGTATAAATGGGAAATTCTTAATAAAAATTAATAATGAATTCATAATTTAATATGTTAACAATTATGTATACATTTTAAGGAGTCTGAAATAGGTAAGGCTTTAAATATGAAGGAAACAGAAAGCTATAGCTTTCAGACTGTATTATAAAAGCATAAAAAGATATACCAATGGATTAATATTCTTTCAGAAAAAAATAAAGATATCCCAATACAATAAAAATTCATCTGAAATACTCCTCTAACTATTATATATGCAGTAATTTCTAAGAAATAATTTCTGATCTCCATTTCCATCATCTTGTTCTGAGAATGCCTATAAATATTTGTTTGTTTTTCTTATCATCTCTAGAGAGGAAAATAGAGAATGATGAATGTTAGATAGCAATTATACAAAAAATTCAAACTTTTAAAATCCATTATTATAGAGGAAATGAAATGTTGAGATAGAAACAGAGATAGGAACAAAAGATTTTTAATTTTTTTATTCAATTGTGCATGTGTGTGCGTGTGTGCATGTGTGTGTGTATGTGTGTGTGTGTGTGTGTATGTGTGCATGTGTGTAGAACCACGAATGAATTTGGGAACCACCATGGACCACCTCCACATCCTCCTTGTTAACTCTGTCCCGGGATTGACAGGCTCTGCCCTACCAGGATCAGAAACGCAGGCCACCGCCGCTTCCGCCCAGTGTCTATACGTGGAGTCTAGGATCCGAACTCAGGACCTTCCACCTGCAAGGCAGAGGCTTAATGAACCCCTGAGCCACCAGCCCCAGAAACAGAAGATTTTTAATTCAAGTCATGGGGGATGTTTTTAGTCAGGAGCGATAATAAATAATAATTCAAAAACCATTTCCAGAAGTTTAGAGAAAAACAAACTTTCAAAAGGAAAAGAAAATACATTTTCTTACAAAGAGAAGTAAAGACCCTAAGGAGGAAAATGCTAAAGAAACTGGGTCAAACATAGGTTTTACACAGGGGGGACAGGGTTCAAAATGAGCTTCAGGCAGCAAAATGAATCAAACTTGTAGAGAACAATGCAAGGTGTTCCTGATGCAAGTGGGTAGATATAAAGCAGGAATGTGAGTTCTAAATTGAAAATATAATGAATCACGAAATTGTTTTTAATATCCCTGTGATTGTCACTAGAGCTTGGATACTGCTAGTTCTCACAAGTTTCTGAAAGAGATCTCTTCTTTTGATTCTTGGCTTGAGAGTTACCAGTTATGGGAAGTCACCCGTTTCCTCCAAAGTTTCTTCATGGCATTCTTCACCTCTGCATTTCTCAGTGTATAGATCAAGGGATTCAGCATGGGAGTAACAATTGACTCCAGTACAATCATTGCCTTGTCTATGGGGTACGTAGCCACAGGCCTCACATACAAGAAAATACAAGGCACAAAAAACAACATGACCACCGTGAAGTGAGAGCCACAGGTGGAAAGGGCTTTATGTTGCCCCTCAGAGTTGTGAGATTTCAGAGAACACAGGATGGTTATGTAGGAGGCACTTAGAATAAGGAAGATAGCCACACACATCACCCCACTGTTGAGGATGATCAAGAGACCCAAAGTGTGAGTGTCCACGCAAGCCAGAGTCAGTAACTGAAACAAGTCACATAGAAAGTGATCTATGACATTAGGGCCACAGAAAGGAATCTGATACATGAAGAGGAGCTGAATGGTGGCATGAGCAAATCCCCCAAACCAAGCTCCTCCCAGCAGCAGGCGGCACACGCGAGGACTCATGATGGTCATGTAGTGCAGAGGCTTACAGATTGCCACGTAGCGGTCATAGGCCATCACAATAAGGATGATAATCCCCACACCTCCAAAAAAATGCGCTGCGAAGAGCTGAGCCATGCAGCCCCCAAAAGAGATGGCAGTGATCTCAGAGAGAGAGTCCACAATCAACTTGGGAGCAATGACAGAAGAGAAAGTGACATCTACGAGGGACAGGAAAGTGAGGAAAAAGTACATGGGGGACCTGAGACTCTGACTTGTGATCATGGTGACCACAATAAGCAGATTTCCCAGTACCATGATCAAGTACATGAGTAGAAACACAGCAGAGAGTATTTTCCTCAGCGTGGGGTTTGCTGTAAGACCCAAGAGAATGAATTCAGTCACGTTTTGATTTCCCATTTATTTTGAGCTTGGTTGACTTCCAACTGACAGGTGTGAAACCTGAAATCAAGAGTATAGAGTTCATAATTAGGTTTTAGTAGGTTTCTTGTGTTTCCAATCTCCCAGGGAGGATGATTTCTTTTGTGCGTGTATATACCTATACCTCCTGATTGCTTAAATCTGGGGCTTCCTAGCGTCTGACTTCTAGGGTTGGAATTGATAATGCCATCATTTCAGTCCTGTATTTTTATGTGGGATCTGGGAATCCAAAGTTAGGTTCTTTTGCTTTCAAGGCAAAGGCTTTTTTTAATCCCTAAACTATATTTCCACCCTGCATTTCCTTTAGTTTTTAAGTGTTCACTCTTCATGTTGTCATCATTTAAGAAAGAATGTCATTTAAAGTATTTTTAGAAAGTTGCTTATTGCAATGTCTTCCAATACCTTGTATCCAGAAAAAAATGTTAAAAAAATTCCCCTTTTCTACCTGTCATTTGTGATAGTTGCTAGACAGTTTTCTGCACCTATCTCATTTCAAGAAGTAAGGTTGGTCTTCCTTTTCTTTCCTTCCATATACAAAAGTTCTGTGTGACGCTCACGTCTTAGAGAGCAGTCATGGTATTAAAGCGTATCAGTTGCAAATCTAGAATGTAGTCAGCATTCTCTGAGTTGATGCTTAAATCTTAAGTCTGCTTCTGTACACATTGCACTGTGACTCAGTTATCAACCACTCACTTATTGTGACATCAGCTCTGTCCTGAATGCTAAATCCATCTAATTGTGAAACATTTTTGTGTACATTGTTATTTGAGGAATTTTACATTTTTTTCATATTTTCACAGGGAGATGTTTAAGAATTCACTAGTTCTTATAACTAAAAAAAATAAAGTCACTAAGCTCACAGTGGTTTTCACTATAGTTCAGGACCCTTACCAATTTAAAGAAAACTACACAGGGCTGTGAGGTAAAGAATGCCTAAGGTTGTGCTAGCTCATGTTCCAAGATTTGAATCAGACACTAGTTGCCAATTAGTCTCACTGATGTACTCAGTGACTACAATCCCTTTCCACCTGTCTTCTTAGATTTGCTCAATACAAAACATAAGAATAAATGGCACCATGAACTTCTACTTCAGTGTTCAGTGACATTCTTTTTTTTTATTTCTGCTCATACAAACTTAATAGGTACCCTCCACCCCTTCCTGGACCTCCTTCCCCCCTCCCTTTTCCCCTTTCTTCCCCCCCTCCCTATCTCCCCTATCCCTAGAGCAATGACCAACACATTATTGACCCCCCTCAAAGTCTAGCATGGACTAAAGACATTCTTTCTTTACATTCTTTCATTACATTCACCATATATCATGAGTTGTCATATTTCACAAGACTTTTCTAGTAAAGTCAAGATTAATTTTTACCAATGCTTTAATTTTTCTTTACCATTCAATTCCCTCACTTGTCTCTAAGTAATCAAATAGACAAGTTTTTTCAAAATATTTCTATTCTACTTTCTTAAATAAAATACGATGGATACATATAACCCAACTAAACAAATGAAGGCAAGTAAATTATCTAAAATTTTCAGGTGATTTTGGAGATGAAAAGTGAAAAATAAGGAAACTTCTCAGCAAAAGAAACAGTGTAAGCTAAGCTCAGCAGAGGGGAAAAGAACACAGTGTAGTGCACACCAGCGAATAAAAATTTTGTGTCAGAAGCATCCGAATCTAAGCTTGACTTCTGCAGTGTCTCTCAGCTACATGATTTGAGAACACTGATTCATTCTTTCAGCAGTTTATTAATCTACAAATACTGAAAATGCAATTTAATAACATAAAAGCTTTGTGACAGAACATATATATAAATAAATCCCTAATTTATATCTTAATGATTTTGTATGAACAAAGAGCAGTTACTGAGAATATATGAAATTTTGAAATTTCATTTTCTGCAGGTTTTACAGTATCATAGTGACTATAGTGAATATATTTGCATGTTTGTAAACATGTAGAGTGATTATCCATGTAAATGATCATATAGGAGTATGTGTGCACAGCCATAATGTATGTTTAGTTCTTTATATTCATTTTTTAGCCTATCCTCTTCCTTTCCCCCTCATATTACCCTTCATCTCCCCTGCCATACTTCCTCCTCTTTTCAAGTTTTTTTTCACTTTTGTGACCCACTGTGTTTCATCTAGTTTGTCTTTGATGACATATGCTTTAGTAGTTGGTGGAACATAAATCATATGTTAGTAGGTATACCATTGAAGAAAGCATCTTCCTTTTCATCCCCATCAGCAGTAATTCACATCAGTCTTTCAGAGAGATGTGGAGCTTATTTTGTTTTTAATTTTTGTTATTTTACTTTCATTATCCTTTACGGCTTCATTGTATGTTATCAAATAATTTAAGTATTTTTTTCAGAAAATAAACTGTTAAATATATATAGCAAATATATATTCTCTACTTAGACCAATTAACAGGCCCTCTTGAAATAACCTTAATACCATCATCACTTATTTTTCATCATGAATTGTCTATCCCATCATTAAGGTTACAGAATTAGTCACTGTTTTAAATTGGGATTAAATCTTTCAGGACACATGTTTATTGGGGTTCTTTCTCAATTTGTATTTGAATGCTTCTGTGTGTCTGTGTGTGTGTGTGTGTGTATGTGTGTGTGTGTGTGTATCCATATGAATTGAAAGAATAACTCAAAATAATGTTGGAACACAAGTAAAAACAGAATTCCATAAGTCAACATTCTTCATCTAGAAAATAAATATCATCTACAGACCAAGCAAATAGATTGTGAAAGTGATTGGCTGATATATTTAATAATTAGGAATTTAATATTATTTAGATTAATTAATGCAAATTAAACTCAATGTACTTAGTACTGGTTGCATGTCAACTCATTTTTTGTGTTATAATTATACTTAATAATGAAATCTATATGAAGAATACTTATTGAGATAACACGATGATTATGAAAGCATTGCATTCAGAGTTGTACAGATGGGTAAAGATTCATATCTGCTCCATTTTAACATGAGATTTCTGTTCATATCATCCAAATGTCACTGACATGAAGCAAACTTCTTCACTGAGCCTTTAGCCCAGTGAAATTGCATCAGGATGATCTTTGTAATTGTACAAATAAACTTCCAGGGATAAAAATGATATGAGTCATCCAATGACTCAATTTTGGTTAAATTCCCAGAACTGAAATTTTTATTATTTTTAAGAAAATGCCTAAAGTAGAAACATTAAGGTTCTCTGAACATAATAGAGAAAGAATCTTTTTCAGTCACCAAGGGATATACTGTCACTGCAATTAAGAACAATTACCAAAGAGGAAGTCAGGTAGAAACTTACCGATTCACTTTATGTTTCTTTTCTATTTCTGAATGATTGTGTTTCTGTATGAAAGAAGAACTTTTTATTTCCAAAGTCTTCAAGATACATGTTGAATATCTGCTCTCCTGTGGGTGCAGACTCTGGGCTGAAAGAGCATGGAGTTCCCCAGTGACATGCTGATTCACATCAGCCCAGGTGCATCCCTTGGGGTTGTCTCTACATTAATGGAGCTGTTGACTCCAAATCCAAACCATTCCCAACGATCTGCTATAGCAATAACAGTGTTTTCCCAGAGGTAAGAACTTCCTTGCGACTAAAAAAATATAGTCCCTACAGCAGAAATTTGCATCACAATAATAGCCATTTACTCATTCTTTTTCATTCCTAGTGATCTGGTCTCAAATGCCCAATGGCAGCAATCTTATGGGAGCTAGAATACAATGTAGCTACCCACAGCTGCTTCATTCTTGACTCTAATGTTCCACAAATCTAGAAGATCCTGAGAAGTTCTTAAACTTTTACTTCTCTGGAGGTCGAAGACTGAGTTCTGAAATTTTGAAGAACATCTGTGCTCCGCGTCAGTGATAAACAGCAAATAGAAGCAAAGCCCAGAGATCAGGCTCTAAAGGCAGTGAGAACAGCAGCAACGTGGTGGAAAACGTGAAGCTACAAGTGAGCCAATGATGGAGGCAGCAGCAGCAGTGTTGGGCCTGCCCAGAAATAACAGTCTGGGAGGTAGTGAGCAGGGTATGGCTTAGCACATGAGACCAAAGATGGTGCTGGGAGCTAGTGTGCTGGGCGTAACCCTGTTTATATTATAGAGAATCCTAATTGGCTTATAGGAGACAACATAGATATATGTTTAGTCTGACCTATGTAGCCTGTGTTCTGTTCTGACCATTAAGGTAATTGGCTGACTGTTTCACACCCTTCAGTCTGCTGTCTAAACTGTTTCATTGCCCCCAACAAAGAGAGTGAGTGAGTCTCGCCTCGTCGAACTCCTTGCTGTGTCTGGAGTCCCCTGGATTTGGGTGAGGTGGTGAAGGACCTGCAGCGCATTCGCCTGTCTCTGCCCTGATGGCCTGGAGTCATCACAGTGTGTGCGTGGGAAAATCAGCCCCGCATCTGATGCCCCGTGTGAGGCAGCTTCTCAAAACGGGCAGAGCTAAGACTTCAGGGTAAGTGAAACTTGGAAAATGTGGGGAATTCAACTTGCAAGGTTGACCCAGTGCCAGCAGCACTAAGATCTATATTAAGAAGCCATGGTGAGGTTACAGACTTGGCCATCACAGAGATGTGGCAAACAGTCCTTGAATTATCACCTTGGATCCAATCGTGTAATGTGTTCTAGTCAGCCACCTGGAATCAGGTGGGAATCTAAACAGGAAGTGGGAGGAGCATTTTGGCGTGTCCTCTCCTCCCGGATTTTATCCCATTATTTTTGCCCTTGAGAAAGCATTCCTTCCCGATCCAATGCAGCCTCCACTGGAGCAGAAGGTGCAGGTGGGACAGGCAGAGGGAAAGAAGGAGCTTGAGGAGCCGCCAGAGCTGTGGCTGACTCCCCAGGTGGCTTTGGGGCTGCCAGAGCCAAAAACAAGCCATCCTGGGCACCCTTCCACTGAGCCAGTGTGGTGGGGTGGGAAGTGCAGCAGAGATTTGGCCTAGCCACCCACCAGGGCCGTGGGGCAGCACCATGAGGAATCCATCTGAGGGCCAGGGCCACTGGGCCCCAGCGGGGCAGGGAAAGTCTCCATGGGACCGCAGGGTAGTAGGCTGGGAAAGTAGTGAGGAGCCGCCAGAGCAGCTTCTAGCTCCCCGCACAACTTCGGAGCTGCTGTAGCAGGGTGGGGATTCCGCCAGGATGCCCACCAGGCTGAGATTGGGTGGAGATTTCCCTGGGCTGTGGTTGGGCAACGAAAGCAGCAGGGAGCAGGCCAGTCACTTAGAGGGATACACAATGGACCACAGTGCCCCAGCGCTGTGTGCTCAAGAAAGCCAAGCAGAGCCACTGACCAAGGGGGCGGAGCCGCTAGTGCTCCTAAAACTGCTAGAAGATGAGAGCAAACCTCCCACAGAGGGAGCAGGGCTGCACTCTCCCAGAGACCTGCAGGTCGGGGAGTGGCCAGAGATCATGCCTGGCAGGGGCAGTTCCTTTCATCCAGATTTAGTTGTACTCATGGGGGAGGGCCCACATGCAGTACAGGAGCTGTAAAAAAATGCAAGTGAGCAACTACAAAGTGGGACTCGTCTGGGGAGTGGACTGGTCTGGGGAGTGCGACTGGGACTGGTCGCCAGTATCCAGACTTAGATCCCCTCAAGAGAGAACGGGTTGCAGGCAGGCGAGACGAGAGCTCTCCCCAGCTCACCCTCACCAAAATTTCTCCTGAATTGTTGCTTGGGTGCACTGGTTCCTGTCAAGCTAAAGCAGGGAATCCGGAGCTGGAGCCCAAGTATACTGAGAAACTAGATCCAGAGGGCAATCACCCTGCAGTATGGTATCCCTGGAAAGCAAAGAAATTATAGAGGACAGTTCTAGAGGATGGCCTAAATTATCCTTGGGTCCAGACCCTTCTTCAAAATTCCTCAGTTCCCTGTGCAGGAGGATGGGAACTGTCTCTGTGTTTATCTAAGCTTGATTTAAAAAAGCCTTTGCCCCTCATGCACTGAAAGGACCATAAAAACTGTCTGTTGTTCTGTGTACTTTGCCTGTGATAAAAATAGGACAACTGATCTAGGACTTAATTTAGAAAAAGGAAAGAAAATAGAAAAAAAAAACAATAAATGCAAACAAATCAAAACTTGACATTTGCTTAAGGAGAGAGGTAAAATATTAATAGGAATGCCCAAGCGGACAACCCAGGACCCCTTCCAACAGGGGAGAGATAAAAAGGATGCTTTGAATATGACCAGACTGGGTGCTTTGAGATGGTTGCAAACATAGGAAGCTTCCACATGGCCTATGTCCCAAACATGGGAATCTCCACTGGAGGAAGATTGCTCCCTGAACCCCAGGGCCTGGGGGTTGAGCCCTCTGGTGGGAACCAATAAAATGGCCTGAAGCTCTTAGCTTCCCTCTGATGGGAAAAAGGAGTTTGCCTCTGATATTCCAGCAAAAGAAGGCCCAAAATGCCAGGTTGAGCATCTCATGAGAGCCTTGGCTTTAACATGCAAATGGGAAGTCTCTTTGTTTCTAGACTATGAAGCACAAAATTCCAGTGCTCAACTTCCTTCCTAGGCTTTTGTCAATCTTTGATTTTACTAAAATGTTAATGATCAAAGAAAAATGACAGGTTCATCAGTCACTCACAAAGTAACTATTGAAATTCCTTATATGCTTGATGATGTTGCTTTTAAACATTTCTTCATTTAATGAAACAAGATAAGCAGTTCACATTGTTTTAAACAAGTTTTAAAATGTGATCATAGAGATTCACAGCTGCCAGAGAAGAAAAAAAGGTCTTCAGTAAGTAGATTAGTTCTTGGTTTTTTCACCAGACTAAGACAATGACTATTCCAGGTAAGGTTACAGGTTTTCTTTACTAACTCTTGCCTATACCCACAGTAAGATTACTGAGCTTATTTGGTTTATCCCATGTGCTTTCCTAGTTACAATTGTTTAATCCTTGTGTAGATCTTAAAAGTGTAACCTGTATTTTGTCTCTTTTATAGGGACCTTAAAGTAATAAAGCCATCTGTTATGGACCTCTAGACCATCCCAGCACTTATTAGATAAGGATACCAGATTACTTTCACTCTTAACGTCCCATCTCAGGAGGAAGTAGTCAGAACGGTATCCCCCCTCATCCCTTGAGCAGTCTAGGTCCTCAAATAGGTTAACGGGTAAAGTAGGCAGATTTAGAAGAGCCATGCTGGGATGGGTCACTCAAGGTCTTTAAAGGTCTTTAAAATTCCAAAAAAGACATCCCCCTCTGCTAGATGACCCCATACCTAACTAAATTAAATGTCCAATTACTAAAGGAAAAAGGGGAAGTAAGCCCACACCAACAGCTAGGGTTGGCATTATTTACCATCAATGTTTAAAATTTTAAATTTTCAAAAAGGACAACTTAAATTGAGATTCCAAAGACACTGGGAAGCCTATCCATCTAATCTTCTGTCAAAAAAAAAAAAAAAAAAAAACTATCCACGATGTGTCAGTCCCTAGCTTCCAAGGATCCTGGTGCCTTTAGTCCATGCTAGACTTTGTGGGGTCAATAATGTGCTGGACATTGTACAGGGCATGCAAAATCTATTATGATTGCTTCAGCCCTAACTTGTGTGGAGTATCTTGCATATCATTCCTCCTCCCATCCTTGTGCTCTTACAATCTTACCATCCCCTCTTCTGCAAATTTACCTGAGCTTCAGGATGTGGAGAAATTAGGCTGGCTTAGTTCCTGGTGGTTGATATAGAGTCCCTGATGTTCTGAATTATGGTTGTTGATTTTTTTTTTAGTTTTGCTGCTCCTGCAATGCCCTTGGCTTCATCCTGATGGGTACTGGATGTCAATCACTGGCCAGAGATAAAAACCTGCTAAATTGGAGTCTCGTTATAAGAGTATATTCAAAGGTAGATGGAATAAAAGTAGGAGACTACGGTAAGAGAGGGGCCAATCACCCATTTGCAAAATGGTTAATTTCTATCTAGCAGCCTATAAGCCCTCCCCTTCTGGTGAGATCATACCCCATCAGTTGCAAATGATCAGAAAGGAAAGCCTGTGAACTTAACCAGATGTCTCAATTCTTACTTGCAGTCCTTGATGGTGGCCTATATTCTCTGCTGTAACATTGTCTCCTTTCTCCTTGTTTCTGGTGGGGCCCTCCTTCCCCATCACTCCTGTTTATAATCTTTGTAATTACTGTAGGTATTACAGAGATTTATCTTTGAGTGTGTCTCTAAGTGGGTTTGGTACTAGGATCCACCTATTAGGGAGTCCATACGGCTCTTAATTTTCTGTGTCTTGGATACTTCACTCAATATAATTGTTTCTAATTCCATAATTGCATTAATTCATCATTTTTGATGGCTGAGTAGTATTCCATTGTATAAATGAACTACATTTTCCTTATCCAGTCATCAACTGTTGGACATTTGGGTTGATTCCATGACTTTGCTATTGTAAACAGTGCTGCTATGAACATGGTCGTGCTTGTGCTATCGAGGTGAATTTTTGCTATATGGGGGATTATTCCCAAAAGTGGTATAGCAGGGTCATATGGCATTTTAATCTTTAACTTCTTTAAGAATCGCCAGATGGCTCACCAGAGTGGCTGTATGAGCCTGCATCCCCACCAGCAATGTAGGAGAGTTCCCCTCTCTCCATATCCTCTCCAGCATTTGTTGTTGTTTGTATTGTGGATTTTTGCCATCCTGACTGGGGTGAGATGATATCTCAGGAAAGTTTTGATTTGCATTTCCCTGATGGCTAAGGATCTAGAGCATTTTTTAAGGTATTTGTTAGACCTTTTAATTCGTCCCTGGTAAAATTTCTTTTAAGTTCCAAAGCCCATTTTTTAATTGGGCCACTTATTTCCTTGGTGTTTTGTTTTCTAAGTTCTTTATGCACTCTGAATAATAGAACTCTATCAGATATGTTGTTAGTGAAGATTTTCTCCCATTTTGTGGGTTATCTTTGTGCTTGAGTTACAATCTCTTTATCTGAACAGAAGCTCTTTAATTTTACAAAATCCCATCTATTGAGGGTTGTTTGTAGTGACTGTGTGATTGGATTTCCGATTAGGAACTGTTGGCCTAGCCCAATAAGCTCGAGGGAGTTCCCTACCCTTTCAACTATGACTTTTATAGTCTCTGGCCTTTTATCTAGGTCCTTGGATCCATTAGGAATTAATTCTTGTACATGGTGACAAGTACAGGTCGAGTTTTAATCTTCTTCATGTAGATATCCAGTTTTGCCAGCACCATTTCTTGAAGATGCTGTTCTTTTTCAATGCATTTATTGGGCCCCTTTGTCAAAGATCAAATGGTTGTAGTTGTGTGGGCTTATCTCTGGAACTTCAACCCTTATCCACTGATCTGTGTGTCTATTTTGGAGCCAGTACCAGGCTGTTTTTACAACTATGGATTTGTAGTATAGACTAAGATTTGGTATGGTGATACCTCCAGCAGTGTTTTTGTTACTCAGGATTGTTTTTGCTATCCTGGGTCTTTTGTGCTTCAAGTTTTTCCCCTTGAGTATAATCCTTGCTGTTGGCTTGTTGTATACAGCTTTTATTATTTTGATAAAGTTTCCTTCCATTCCAATTGTCTCTAGGGTTTTGATCATAAAGGGCTGTTGGATCTTGTCAAAAGCTTTTTCTGCATCTATCCAGAGTATCATGTGGTCTTGAACTTTGGACTGGTTTATATGATGAATTACATTTATTGATTTGTGTATGTTGAACCAACCTTGTGTGCCGGGGATGAAGCCTACTTGATCCCCATGAATGATCTTTTGGATATGTTTTTGAATCTGATTGGCTAAAATTTTGTCGAGAATCTTTGCATCTGAGTTCATCAGAGAGATTGGCCTATAGTTTTCTTTTTTAAGTGTATCTTTATTGGATTTTGGGATTAAGACAATATTAGCTTCATAGAAGGAATTTGGTAGTGTTCCTTCCTTTGATATTTGATGGAACAGTTTAAGGAGTATTGGTATTATTAACTCCTTAAATGTCTGATAGAATTCTGTGCTGAATCCATCTGGTCCAGGACATTTTTCAGTGGGAAGATTTGGGATTACTTCTTCAATTTCCTCATATGTTATAGGACTATTTAAATAATTCAAAACTTCTTCATTCAACTTAGGTATGTTTTGTTTCTTAGGAATCATCCAACTCTTTTGTGTTGTCAAATTTCACAGAGTACAAGTTTTTGAAATATGACATTATAATTCTATGGATTTCATAGGTATCAGTAGTGATAACTCCATTTTCATTTCTAATTTTGGTAATTTGGGCTTTCTCTCTCTTGCTTTTGGTTAATTTATCTAGAGGTGTATCAATCTTATTGATTTTTTTCAAGAAACCACCTTTTTGACTGGTTGATTTTCTGTATCATTTTCCTAATCTCGATTTCAGATATTTCTCCCCTTATTTTGCTAATCTCCTCTCTTCTACTGCTTTTTGGATCGGCATTAATAGCTATGAACTTACCTCTTACAACAGCTTTTATTGCGTCCCAGAGATTTTGGTAAGTTGTCTTTACATGATCATTCACTTTCAAGAATTCTTGAATTTCCTTTGTAATTTCTTCTTGAATCCAATCCTCATTCAGCATCATAGTGTTAAGTTTCCAGGAGTTATTGTATTTTCTGTTGTTTGTTGTGTTGTGGATGTCAAGCTTTAGGCTGTGGTAGTCTGATAAGTTACAGGCTAGAATTTCAACTTTCCTGTATATATGGGTATTTGTTTTGTGGCCCAATATGTGATCTATTTTGGAAAATGTTCTGTGTGCTACTGAGAAAAATGTGTATTCTTTGGTGCGTGGATGAAAAGTTCAGTAGAGATCTGCAAGGTCCATTTCAGTAAGGGATTGATTAAGCTCCAAAGTGTTAAGTTTTTTTAACCTGTTAAGATTTTTACCTGTTGATCTATCCCATGTTGAGAGGGCGGTGTTGTTATGATGTCTTCCTGGTGAATTGTACCTGTGACTAAAATGTAGTATCCATCTGTGTTTCTCATGGTTTTTTTTGGTTTGAAGTCCATTTTGTCCAATCGCATAATGGCTACCCCTGACTGCTTTCTGGTTCCATAAGCTTGCAGAATTTTGGACCAGCTTTTTATTTTTAGGATTTGGCTATTTTTTGTGGTGAGATAGGTTTCATACAGGCAGCAGATTGAGGGGTTGTGATTTTTAATTCAAGTTTGTAATCTCTGTTTTTGATCGGTGAGTTAATTCCATTAACATTTAATGTTATAATCAAAAAACTACTTTTAATTCTGGACATTTATTATGTTTAGTGGCTTTTGTAAGTGGTTTGTTTTGTTTTTTGGTTTTGGTGGTATTATACTTCCCTTCTGTCCTCCTGGATATGCTTGTATTTTTCTTCAAGCTTGAGTATCATTTCTAACATTTTTTAAATATTTTTATTATTTATTGTTTTATTCAATTGTGCATGTATGCATCTGTGCGCATGTGTGTATGTATGTGTGTGTATGTATGTGTGTGCATAGAGCCACGGACAAATTAGGGAACTACCATGGATGCCTCTACCTCCTCCTTCTTTCCTCTGCCCCGGGATTCACAGGTTCTACCAGGACCAGAAACGCAGGCCACGCCCACTTCTGCCCGGCGTCTATACGTAGGGTCTAGGATACGAACTCAGGATCTTCTGCCTGCAAGGCAGAGGCTTAACCCCTGAGCCACCTTTCCAGCCCCATTTCTAACATTTTTGAAGGCCTGGTTTGGTGGACATGTATCCTTTCAAGTTGTCTTTGTGCTGAAAAAATTTTCTTTCTCCCTCAATCATAATGGATAGTTTTGCAGGGAATATCAGCCTGGGTTGATATTTTTGCTCATTCAATACTTGAAGTATGTCTCCCCAAGCTCTTCTTGCTTTTACTGTTTCAATTGATAAGTCATTTGTTATTTTAATGGTTTACCTTTAAAAGTGACTTTTTTTTTTTTTTTCACTTGAAGCTTTCAGCACCATTTCTTTATCTTGAATGTGGAGTGTTTTAACTATTATTTGCCATGGCAAGTTTCTATTTTGGTCATATCTGTTTGGGGTGTGGAATGCCTCTTTTTTTTAGATGAGGAAAGTTTTCCTTGTTGATAGTTTGAAAAATTTCCTCAGGTGTGGTATTTTAGGATTCTTGCTCTGGTATTCCATGAATACGCATGTTAGGCTTCTTCAGGGTGTTCCATAACTCTTGAATATTTCTCTCGAGTATCTTTTTGGCTTTAACAACCTCTTCCATTATGCTGGTTAATACTCCCACTTTGTCTTCAAGGTTGGAAATTCTATTTTCTGCTTTGTTAGTTCTGCTGATAATACTTTATGCTGAGTTCTGCGTTGAAGATAACTTGTCTTTTAGTTCAGTTTTATACTCTGCTTGAGTCTGTTTTAACTGTTCTATGCCTGTTTTAGTTTCTTGAACTGTGTTTCTCAACTCCTCCAAGTGCCTGGTGTGTTCCTGTTCAAAGTGATTGATTCTGTTGTTTAACTCCTCTTGGATTTCCTCTTTCATAATATTGATCATGGTAATGATCATGTTTTGAAAGTCATTATCCTGGGTCAGACTTCCTTGGCTATTTTCCGTGGGTTTGTTCTGGTTCGAGTCTATTATTATGGGATTAATTCCTTCAGTGGGAGATTTGTTTTCTTGGATGTTGTTTCTCATGGATTTCCACTTTAATATGGGCATTGTCATTTTAACTATTAAATTTCTTCAATTTCTGTGTGTTTTTTACTGAACTGAATTATTTGGCCTGGAGCAGGCTCCTGCTCCAGCTGGCTGGTGGGAGGAGCTGGGACCAGTGAGCTGCCTGGGGTTTGGGGTGGGGGGGAGCTTACCTAGGTCACCGTGAGTCCTGGCTGTACTGCGTGCATCCTGGGTGGGTGGGGAAAAGGGAAGGACACTTTTTATTGTGAGTTATTTTAATAAAGTTATTTATTTATATCACATTCTATAGATTCTGTTTCTTCAGAGAACCCTGACTAATACGTACTCCTTGAAGGAATTATGGTTTTTAAAGCACCAAATCGCCATATGGAGATTGTCATAGTTAGCTGTCAACTTGACAGTTGAGGGTTTTAGCTCTGGGCACATTTGTGGATAATTAATGGTTGGGTTAAGCTTAGAGCAAACCTGCAGAAAAAAATTGTCTGGCTGATAGAGAAGGCCCAGGTAGGTGTGATTAGGCCTTGGAATAAAACATAGAGAGTTGGTTGAGAGAGTTAGCATACTTGTGTGTATTGGCCAGACATACTTGTCTAGTAAGTAAGGATCATCCCTCTCTTAGTCATTATGTAGTTCCCTCGGCCTGGTGTTGGTGCATGCTTTCCTGTCAAACTGGACAGCCTGTAAGACAATAAACCCCTTGTTCACTTATGCCATTTGGTGGCCATTTTTCAGCAACTTTGAGGGCAAACTGCAACAGAATTTGGTAACTAGGAAGTGAGATGTTCCTAATAAATTTGGCCGTGTGGCTTTTGTGGATTTTGAATATTTTTGGTGGAGAAATTTGAACTTTTGTGGATTCCAAAACATTTGAACAGAGTTTTTTGGGCCATTTGGAAAATAGAGATGCTGAGTGAGTCATGCTTTTGTTTTGGCCCAGTTTGTGATGAAGGCAAAAAGGACTTTTGTTGAATTTAAAGATGATATAGGAGAGCTGTTTAGGTGGCTGTGAAGCTCTGGATATGGAAAGAGCAGAGAGCAGAACATTTGTTGCTATTGGAGAAATGAACATCAGTGAAGGAAAACCTAGTGGCTTGCACTGAGACAGTGGAAAACATGAATATCAACATACGGCAAGTTCATGATTTGAAAACCCAGATTCTTCAGGGGCCAAAAGCCCAAGTTCAAGCTATTTCTTGCCCTTTAGCTAGTTTGGCTGCCTAGGAAGAGGTTTTTCCAGAATCAGCACTCAAAACTTGGTACAGGTATGGCTCGAGTGGTCCAAGCTACGTTTCAACCTCGCTTCAGAATGTGACAGCATCCCCCAAATAGTACTGGTTTAGGTGTACAATTATGGGGTTCATGAACAGGAGCAAAAGCACCAAGTGGCAGGTGTAGAGTTCTTGCAAGAGAAGGTGAAGCCTACAGTTGCAGAGTTGAACCCAGAGTGTTGTTTGAGATGCCAGAACCATGGGATGTGTGTTGAGGATGACTGCAAATGGAGATTCAGCCTGGTTCAGAGGAACTCTGCTTTTACAACTTCAAGCTGCAAACAGGGACTGGGAATGTCTGTACTTGTTGAGTCATGTGATGAGCAACAGAGGACGGACTCTGAAATACAAGATGCAGTATTTGATTTGCTGGACTTTGATCTTTTCAGTGTTTTCTTATTGTTCAAGATCCTTCTTTTTTAATGTTTTACTTGTCTTAAAGTATTTACCTTATTCTGATTTAATATACTTTCAAAGTTAAGAAACTTTGAACTTTTAAAATGTTCTTTCATTAAAACTTCAGTTCCAACATTTTAAATTTGTTTATGAAATGTAATTATGTTTTAAGGTAAATTTACCATCTGTGGAGACAAGGATTGAAGGTTATACTTTAAAAGTGCTATGTTTTTTTTGCCGTATTGATAAAGGGTGGAGTGTCATAGTTAGGTGTCAACTTGAAAGTTGAGGGTTTTGAGTTCTGGGCAAATTTGTGGAGAATTAGTGGTTGGATTAAGCCCAGAGCAAACATGCAGGAGATTGTCTGGCTGATGGGCAGGGCCCAAGTGGGTGGGATTAGGCCCTGGAATAAAACACAGAGAGCTGGTTGAGAGAGTTGGCATCCTTGTGTATGCTTGGCCAGACATGCTGATCTGGCAAGTAAGGATCATTTCTCTCTCAGCCATTATGTAGAGATGATGCAGCCAGTTCCCTTGACCTGGTATTGGTGCATGCTCTCCCATCAAGCTGGACAGACTGTAACCATGCTATCATAAGAAAATAAACCCCTTGTTCCCTTAAGTGATTTGATGGTCATTTATTAGCAAACTGCAATGGAGGCATTAATGTCTTTCCTCATATTAGAGCAAAGCACTAAAACTTCAGTTCCAACATTTTAAATTTGTTTATGAAATGTAATTATGTTACATCTATCATCAACAAGTTAATATCTTCAGTAGTCACAGCTGCTCTGCTGTTTCCCATTTCCTCATCCAAAGCTTCAAGCCTTTGGTCTCTTCATCACAAACTGTGTCCAAATAATTCACACCTCTCTCAGCATTGTCTTCCAAACAGCCCATGAACTGAATCATTAATAAAACACACAATCCCAATGTCTTCAAACATTGCTATATTCCTCCAAAAAAGAAAAAGGTTTAAAAAAGGTACTCATAGCCAGGTTTTGCTAATAACCTTTGCTAAATAAACCTTTATTAGCAAAACTCCACTTTTCTGGTATCAAATTCTTCAGCAATTAGCCTGCATTATTACTGATAAATTCATGAACAAAGGAGTTAAGAGAACAAAGGCTTCTATTCTTGTCTTAAGGAGTTAAGAGAATAAAGGGTTTTATTCTTGTCCATATTGGCAGGAGAACCCACACCGACACCAAGGGTGGAAAGAACTGGCCATGCTATATCCATAGGGCTACTAAAAAGGAGAGTCCTTACTTGTCAGACCAGTATGTCCACCAAGTGTACAGAAGTATGTCTGCTTCCTTAACCTGCTCTTTCTTATTCTCTTCCTTACCCACCTGCTCAATACTTAGTCTCATCTATCATGGGACATAAATATTAACTATTTGGGAAAAAACTAAATCATAGAGGCCAGATGAAGGTATTTTTTTGCAACTCTTTTTTATTATTATTATTTCAGCTCATACAAACTTAATAGGTACACCAGTTCCCTCCCTCCCTCCTCCTCCCCCCGTACCCCTTGCTCCCCCTCCCCACCCCCTCCCTTCCCATCCCCCAGTGCCTCCCACCCCAATTAGCAGACAGTCCTTTCTTGTGTATGCCTGATTTTCCTCTGGGCCTTCCTCTCCGATGACGTACAAGGACCCGGTGGCCTTTCCCTAAACCCTTTCCCGTGTTCCCCTTAGGGATAGGAACACTGCTGTGGCTGCCAATCCCTTGCCTCCAAGGATCTTGGTGCCTTTAGCAGATGCTAGACTTTATGAGGAAAATAGTGTGTTGGACAATGCGCAGGGCATGTAAAGTCCAACTATGATTGCTTCAGCCCTAACTAGTATGGAGTATCTTACATATCATTGCTCCTCTCATCCTTTAACTCTTACACTCTTACCGCCCCCTCTTCCGCAAATTTCCCTGAGCTTCAGGATGTGGAGAGATTAAGCTGGCCTAGTTCTAGGTGGTTGATATAGAGTCTTTGAAGTTCTGGATTGTGGTTTGTTGATTTTCTTTTGCAGTTTTGCTGCTCCTGCAATGCCTTTCACTCCATCCTGGTGGGCATTGTATGTTACCCCTGGCCAGAGACAAAAAGCTGTTAAACTAGAGTCTTGTGATAAAAGCACATTCAAAGGTAGATGTAATAAAAGTGGGAAACCACAGTGAGGGAGGGATCTATCACCCATTTGCAAAATGGTTACTTTTTATCTGCCAGACTATATGCCCCCCTCTTCTGGTGAGATCATACCCCCTCAGTAGTAAATGATCAGGAACAAAAGTCTGTGAACTTAATCAGATGTCTCATTACTTATTTGAGTCCTTGATGGAGGCCTATTTTCTCTACTGTAACATGGTCACTTCTATCCTTGTTTCTGGTGTGGCCCTCCTACCCCATCCCTCCTGTTCATAATCCTTGGAATTACTGTCTCTAGGTGGGCTGGGTGTGTTTGGTACTAGGAGCCACCTATTAGGGAGTACATATGGCATGTAATTTTCTGGGTCTGGGATACTTCACTTAATATAATTGTTTCTAATGACATCCATTAGAAACATCCGGCAAATTCCAGTAATTCATCATTTTTGATGGCTGAGTAGTACTCCATTGTATAGATATACCACAGTTTCCTTATCCACTCGTCAACTGTTGGACATTTGGGCTGATTCCATGACTTTGCTATTGTAAACAGTGCTGCTATGAACATGGTCGTGCTTGTGCTATCGAGGTGAACCTCTGCTGTATGGGGGGTTATTCCCAAAAGTGGAATCTCAGGGTCATATGGCATTTCAATCTTTAATTTCTTTAAGAATCTCCAGACGGCTCGCCAGAGTGGCTGTATGAGCCTGCACTCGCACCAGCAATGTAGGAGAGTTCCCCTCTCTCCACATCCTCTCCAACATTTGTTGTTGTTTGTACTGTGGATTTTTGCCATCCTGACCGGGGTGAGATGATATCTCAGGGAAGTTTTGATTTGCATTTCCCTGATGGCTAAGGAAGTGGTTCATTTTTTCAGATATTTGTTAGACATTTTAATTTCATCCCTGGTAAAATTTCTTTTAAGTTCCAGGGCCCATTTTTTAATTGCCCCATTGGTTTCCTTGGTGTTTAGTTTTCTAAGTTCTTTCTGGACTCTGGACAGCAGAGTTCTATTAGATGTGTGGTTAGTGAAGATTTTCTCCCATTCTGTGGGTTGCTTTGAGCTCATGTTACAATCTCTTTATGTGAACAGAAGCTCTTCAATTTCACAAGATCCCAACTGTTGAGAGTTGGTAGCAGTGACTGTGCCATTGGATGTCTGTTTAGGAACTGTTGGCCTAGCCCAATCAGCTCGAGGGAGTTCGCTGTCCTTTCAACTATGGTTTTTATAGTCTCTGGCCTGATATCAAGGTCCTTGATCCATTTGGAATTAAGTCTTGTACGTGGTGACAAGTACGGGTCCAGCTTTCATCTTCTGCATGTGGAGATCCAGTTTTGCCAGCACCATTTGTTGAAGATGCTCTTCTTTTTCCATTGAATTCTTTGGGCCCCTTTGTCAAAGATCAAATGGCTGTAACTTTGTGGGCTTATATCTGGGTCTTCAATTCTTATCCATTGATCTGTTCTATTTTGGAGCCAGTACCAGGCTGTCTTTATAACTATGGATTTGTAGTATAGACTTATGTTTGGTATGGCAATACTTCCAGCTGTGTTTTTGTTACTCAGGATTGTTTTTGCTATCCTGGGTCTTTTTTGCCTCCATATGAACTTTGAGATTGTTTGATCAACTTCTTTGAAGAATTGCTTTGGGGTTTTGATTGGTATAGCATTGAATCTGTATATTGCCTTTGGTAAGATGGTCATTTTTACGATGTTGATTCTGCCAATCCAGGAACAAGGGAGGTCTTTCCACCTTCTGGTGTCTTCTGCTATTTCTTTCTTTAGGGTTTTAAAGTTTTCATTGTAAAGGTCTTTTACCTCCTTAGTTAGGTTTATACCAAGGTATTTCATTTTTTTAGGGGCTATAGTAAATGGGATTGTTTCTCTCAAGGCTTTTTCACTTCTTTCATTCTGGGCATATAGGAAGGCCTCTGATTTTTGCACATTCATTTTGTATCCTGCCACCCTGCTGAACTTCTCAATTAGTTCCAGGAGCTAGCCGGTGCAGTTTTTGAGATCACTCAGGTATAAGATCATGTCATCTGCAAACAGGGATAGCTTGACTTCTTCCTTGCCGATTTGAATCCCTTTTATGTCCCTTTCTTGTCTTATGGCTTCAGCTAAGACTTCAAGTATAATATTGAATAGAAGTGGTGAGAGTGGACAGCCTTGTCTAGTTCCTGATCAAAGTGGGAATGCTTTCAATTGTTCCCCATTGAGCATAATCCTTGCTGTGGGCTTGTTGTATACAGCTTTTATTATATTGATAAAGGTTCCTTCCATTCCTACTGTCTCTAGCGTTTTGATCATAAAAGGCTCTTGGATCTTGTCAAAAGCTTTTTCTGCATCTATCAAGAGTATCATGTGGTCTTGGACTTTGGAATGGTTTACATGATGAATTACATTTATTGATTTCCGTATGTTGAACCAACCTTGTGTGCCGGGGATGAAGCCTACTTGGTCCCTGTTAATGATCTTTTTAATATGTTTTTGAATTCGATTTGCTAAGACTTTGTTGAAAATCTTTGCGTCTGTGTTCATCAGAGAGATTGGCCTATAGTTTTCTTTTTTAAGTGAATCTTTATTAGGTTTTGGGATTAAAACGATATTAGCTTCATAGAAGGAATTTGGTAGTGTTCCTTCCTTTGATATTTGATGGAACAGTTTAAGGAGTATTGGTATTATTAACTCCTTAAATGTCTGATAGAATTCTGTGCTGAATCCATCTGGTCCAGGACATTTTTCAGTGGGAAGATTTGGGATTACTTCTTCAATTTCATTGTATGTTATAGGACTATTTAAATAATTCACAACTTCCTGATTAAATTTAGGTAAGTTGTGTTTACTTAGAAATTCATCCATCTCTTTTGTGTTGTCAAACTTCACAGAGTATAAGTTTTTGAAATATGATGTTTTAATTCTCTGGGTTTCTTGGGTATCAGTAGTGATAACTCCATGTTCATTTCTAATTTTGTTAATTTGGGTTTTATCTCTCATGCTTTTGGTTAATTTAGCTAGGGGTGTATCAATCTTATTGATTTTTTCAAAGAACCAGCTTTTTGACTGGTTGATTTTTTCTATCGTTTTCTTAGTCTCGATTTCAGATATTTCTCCCCTTATTTTGCTAATCTCCTCTCTTCTACTACTTTGGGGATCAGATTGCTCTAGTTTCTCTAAAGCTTTAAGCTGCATTGTTAAGTTGTTTATTTGTGATGTTTCCATTTTTTTGATGTAGGCATTAAGAGCTATGAACTTACCTCTTAGAACAGCTTTCATTGCGTCCCAGAGATTTTCGTAAGTTGTATTTTCATTATCATTCACTTTCAGGAAATCTTGAATTTCCTTTGTAATTTCTTCTTGAATCCAGTTCTCATTCAGCATCATATGTTAAGTTTCCAGGAGTTAGTGTATTTTCTCTTGTTTGTTGTGTTGTGGATGTCCAGCTTTAGGTCATGGTGGTCTGAAAGGGCACAGGTTAGAATTTCAACCTTTTATGTACATGTGTAGATTTGTTTTGTGGCCCAGTATGTGATCTATTTTGGAGAAAGTTCCATGCGCTGCTGAGAAAAATGTTTATTCTTTGGTGCGTGCATGAAAAGTTCAATAGAGATCTGTAAGGTCCATTTCTTTAAGGGTTTGATTAAGGTCCAAAGTGTCTCTGTTAAGCCTTTGTCCTGTTGATTTCTCCCATGTTGACAGGGCGGTGTTGAAGTCCCCAAGAATTATCGTTTGGGGGTTGATTTCTTGCTTTAGATGCTGTAGGATTTTCTTAATGAATGTAGAGGGGCCTGTATTGGGTGCATATATGTTCAGTATTGTGAAGTCTTCCTGGTGAATTGTACCTCTGACTAAAATGTAGTATCCATCCGTGTCTCTTATAATTTTCTATGGTTTGAAGTCTACTTTGTCTGATATCATAATGGCTACCCTTGCCTGTTTTTTGCTTCCATTAGCTTGTAGAATTATTGGCCAGCCTTTCATTTTTAGGGCATGCCTATCTTTTGTGGTGAGATGGGTTTCCTGCAGGCAGCAGATTGATGGATTGTGATTTTTTAATCCAAATTTGTAATCTGTGTCTCTTGATCGGTGAGTTAATTCCATTAACATTTAGTGTTATAATGGTGAAACTATTTTTGATTCCAGACATTTATTATGTTTAGTAGGTTTTATAAGTATATTGCTTCGCTTCTAATGGTGTTATACTTGCCTTCTGCTCTCCTGGATATGCCTGTTTTTTTCTTCACGCTTGAGTATCATTTCTAGCAGTTTTTGAAGGCCTGGTTTGGTGGACATGTATCCCTTCAAGTTGTCTTTGTCCTGGAAGATTTTTCTTTCTCCCTCAATCAT
Source organism: Typhlomys cinereus (assembly GCA_023101885.1). Taxonomy (NCBI): domain Eukaryota; kingdom Metazoa; phylum Chordata; class Mammalia; order Rodentia; family Platacanthomyidae; genus Typhlomys; species Typhlomys cinereus. Next base: position 308,005 of record JALPQD010000657.1, read on the forward strand.
GATGGATAGTTTTGCAGGGTAAATCAGCCTAGGTTGACATTTTTGCTCATTCAGTACTTGAAGTATGTCTCTCCAAGCTCTTCTTGCTTTTAGTGTTTCCATTGAGAAGTCATTTGTTATTTTGATAGGTTTACCTTTAAAAGTGACTTCATTTTTCTCCCTTGAAGCTCTCAGCACCAGTTCTTTATCTTGAATGTGGAGTTTTTGACTATTATTTGCCATGGTGAGCTTCTGTTTTGGTCATATCTATTTGGGGTGTGGAATGCCTCTTGTATATGGATGGGCCTCTGTTTTTTTAGATGAAGAAAGTTTTTCTTGATGATCGTTTGAAGAATTTCCTCAGGGGTGGTATTTTGAGATTCTTGCTCTGGTATTCCATGAATATGCATGTTGGGCTTCTTCAGGGTGTCCCATATCTCCTGGATATTTCTCTCAAGCATCTTTTTGGCTTTAACAATCTCTTCCATTGAGCTGGTTAATACTCCCACTTTATCTTCAAGATCTGAAATTCTGTTTTCTGCTTCATTAGTTCTGCTGATAAGACTCTCTATGGAGTTCTGGGTTGAAGATAACTTGTCTTTTAGCTCAGTTTTAAACTCTGCTTGAGTCTGCTTTAACTGCTCTATGCCAGTTTTTGATTCTTGCACTGTTTTTCTCAACTCCTTCATATGTCTGTTGTGTTCCTCCTCAAAGCGATTGATTCGATTATTTAATTCCTCCCAGATTTCCTCTTTCATAGTATTGAACATGGTAATTATCATATTTTGAAGGTCGTTATCCTGAGTCAGTCTTTCTTTGCCATTTTCCATGGGTTTGTTCTGGTTGGAGTCTAACATTATGGGATTAATTCCTTCAGTGGGAGATTTGTTTACTTGAGTGTTGTTTCTCATGAATTTTCACTTTGACTTTGGCATTGTCGTTTTAACTCTTAAGATCTTCTTTTAATTTCTGTGTGTTTTTCACTAAACTGAATTATTTGGCCTCAGGCTCTGGGGGTAGGCAGGGACCGAGCTTACCTAGTTTGCGGCGTGGTGAGGCTTTTCCCAGGTGGCGGAGAGGAGGGGAAGGGGGGATGGGGTGTTGGCGGGGCACCTGAGGGCGGGGCCGGGCGCAGAGGGGGTGCCCTCTCCTCCTCCCAGGCCCTGCGTGCGCAGCCGGCTGGATGGTGGGAGGAGCTGGGTCCACTAGGGCGGCCTGGGGCTCTGGGGGTGGGCGGGGACCGAGCTTACCTGGGTCATGGCGCGGTGAGGCCAGGCTGGACCTCGCACGCGTCCCGGGTGGCGGAGTGGAGGGGAAGGGCAGATGAATGTTTTATATCAAGCTATGTTGTGCTTGTATTTAGAAAGCCAAACAAGGAGACGCTCATGTAGAGATGGTAAGTTTGATACTATAAAGAAATCATGGATTTTTCCCCCAATGTTACAAAATATATCCATTTGATAATTTTTAAATAGTTTTAAATAGTTTTAAATGTTTAAATTTTTAAACATAATTTCTTATAATTTTGATTTATCAAGCTCCAGGTCAAAGTGTAAATATGTTTTCCATCTTATGAAAACCAGTTCATCAGAGAACAGTGATTTCTGAAATAGAAGCATGCGATCAGGGAAATGTATTGCTTCATATTTAATGGTTCAGTTGTATTGCTGACACTGAAATTAATATTATGCTTAATAATATTATGCTATGAACAAAAATATTGTAAATATTAAAGTTTTGCTAAACTCTTGCAAAGGATCCAGGGTATGTTTATAATTTCAAAATTATTGTCATAGCAAAAGTTAACCAACCTAAGTTTGCACATTATCAACATAATATGCAAATGTATTAATTAGAACTATGGTTTCACACTCTGAACATAATCGTAGCTAATCTTGATTTCTTTATTGTATTTATACATTTTGCAAATATATCTGTATATACTACATGGTGCTTGCACCTGTGCGTATGGAGAAATGAGAGACAGCATCAGCTATTTTCCTCTATTACTTGCCTATTCTTCCTTTAAAGGCAACATCTCTCTCTGAACTTGGCGCTTATATATTTTTTAACTTTATTTATTTAGTGTTTGTGTGTGTGTGTGTGTGTTTGTGTGTTTGTGTGTATCAGAGGTAACTGTGTTTCTCTGTGGAGGACCAAGGGTGACTATTAGCATTGCTCTGGGATTTACCAGGCTCCACTCACTAAGACTGGAAATGTAGGCTATGTAGAACATGGGATTCAAACTCAGGAGCTTCTGCTTTAACCCCTGAGCCATCTCTTTAGCCTCCTCCTTTTAAACTTACTAGCAGCTATCTACTCCTAGCAATCCTACAACCTAAATACTGGGATTACAAGCATACACAAGATCATGCCCAACTTGCTATGTGGGTGCATCATGTATCTTTATCTATTTAACCATTTTTCCATCTTAAGTCCATTTCCTTATTCAAATGAATATGTCAATCTCCATAAATCCCCAAAGTCTTAAGATTTCTAAATTTGTTCATGAGGTCTCTGAGTCATTGAGCCTCTGAGACTCAAAACCAATTCTTGACTGTATTTATAAAATCATCATCAGTTTTCTTAATTGCAATAAGCAGTAACACACATGAGGATCTGTTTTCCATCTAAAATTCAGGACTGGAGAATGTTTTAAAAAAAAGTGAGAACAAATTAAGACTAATAGTCACATGACAAGTGTGAAACCTTGTAGTCCCATGTCCTTTATCCAGGGAACATAGTACCTTGACAGCAAACTCCAAAAAGCTTAAGCCTGTAGTCCAGCTATTTATACCCACGTGGCCTCTCTCCTGTGCTGGCTTCACTCATTCTGTGAAGAATTTCTTGGCATAAACACTTTACAGAGGAAAAGTTTATTTCATCTCACTGTATCAAAGCATTAGTCTATCACAGTAGGCAGGTTGTGTGACCCCACAGACCATTTCCAGTAATGACAGCCAGAAAAAGAAAGGATCATGATTGCACTTTCTTTCAGGACCCTGTACCCATGGGAAAGGGATGGAATGAATCTTCTGCATCTTATTAATTCCCCATTGGAAAAAAAAATCCTCACAGATACACCCAGGCAAATTTCTAGGTATTTTTAAACCTTATCACTTGACAATAAAGATGGTCTATCACAGAACAATTTATGATTATAGATGCTAGCAGTTAGACAGAGAGATAATTTAAATTGTCAGGAAATATTTTTGGATTGTAAAATTGAAAGCAAACTCATAAGTTGAAATGCAAGAAAATTGGTTTTTGGGAAAGGGAAGGAATTAGTTTATGGTAGACTGACAAGATGATGCTCTATTTATTAGCTTCAAGATGTCAGAGGAGCTCGAGATAAATTTAATGTGATTCTAAGTAATGCAGTGTCATAGTCGATTTTTTATAAAATGAACACAGTCCATTAACATTTTCTGAAGACAGGTAAATAGGTAAAATCATGTAGTGGTTATGCTTGTCTACATTGCAAGATATTTGACTTGACTGCCATCTCGTGGTTAAATTATGTAAAAACTACTCTAAACAAGTCATTTACAGGATATGAAGAGACTAAGGATTTTGCATAAAAAGTAATAAATATGTGTTGAAAGTTTCTTATGCTCCCATTATCCCAAAATGGATATACACTCCTGAAAGTCAATGGTACCCTATGGTTGAGTGTGACGGATCTTCATGGGTGGACGTTATTTGCTCTTTTTTATGTGTGTGTGTTTTATAATAAATTGTGACAATATATTCAGATTCCTTCAAGATACCTTTCACTAAGGTAAATCAACTCAAATTATAAAACTTTACCTGTCAACATATATTTAATAAAAAAGACACACAATTTATTTCAAATTAATTTTAATTCTATATAGAAAAGAAGTAATCATTAAAATCTAATTATCAAAAGCAAAGACATATATTGGCAGGTGACCATAAATTACAGGATGACATGGAAAAAGCATCCAAGTGTAAAACAAAGTTTGTTAACTAAAGCCTTTATTACAACTTTCATTGGATTGAGTTTTAAATTATGAGTCCTCATATAAGAAGGAAATATAAATTTAAGAACATCATGCTAATATTCTACTAAGTGCCAACATTGTTTTCTATGAATATCATATGGTAAGTTTCAAAAATGTCTACTATAAGTGGAAAGATGGAAATGTTTGAGATCTGACTCTGCAATAAAATATTCAAGGCTGTAATATGTACTTTGTTTTATAAGTGACAGTTGAGGGGATAGATAATCTAGCTACAAAAATCTTTCGAACATAATTTTACAAACTGCATTATAAAAGAGCTAGAATCAATCTGGGTTCTAGAGGAAGCATTAATGTTAAGTCACTTTGAAGAGGTAACAATATCAACACATTCATCTCAAATCTTAAGGAAGGACCTAAGAGCAGATGTAATGTCTCCACCTAATCAACATGAGAAAAGGAAGAGCCTATGGGAACTGGAAAAGATGTGACATGACTGAAACATATTGATAGGAGCATTGAGATGAGGTTCATGTACCAAAAAAAAAAAAAAATCAGAGAAGTCTAACACAAGGAGTTCCATATATTTTATACATTTCTTTCATTTGTGTATATGTGTTATTATTTTATGTAAACTCCCTGTGGTTTCCAGTACACATATGTGAAAGACTGCTTCTTATTTCTTCTAGGAAACACATAATTTTAGGTTTTTTATTTGTTCATTTGTGTGTTTGTTTGTTTTGACATAAGAATTATCTGTCAACTGAAACCTTGTGTTTCTTCCAAAGCTTCTTCATGCAAATTTTCACCTCTGTGTTCCTCAGAGTGTAGATCAAGGGATTCAGCATGGGGGTGATGACTGAATCGGACACAACCATTGCTTTGTCTATGGGGTAAGTAGCCACAGGCCTCACATAAAGGAAAATACAAGGCACAAAGAACAAAACCACTACTGTGAGGTGGGAGACACATGTGGAGAGAGCTTTGTGTCTCCCCTCAGAGTTGTGAGACTTCAGAGAACAGAGAATTGCTATGTAGGAGGCAATGAGGATAAGGAAGATAGCCACACACATCACACCACTGTTGAGGATGACCAAGAGACCCAGAGCGTAGGTATCGGTGCATGCCAGAGTCAGTAATGGAAACAAGTCACATACGAAATGATCAATGACATTTGGGCCACAGAAAGGTATCTGATACATGAAGAGAAGCTGAATGGTGGCATGTCCAAATCCCCCCACCCAAGCTCCTCCCACCATCAAGCAGCACACTTGAGGATTGATGGTGGTCATGTAGTGTAGAGGCTTGCAGATGGCCACATAGCGGTCATAGGCCATCACGATGAGCAGGATGATCCCCACCCCTCCAAAGCAATGAGCTGCAAACAGCTGAGCCAGGCAGCCTTCGAAAGAGATAATGGTCATACTCTCAGAGAGGGAATCCCAAATCAACTTGGGAACGATGACAGAAGAGTAGGTGATGTCCAAAAGAGATAAGAAAGTGAGAAAAAAGTACATGGGCGATCTCAGATTCTTACTTGTGACCATGGTAACCACAATAAGCACATTTCCCAGCAACATGATGGTATACATTATTAAAAACACAGAAGAGAATATTTTCCTTAGCTGGATGTTCTCTGTAAGACCCAAAAGAATGAACTCAGTAACATTCCTTTGCCTTTCCATGTGTCCTTTTCTTATCCAAGTCTTGAAAACCTGAGGAAACAACATAGATAATATAATTAGTGACTAATTCTATATCTATATTACAAAAATCAAGGGAAATTTTTAAAATAGTTTTTAATCATCACCCATCAATTTAATAGTAAAATAAAGGTGCTACTAATTTAAATAGAGAAATCAATGAAAAATTATTGATGCAAGGTTCCTGGTGGTATTTTTCCTTAGTTTTACCTCGGACTTCATGTGAGAATTTAAATTTAAATTTAGATAATCTCATCCTGCAAAAATCAAGCGTTTTCTTTTATAACTGTCCACCTTATTTTGTAACATAGAGTTACCCATGAAGCCCAGCACTCAGCAATTTGCTTAGTTTCAGGAGCTACAGGGAACCTCTGGGGTCTTTATCTACACCACACCAATGCTGGGGGACAGAGTAAGGTTTCATTTTCTGTTTCCCCACATAGAATAATATCCTAGCTCCTTTTCAGCTAATAAATGTACTGACACTCGCAATTTAGATCCACTTGGAAACAATTTGAACACCACTGTCTGTTGGTTTTGTGACTTCCTTCCACTGTGCATGAGTGAGTTGTCACTTTTTCAAAGGTTGTTGCAGGAAAGTTGTGGATCACTATAACTGATTTAATGCTTTTTTGCTATTCTACTTTCCTGTCTTTCCCTAATCATGTATACAGATAAGGAATGTTTAATATACTATTTAGATGTGGTCTCCTATTTCCTTATGTCAACATAAATAACTGAAGAAATGAAAGGAAAACAGGAGACTTGAAGGCTTAAAGCTAGACTGTGGTAGAGAGAAAGCAAAGCTGTGGTGATTCCCAGAGAAGAAGGAATAGGAACTTGCTGTGGCATAGGTCAGAGAGCATAGGTCAGAGGGGAGAGGCTTTGAGTCACAATCACCACATTCTATGTTGACTTCTGCAGTAGCTTTCAGCTGCACCATTTGTGAGCACTGATGTATTCTTTCAGATTTTCTTTTCCTTAGTCATATTTAATTTCAGATTTATATACAAAACTCCATCACATTGTATCACATTAATATTTATATTTTATGTCTTGACATTTAAATTTTCACTAACAGACACTATTTCCTCTGTATAGGTGACAGTTTATCATCTCAATTTTCTGTGATATCTACAATGTCGTGATGAAAATCTTTCCATTTTGTATATGTTCTTGTATAATATAATCATAGAAAAACACATATGGAATAATGTAACCTAAACATTCTATGTATTAATCTTCATAATAAAATTTCATTACCAAGGATATGGACATAATAGCTGTTGACAAGAACTGAGCTACTGTTCTTCCAAAATGTTTGTGCTCATCAATGATATAGTTTATATTTGTTTCCTACTTTATTGTTTTTCTTTATTTCTTTAAAGAAATATTGTTTAAACTAACATTATCTGATATTCAGCATAATATTGGAAATACTAAGATTTTTACTTATAAATATTTAATTTATCAAACAATAGTCTTTTACAGCTAAATCCATTGAAAGCAGATGAACACACCCTTTAAAATAAACAATACAAGATTCTGGTATTTTTCATAATTATTTATTATTCCTTCAAGGTAACAAAGCAAAAATAAAGAGTGGATCTGAATTCCAGGAAACATATTGTTGATGATCTTTTTTTCATTTCTATTTGTGTGTGTGGGCATGACTATTTTGCATCACTTATATTCTTAATACCTAAATAGGCTATGAAGTTCTCTGATTTTTCTAATTAACAAAGGACTTAGATACATAAAAATATCTCCTACTCAAAAATCCTACCCGTTCATTTCTCTTTAATAAAACTAAGTTCCTTGCTAAGAGAATAAAATAACCTCACAATAAAGCAGATATTATTTAAAATTAACAACTGACCGATTTATCACAATATCAATGCATGTGCTTTTCCAATAAAATTAATTCAATCAACATGTCATATTTTAAGATAACTTTATGTTGTACTTTAACTCAAAGCCTATATATACATATTAAATACTTAATGAAACAATAAAGAAATTATTAGAGCATTTCTTTCACAGTAAGCATACCGTGTAAGTCTTCTCAGATCTGTTGTGGTATAATCTATGACCTTATCATGTTTAAAATCCATCTGCATGACCAAACTTTACTTCCCCAGAGTGCAAGAACCTGGGAAAATGCTCAGATTAATGTTTCTCACTGTGGACAGAAGCTGAAGTGGATATAAGTGGGAAGGGGAATTATCCAATTGTTCTATCTTGTTCAAATTCATTTTGCTTTTCAGAGGAAAGTTTAAAGCAGAGCACGTACCACTCCTAGAGCAGAATCATGAGAGAGAAGATCTCCACAAGTCACCTTGGGTCATTAAGGGACTTACTGTCTTTTCAATTAAGAACAATCGCTAGAAAGGAAAGCAAGCAGAGATGCACCCATTCCTTTCACATTCCTATTTATTTAAAGATGATTCCATTTTGAAATGAAAGTAAGATGTTTTTATTCATCTTCTTTAGACACACATGAGAGATATTAGCTTTCCTATGGATGCTAGACCTGGGCTTTAAGAGCATGGAATGCCCATGGGAGATGCAGACTTACATCATCACATCTCTTGAGGTTGGTTCCATACTGAAGGAAGAGTTGACTCTCAAGCCAATCCATTCCTACTGAACTGCTTTAATGTACAGTGCTCTCGCACATAAGACCATTCCTTACCCAGATTGTATTGACATATGGAATGGAACTCTGCTCATGAGTTTGACCATTTACTCAGATCGTTCTCCATTTTGATCTGAAGTACCACTATCCAATGACTCAAGTTTTATTTTAGAACAAGTGATATGCAAGAAATTCAAATCAATTTTCATCTTTACACTACTTATTTAGGCCTATAAATTCCTAAATATGTATGGAAAATAAATTTATATAAGCTGTAATTGTAGTTATGTTATTTGTATTTCTTGAGAAATGAAAATTTCCAACTAATAGTTTAGGATTGTTTCTCAAAAGTATTGTTTAAAGAAGTAGAATAGCAGTTTTCATTTTCAGGTTTGATATAGATTGTTCTGTATACAAATCATGCCAGCATCATCTTTGCATTGCAGATTTCTGACATATCTAACATGTTTCTTGACTTACTGTCCCACAACTCAACGTCCCTCTCAGCTGTTGACCAAGATAAAATGCAACAGCCATGCCACAATCTTGTAAAATCAGTTCTTCCTTAAATGATGAGTTTTATTTTTACCTTATTTTAGAACTGATCAATTCACTTTCCATGCCATGAAACTTAAGGCATAAAACTATTAGACATAATAAGAAAATTTACCTTCATGCCATCTCTTTCTTACCCAATACTCTTCTTCGAACTCCTTGATTTGTGTGGACTACCGTTCAGCCTTTCTGATATCCCTAACCTTCATGGAATCTGAGTTAATTGTCTTTAGCTATTAAGTTTGTTTCTGATTTTGTTTCCTCACATGCAATGTAAATAACAATCAGACTTCTTTCTTATAATCTTAGTAATTGCACTGGCAGTTGCAATCTGGACACACATAAGACCACAGTCAGAATGATACCTATCTATATAACCAAGTATCCTCTGAAATACCTGCTCACTTCACATACTTGAGGTGGTAGATATGGTCAAGTTTATACATTATAACTTAAGTAACTAAGAGATTCCAGAAGCCTTGGACATTAGTTATATCAGAAAGTTCACAGGTTATATTTTCTAAAAGAAAATCACATAATTACAGAATTTCAAAATTAAGCAGATCTGAAAAATTATATAATTGCCTTCATATTCCCAAAACACCTGACTTAAATCTGCTCTTTAGTATGTCAAATAATGCAAAGAAATAATTGACTATAACACCATTATAAAAGTTAAAAAGGAGCATATAATATGAGAGTTTGCACATATTAAAATTTGCTAAGTCATACAACACCTTAAATTATATATTCTAAATTTCCTCATTGAAGGAGTATTGCAAGTCTTCATATGGTATTAAAAATATTATTCCTGTATTTGGGGGATGTGATTCTGTACTTAACAGACCTTAAAACTCCATGAGAAAATTTTTAAACCTGATAAATACCTTTGGCAATGTATCAGGATACAGGTCCATTTGCAAAAGTGAGAAACATTTCCATAAATGAACAAGGAACTCATTGAGAAAAAAACTAAAGGGGAAAATATCATTTAAATATATCTAAAAATACTAGGAATAAACACACCAATGTGACAAATGTCTTACAGCATGATAGCTTTTAGACATTAAGGAAAATATTGAAGAAAAAACTATATGATAGAAAATATTCATGAACATGAACTTGCGGGTTTAAAAGTGTGAAAACAACTGCATTACCAAAAGCAATTTGTAAATTCAGTACATTTCCCAAGAAAATTTAAATGGCATTCATCATAGCATAGAAATTTACTCATCCTGAAATTCATATGGAAGCTCAAATTTCCCTTAACATGTAAATTAATACGTAGAAGAAAGAGCAATGCTAGAGGTATAATACTTGGTCTCAAATTATACAATGAACCATAGTAATAAAAAATCATGGTGATTTCATAAAAACAGATATTTGGACCAATGAAATAGGTTAAGTGATCAAGGTTATAGGCATCCAATTTCTGACAAAGTGTCCAAATATATATTGGAAAAAATAAACAATCTCTTTAATGAATAGTGCTGACAAACCTGTATTTCCACAAGTAAAGAATGAAACTAGATGCATATTCTCACATTGTACAAAAATCAATTTAAATGAACTAGTGACCTTAATATTGAAAATTTAAGACTACTAGCAAATCACATAGATAGAACACTTAAAGAGGCAGATATAACAAGTATGCTGTAAAAATGAACTCAGTAGTATAGGAGGCAATTCCAACAACTGACAAATAGGATTACATGGAAATAGGAAACTTCTGTACAGAAAATGAAACAATCCTTAGGTTACTCCCTGTAACTAAAAGGAAAATCCTAATACTGAAGATGCAGGACAAATAGATCATAGGACATGGACAAAAATGTCAGCTGAAACTAGTCTGGAAGCTTACTGTTTCCTGGGCAGTTTTCCAAGTACCATAAAATACTATGGGAGAGAAAAACAATCAACAGTCTCATCAATATGTGAAAGATGTAAGTTGCAATAACACCCAGACAAGAGATGATCATTAGTGTAATAGTGGCATGAATATCAAAGAAGAAAGCAACATCTTTCTATTTAGATTTTAGGTCAAATTTTCAAAAGGCATCACAGAAAGGATTCTGTTACTATAAACTAGAACAAAAGCCTATGAGGAAAAAAATAGAATCTAGGGAGAGTACAAGCTATGAAGGCTTAGCTATAAGGCATGATTTAAACAAACATTGCCCATATATTGGAGTAGTACTCAGCACTCAATACAGAAGATTCTTTCAGCAGTGGAAGATATTAATCACAGAAAATCACAACTGGAGAAAATGTAGAAAATAATTGACTGTCAACTGCTCAGTCTTGAGTAGGACATCTAAGTCACCCCTTCTCCCAACACATGCTCAGGGGCTGAAAAGGGAGCAGTAACATTATCAAAAAGATCACTCAGTACTCAACCAAGACAGACCAATGTGCAAAAGATGTGTTTTTCAGGGAACCACAATACATAGAGGTCATAATAAAAGTAAAACTGTCTGTAGATATACAACCCTAATCAGTTAATCTAAACCACTTCCCATCCCAATTCCTTTATTTATTTATTTATTTATTTATTTATTTATTTATTTATTTATTATTTCACTCATACAAAATTGATAAGTTCCTCATTCCCCTCCCTCCACCTCTCCCTTGATCCCTTAGCTCCCTCCCCCCCTTTCCCTGTCCTTTCTCCCTTCCCTCCCTTTTTCCCAGTTCTCCCTCCCCCCCCATTCCTGGAGCATCCTTTAGTGTGCATGTCAAACTTCCCTCTGGGTCCTCCTCTCTGATGAGGTGTAAGGATTCAGTGGCATTGCCTTGAGCTCTTTTTTGTGTTCCCCTTTAGTATAGGAACACTATTGTGGCTGTTAATCCCTTGCCTCTAAGGATCATAGTGCCTGTGATCCAGTCTAGACTTTGCCCATCCCAAGTTTTAAGGAATCTTATGGAAGAAGGGGCAATAAAAATGTAAGAGCCAGACATGTCAACCACCCCCCCAAAGTCTAGCATGGATCACGGGGAAGGAGACTCCTGAGATGCAAGGAGACTCCTGAGATTAAACAGTCATAATAGAGTTCCCATACTAACCGGGAGCCCAAGAAGGGGCTCTGGCCTATGCCATTGAGTCCTGAACCCTCGTTAGGGTGGAGAATTCAGAGGGAGATTTGGTACACAAAGGGATGCTTGGAGGGGGAGAGAGGGAGGGATATGAAAGGGAAGGAGAAAGAGTGCAATGGGGAACTACTGGGGAGGGGAGGGGGAGAAGGAGAGGACAGGGATACCTATTGAGCTTATTTGATCAGGAAAAAATTAAAATGTGGGAGAAAAAAACAAGAAAAAAATGTAAGAGCCAGAGGATGGGGAGAGGTAATGCTAGACAGTAGCCACTGTGTATGTCAGGACCATGGTATCCAAAAATTCATTGCAACATTGCCTACTTCCAGTAGACCTCTATAATAGCTTGCCAAACAAAATTTGCAATGGAGCAGAAAAGGTTCCTACCAGGTCTACTCTGTGCAGTGCTAGCCAAGAAGAGAAGAAACCTCTATATTCTACAGTTTACCCACTGGTGGACCATTTGTCCATGGATGGGTGCCCAAACACTGACTAGTGAAGATGTCCTAGAGAAGACCAAGTGGTGTGCACATGTAGGGAAATGTGAGAGAGAGATAAAAATGGGTGGAAAAGGATGAGGGTTTGGAGTAGGTAATGGGCAATGAAGACAAATAAATTCATTGTTCATATAATTTAAAAATAAAGATATGTATGTATGTATGTAAACACAAGGAAGCAATCCATAGTGTACAAGCCATCCACAGAAGAGCAAAACACCAACCAGAAATCAGACATGGCAAGAACATGGAAATTATATAAGGAACTGCAAAACATTCCTCTTCAGAAATATATATCACACAATGAATGAATTAGCTAATAAACTGAATAGAGTTGATAAGAGAGGGGTAACAGAAAGCTAATAAATACTAGAAAAAAGTGCTCAACACCATTAACTCTCAAGGAAATGCAAATCAAACTATTTTGAAATTTCATCTTTAGTTTAAGAATGGTTATCACCAAGGAAACCATGACAGCAAAAGGAGATGAGGAGGTGGAAAAAGAAGAATCCTTAATTCATTATTGCTGAGATTGTGAACTAATGCAGCCACTATGGAAATCAGTCTGGAAGTTCCACCAAAAAACTTAAAATGGAATTACTGAGCATCGCACATCGTAACTTTACCATTTGTGGGTTTATACCCGACGTTCTCAAAGTCAACAGAGATACCTGAACCCATATACAGTATTAAAAACTGTCAGGGAAACAAGCCTCAATATTAATTAACAGGTGGGTGAATTAAATATCTGTGGTACATATATACAGTGGAATTTTATGTAGCCATGACAGGATGAAATCACAGGGTATCTGGAAGAAAATGAATACAGGATAGAAAATTGTTAAATGTAATGAGTAAAACTCATTAAAGTAAAGACTCAGAAAAACAACAGTATGTCAACATGGAGAATACAGGTCTGTGTGTTTGCAGGTTGTGAAACCAGAAAGAATTATTATGAGAAAGATGAAGAAAGTTTAAGGGACATGAGAAATGAAAAGTTTGAGGGAGAGTGAATAACAAAATAAAAAAAAGTTTGATTTTTCTTGTGAAATTTCATTCCGTCCCCTTCCAAAGCTGATAAGAACTTTATTAAAAATTAAAATACAGAACCGGAAGCAAATTAGTAGAAAGGGACCAGCTGGCATGGGGTGTGGTTATGAAGGAGGTTATGGGGGCAACCAATGAGGAAATAGTGTTATGACAAATATATAGAAAAATGTCATGAAATATTTTCATTGTATACTAATCTAAATAATTAATAAAAATATGTGGCTTCAACTGCTATCCTTATTACTATGAAAAAGAAAAAAGAGAACAAAGGAAGAAAAAGGAAAAGAAAATGAAGAAAAGAGATAGAAGAAATAAAGCAATAGAAAAGGAAAACAAAAGGAATAGAAATAGAGGAAAGAAAAAAAAGTATTTTTAAGAAAATAGATGCAATTCATTGCCATCATACTAAGCAAATGAAATTAGACTCAGATGGTCAGATTCTAAGACTTTTCTTTCATTTTTGAAACTTACATTTCATATGTAAGCAAAAATTATGCATATATGTCATGAAAATAGAAGCAAATGATCTTGGAGTAATAAAGGTACATTAAGAATTTGATGATAGATAGGATAGGATAAAGAATCATGGTCAAAGTGCACATATACATGTATGTCATTCTCCTTATGAAATTGTATTAAGTAAAGATAAAGCAATAAAATTTAAAAAACTGACTTGTAAGCATTTATTTTCCATTCAATAGAACTTTTTAAACAAACTAAGTCACCCAATGCATGTGTTCACAATGGACTTACTATCTTTCTAAAATGTGTGGAAAAAAGTTTATATAAGTGATGACATTTTTTATCTTACTGGTTTTATATTTACAGCATATTTACAGCACAGATGCATAAAACTATCATGTATTTCTGCAGTAGCATATTGTGCTGTTTCAGAGGAATAGCAAGTAACGGAACACATCACCTAAAAATTCTTTTTGTAGGAAGATAATTAAAAGATGGTTCAAGAAAAGTGAGCTAATTCGTGTCAGATGTGTTAAATAAGAAAAAGAGTATCCAGTGCAGAATTTAGCCAGTCACTGTGGTCATATTTGTTAAAATTGACACGTTACATTCTCAAGACACTTCCCAGAAAAATGCTGATCAATTGGATATAATCCATAGAAATATATTGTGAATGTAAATTAGAATTTTTGAATGTCGAAGTTGGACAAAAATGAAAGTTATTACTTCAAATATTTTCAAGTTGAAATTTTTGAAAATATTAATAGTTATGGAATAAGAAATAATTTAGTTCTTCATTGTATTGGATATGATGTATGAAATAATTTCTTTATAATATCAGTTAAGCTGGAGGTAGTTGGAACACAATTTCAGTGACAGTCTGAAAAGATAGTGTGAGCACACCAGAGTAGACAAGAGATCATTTTGATCAGGGTATTTGCTGAGTGACCGTGATGGATGAGCCCTTTGCTCTACACTTTCAAAGATTCCAGCTTGCTTGGGAATGAATAATTATGTAGGTGATACTGAAATCTGCATTTTGATAATTTATTTTGTCTTTATTTTTTTGGTATGTTTGTTTGATTTTTCTTATGAAATTTCAGTTTGGCCCCCTTCCAAAGTAGCTGTGCCTCTGAGAAAACTAGGATCACTTAAGGATGGATGGGAATTGACTGACTGGTAAGGTGATTTGATCTTCTCTCAGGAGATATGTGGCCACAGAGGGACACACTTGGAATGAGGCAAGCACTCAGCTTGAAAAACTGTGAGATTCACAAATGTCACTCAGACAGCTTTTAAACCCAGAAATATTACTACTCTACAGACAACATATTGATGCATTTTAAAAATTATATTCTGGAAATAATTTGCTCAAATGGTAAGTTCAAAGTATGGACAACAATAGATGCAGTGGCAGGAATGATGTTGTAAGGAATTCCTGACAGACTTTTGAAGTAAATTATCCTATTTAAAGGAAATAAAAGAAACAAAAGTTCCTCTCTGTGCAACAGAGTTGTTTCCTATTTATATCCTTGGAGAATAGTATAATCTTTCCTCAATTGCTCTTTAAATTATTAAAAATTTTATTACTCTGATGATAAGCTCTTCTTGAATGAATGGATCATGTCCCTGTTCTGATTTTCAGCTCTTTGCAAAGGGTATGTAAAGCATCCCTGTTGGAGAAGCAATTTAGCCTCCTTGACAGTTGTCTTCAACAATACTCCTTCTCAGTAGATCTTGTTCCATATTCACTAGTATTATCAGATAACTGGCTCTTGAATTTCAAAGATGTGGCAACAATATGAAACTGAAAATGGTCTTAAATTTTGCTTGATTATTACACATTCCAAGTACTATAGACTTACCCAAGACATTCACAGTTACAATTTATGTGTCAGTAATTGACCATTTGTTTTATTCATGGGTCTAAATGTGTTTTCAGGACAAAAAGCCCTGAACTAACAAATGTCTTTTCAATGTCTTTTCCCAAGGTGCCAAAAGTTAGGATACAAAGAGGATGTAATTGCAGTGATTCATCAATGAACCTTAAGACCAAGGTATGGTTCACCTCTTGAATTTGGTCCCATCTTTTCGAAGAACTTAAATGACAAAGACAAAGCTTAGATAAAGAATTCCAGGGACTAATAGAAAGCTCTGATGATATTTTAATTTCTGGATATAGTACTGGCAATAGCTTTGCCAAAGCTCTATATTTTGAGTGATCTTATTGTCATGGTTAGTCACAAATGTCAACTTGACAGTTGAGGGTTTGAGATCTAGGCACATTTGTAGAGATTAATGGTTGAGTCAAGCCGAAAGCAACTCTGCAGCAGATTGTCTAGCTGACGGGGAAGGCCCAGCCCATGTGGATGGGATTAGGCCCTGAACACATGAATAAAATACTGAGAGCCAGTTGAGGAAGTTGGCATCCTTGTGTATACTTGGCTAGACATGCTGGTCTGTCAAGTAAGGATTGTCCCTCTCTCAGTCATTATGTGGTGATGGCGTGGCCAGTTCCCTCAGCCCTGGTATTGGTGCATACTCTCCTGTCAAGTTGGAGTGACAACTGTAACCAGAAAATCATAAGAGAGAATAAACCCCTTGTTCCCTTAAGCCACTTGATAGTCACTTATCAACAACCATGCAGGCAAACTGCAACACTTATAGTGAATTCAATATAAGTATTATTGTTCATAGAAACTTAATTAAAGATAATAAATAAGTCACTCTTAAGCATACATACAGGGAGATAAAAGCAACATGATTTTTAAAAAAATAATAGTTTGATTGCTACTATTAAACAATCACTGTAGGTGCACATGCAAATGCCTAGGATTGCAGTGATGGAATATGGGAAAGATTTGAGAGTTGATAGAGTGGTGATGGATGATTAGCAGAGGCATAAACAAAGTTTGCAATAATGAAAAATATGACACCTATCTCATAGCTGTAGGAATCTTTATCTCTTAAAGTTCAAAGAAAATTTACAGTAATGTTTTCCAAGTGTTTATAT
Organism: Typhlomys cinereus; assembly: GCA_023101885.1. Taxonomy (NCBI): domain Eukaryota; kingdom Metazoa; phylum Chordata; class Mammalia; order Rodentia; family Platacanthomyidae; genus Typhlomys; species Typhlomys cinereus. Next base: position 324,975 of record JALPQD010000657.1, read on the forward strand.
GGAGTAATTGTAAATGAAGGTCTACATCCCAGTTTCAAGTATCCAAAATAAAAAAAAAGCAATAGAAGTCTTATGTAGCTTCATGTGCTTTTGTGCGCATGTGTGCACATGTGGATATACGGTGTTCATTTTTGTTAGTGTACATATGAGCATATGCTTATATGCCTGTGCATACATGTATGTGCGTGCACATATCAACAAGATTGCAATAATATGTATGTGTGTGCTTGATTGTATGCATATGTCAGTAAATAAGAATGAAGTCTTTCAGAATTTTCATATTGGGAAGGACAAAATTAAAACTCAAGATTGTTCTCAGATAGTTATCATTTACTTGTTGGCTCTTATCTAATAATGGTCTGGAAACAAGCAGACTTTTTCCAGTGAGCAGTTGGATTCCACAATGGAGAGAGACTAAGTGTGCTGTGAAGGTGCTACACAGAGTGACAAAAACGCCAGTCTAATCAGTAGTTAAAAACTGATCAATAATTATAAATCATACTCCTCTTGCAGATTCTCCAGTGCAAATCCCATGCTTTTACCTGCTCACATTATATGGAAACTACAAACAATGTTACCAAATTCATTCTTTTGGGAATTACAGAGAATCTAGAGCTGAGAAAAACACTCTCTGCACTATTCCTCATCTTGTATGTGGCTACAGTATTGGGAAACCTTCTGATTGTGGTAACCTATAACCAGAAGCCCAAGTTTGAAGTCCCCCATGTATTTCTTCCTCAGTTGGCTGTCTCTTATGGATGTTACATACTCTTCTGTCACAACTCCCAAATTGATAGTGGACTGTCTTTCTGATAGAACTTTCATCTTCTTTGAAGGCTGCATGGCCCAGTTATTTGGAGATCATTTCTTTGGTGCTGTGGGGATCATCCTTCTCATCGTGATGGCCTATGACCGCTATGTGGCCATCTGCAAGCCTCTGCACTACATGACTATCATGAGACCTCGAGTGTGCTGCCTCATGGTGGGAGGGGCTTGGATGGGAGGTTTCGTTCATGCCACCACTCAGCTTCTCTTCATGTATCAGATTCCTTTCTGTGGCCCCAATGTCATTGATCACTTTATGTGTGACTTGTTTCCATTGTTGAAACTGGCCTGCATGGACACCCATATCCTGGGGCTCCTGGTCATTCTCAACAGTGGGGTGATGTGTGCAACCATTTTCCTCATGCTCACTGTTTCCTACATGGTCATCCTTTACTCCCTGAAGTCTTGCAGTTCTGAAGGGAGGCGCAAAGCCCTCTCCACATGCAGCTCCCACTTCACAGTGGTCGTGCTGTTCTTTGTGCCTTGTATTTTCTTGTACATGAGGCCCGTGGTCACTTACCCTGTGGATAAGGCAATGGCAGTGTCTGCTATCATTGTTGAGCCAATGCTAAATCCTTTGATCTATACTTTGAGGAATGCAGAGGTGAAAAATGCTCTGAAGAAACTGTGGATGAAACCAGGGGCCACACACAATCACTGACTGTTAACATATGTTTCCTCCAAAATCAATGGAAGTGTCCCTTGCATGTTAATTCTATGGTATTAGGATTCAGAAGCTATAGAAATGTTTTAAGCATGGAAGTCAAGACAATGTTCCAGTGCCCTTCATATTAATATTATTTTCATATTTCTAGCATGTTGCACTAGCATATTCTATGCTACAAAGTACTGAACTTGTTGCTAATAACTAACCTGTATTGCAATCAGTTGGGGCCTTTCTCAGTGTAGGATCAGTCTTTTCCTCTTCTTGCTGCTGAGATAATTTTTCTTCACTGAGTTCCTTTCAGTTTTTATATTTCCCAATGAACTCCTTCCTGAAAAAAAAAAATCAAGCATTTCCTGACTTTTTCAGGGCAATACGTCCATGCCATCTCCACATCTATATGTGATATATAGCCTTAAAGTGTATGGTCACAAATTTTACTTTAGACACATTTCTTGAGACTTGGAGAGAGAGATAAATGATGTGCTAAAGTGCTTGATGTGCAAGCATGAGAATCTGAGTTTTATCACCAGAAACTACATTACCTTCTAATACCAGCACTGAATGGGCAGACTAGCTGATCCAGCAAGTTTTATATAAGAGAGAGACCCCTGTCTACAAGAAAAGATGGAATGGGCCTGAGAAAGAACACCTGAAGTTGACTTCTGGTTGTTAAAGATATGCATTTAAACATGGATATAGACACCCACATATACAAGATCATATGCATGCACATGGCTAGATACATTTTCATACATATGCATATACCTACATATACATCTACATATGCATATAAATGCAAAAGAAATGTTTCCCTAGTTTTATATTCTTTCTTTGGTCCATTTGTAATCTTTATCACATCACGGAATTTGCATTTGCCCTTAAGCTATTTCGATAGAAACACACCTGGGTACCCAGGAAGTGTTTAATAAATGGTATATCATGAAGATAAGTCTAAAAGAAATGTGCGAGATTAAAGTTTGCATATAAACTTTATGAGGGAAATGCAAAAATACATATATAAAACACTTTAAGAGGCTGAATTTCAGTTTGTATACATTATGTCTTTGGTAGAAATATTCTATTCATTAAAATGTAATTCTAATTCAGAGAACAACAATGTTCAAAAATTTGCCAATTCTCCTTTTCTTTCTTTAGAGAGAAACATGAAAAGTCACTTCTATTTGTTTGAAAATATTTTAGGGCCAATTATATTTGTCTATAAAGTCTCAACTCAATTGTTTAGACCTGTAAATATTACTTCATGTCAATAATTTAAACTTGTAAATCTTACTTAATGAACTATGATGGGTATTTTTTCTGTATTCAACATTTCAGCTTTCAAACCAAAGATCCTTATTTTTTTCAAAATTCTTCATTGGAAATTACAGAGTGATATTTAATATATAAGTTGCCTCACTTGATGAAGTGTATGAAAAGGGTAGATATCTAATTTTATTCCTTAAAGCAAGAATGCATGATAAAATGTAATGACAACATATTATGGGTTATTCAAATCATCAAATATTCGAATTTCAATATTCAATAATATTTCAATATTGAATAACATTTAATAAAATATTCAAAAATATTCATGTTATTGCTTTCATTTTCAAAAATATGCTTGTCTATTAGGTATCCAGCTACAGAAATGCCAACTCTATTCAATGGCAAACTTCAAATAATCTTTCTGGGACTGTATAATATGCCAGATGTGAGATTGTTTTATTCATGTTGTGATTTATAGTTTTTATGCATAAAAGATAATAAAAATAAAAAACAGGAGATCAATGCTTAATAAAGATACTGTTAGGAAAAGCCTGTAAATATTGAAACATCTTTCCACATTCAGCTTTCTCCACATCCACTGTTGTATAAACTGGTTTATAGTGCTGCATGTGTTCCCTCTCATGGATGGGTGGGGTTAGGGTTTAGTAACCAGATAGTTGGTTACCAGGAGGTAAATCCCCTCTCTGTGGTATAACCATGATCTTCTCACTCCTTTAAGCCTTTTCTTACATAAAGACCATTTTTAACAGCTTTTTTAGATCTTTAGATAGGAGAGGATCTCAACACACAGACAAGATGAAGACTACTACAGTGGGGAAAAAAAAAAGCCTCTTACAGTGAAAAAAAAAAAAAAACAAAACAGCAACAGTCAGCCAGAATTTAGAGTACCCACGACTATGCAATGTTCACCAGGAATCAGGCCAGCCAAACCTCTCCCCGTCCTAAGCCTCTGGAAACCTTATCTATGAGGGGGTGTTTAGATTGTAAGAGCCTAAAGATGGGAAGATCATCACTAGACAGGGCAATTCATACAAGGTAGGGCTGCTGTATACAGGAATCCACTGCAATGAGAATTGTTCTCCCCAGACCTGCACAATGGCTCACAAATCAACATGCCCACATAGATTAATGAGGATCTCAAGAGGAATAATTTCTAGCAGTAGGAACTTAAGTCCCTAAAGCTTGACATATGAATGGGAGGGCCACTATCAGTAGGTCTGCCCACGGAAGGACAACGTGGTCAACCACAGAAGTTTGAACCCCACACAATAGATGATCCAGAGGGAACCCCAAGAATCATAGAAGCAGACAATCAGGACAATGGTAGGGAGTGGAATGGATTGATGAAAGGGGAGAAGGAAGAGAGAGAGAAGCAGGATGAAAAGGTAGTGGGTAGGGAAGGTAAGGAAGGGGAGCAAGGATATATTCATTTTGCTTGTACAACTAGGGAAAAGATAAAAATAAATTTTAAAATGTGAAAAAACAATTAAGTAAAACAAAAAATAAAAAATGTACATTGGTAAATGATTCTCATAAAATTTTCCTTAACTACAGCAGAAGGAGGAATTTTCTAAGTAAAACAGAAGACTGCTTAGAACCATGATTAAAAGGAGGAAGATACACAGTGGATGTGAGTATGATTGGGGCTGACAGAAAAATGAGACAGGATCCAGAGTTGACATTTTAGTGAATAGTCATGTGTAATTAAAATACAAATCTTGCATGGACTTACTTTGTATGAGTGGAGCCTTAGTAGTTCAACATGAACAGTATTTTCATATAACTTGTATTTAGCCTTTGATATGTCAAAATTGGAAAATTTTGCAGATTTAATATTGCAGATTTGTATATCAAGATAAATTTTGTATTTTTATCCTGTTTAATATTAAAACAAAATTACTTTAGTACTGTTATATGATTGTTTGATCTATGTAAGAACTCTATGCAGCACACTCTTCTGGTTCAATAATAAAATTATAGTTAAGAAATTGAAGCAGGGTAGTGAGATGGCTCGCAGGGTAAGTAAACATGCATGCATGGAAACCTGGAAACCTGAGTGTGATCCCAGAAACCCATGTGGTGAAAGGTGACAGAATGCATGATGTGGATTTGAAGAGCAACATGAACATATTCAGCAAGTTCCATCAAGATACTGATAAAATCCTGAATGAATTCAGAGAAGACATATAATTTTTATTGCTTGTTTTCTCATTAGTTAATTCATTTGCATTTTCCTTTGTCCCCTGAAGCATATGTCAGTTGACTGAGACAGATACACTAGACTGTTTTCTTTGATAATCTCTTCCTCCTATGAAATTTCTTTCCTGTTCTCCTGATTTGGACTATCTTTGTTTCTTCGTGAATTCTCTCTCTGTTTTCTGTAGTGCTGGTTCAGGGATATTGTTTGTGCTTGTCTTCAAATGGAATTTCTTCTTCAATCTTAAATGAAAGCTTTGCCTTTCCTTCTTCATTATTTAACAGTCTCATGTAAGCATTCAATGAATTTTTGTCATTTTCTTTCTATATTATTCTATTGCTTCTTCACTTCATCCCTCCTCCTCCCACAGAGAAATTTCTTTCCAGTAAGTTTCCCTCCTGTTTATATGCTATGTGTGTGTGGTGTGTGTGCATGTGTGTATGTACATGCATATTTCCCACTGAATTTATTAGGCATAACCAGCAATAGGAAGTTCATGGATAATGGTTGCGACCTAAGTAATATATTGATATTGGTGACTACATCACTAAAGCAAGTGGGTCCCCTTCAACCAGCCAGCATTAACCACCAATATCCCCTCCAGGAGGGATCAGGCCTCACGAACTCTTTCTCCACATTTGAGAAAATGATGAGACCAATCTTGTGTAGGTCTTATGAAAACATCCAGAAGATACAGTTAGACCACATGGTTTTTGTATTCTTTCTGTCCCCTGTCTGCACTAAAAAAGGAAGTTCTTAGATGAAAGCTGAAACAGACACTAATCTATGGATTTAAAGATGAGTATTTAGAATGCAGTTTGATGTCATTAACATGGAAATTTTCATTGACAGTTATTTTTTTCCACTTTTTTATGACCGAGTCATCAAACCCAGAAACTAACCCCTTAAACAGTTTTCCGAACTTTCCCTTTCACATCCTGGACTGATTAGAACTAACTTGCATGTACCTTCTAAGAAGATGTTGATCATTTTCATTCACAAATAGATATTTCGGCATGTTTCAGTTCAGTAAATGAGAAGATATATTTTGGAAAACTAATGTTGCCTTGCTTTTTCTTTTGCTTCCATCTGCATCTTCTGGTTTTGCCTTTTCATCCCAAGTTGTTTAAGGTTGATCTTATTGGTCAGACTACTTACTCACCAGTATCACTATGAAGAACAAATGCACTACTGCTATAGCAAGATCATCAAATCAAGAAAGAGGTAGGGTTTCAGTTCCTTGCGACATTTGCAGAAATAGTATACTTCCTATCTTATTAAGGTTCTTACTAGATGTTATTGTATCAGCTGAAACCACCAGGGTATTGAAAACTTTATTGTTGAATCTAAGTATATGTATAAATTGAAAATGTTCTCAAATAATGACAATTAGGGAATAAGAAAGAATTAAGGTCTTACATTTTGGCTAAGGTAAACTTTAAAAATTCTTAATAAAGTAGCTAACTATCCAATAGTTAGTTGTGACTGTGATAATCAGCAAAGATGGAGAGATCAGGGAAAGAAGTTGACAGGAAGCTGCTGGTCCAGGACACATGGTAGGCAGCCAAGATTAATGCTGTTATCTATTTTTCTCTTTTTTTGCTGGTGGATGGGCCAGAAAAATAATCATTCTGTTACTGGACAATTTAGTCGTGGAGCTAATAATTGAATGTATAACATTGTGATGTAATTGTATTTGTAGTTGTTTTGTTTCCTTGTAAAATTTTAACTTGGCCTGCTTCTTTTGTGGCTCTACCCCTGGGAAAATCCTCATTATTTCAGGGGTTAGATGGTAATTGACTGGTGAACTGATCAGATCCTAATCCATAGAGATGTGGTCACAAAGGAATGTACTTGAAATGAGACAAGCACCTAATGCTTGAACAACTGTGTTATTTATAAATGTTCTCAGGCTCTGTTTATCTAAAGTCCAATAACCAGGGGACAATGTGGTGTTGCTACTTTCTCTAAAATATAGTGTGGAAAATGTTTATAGGGTAACCTCAAAAGGGATCAAAATGGCAGGCACTGTGCCCTGAACAATTGAATGAGAGGTTTCTACCTATCTCTGTTGGGAACATTTCTGATGGAAAGGATTTAAGATTTAATCTCCTTTGTCTTTTACCACAAGGTTACTTCTTATTTAAGTTATATACTCAGTGCATCTGTCTTTAGTAGTTCTCTAAAATAAATATAAACTCTATTCCTCTCAAGATAACTTCCTCTTGAAGTTCTGGCTTCTAGCTCTTCTCTAGAGGAGAGTACACTGGAGAACATTTCTGCTGAAGTGTTTGTTCGGTCACTCCAACGTGGCCTTATACAATTTATCTGCTCAAATTTGCTACTTACCTACTGGGATCATCAGGTAATTAGCTGTAGAGGTCAAAGAAATGTCAACAACTGAATTTACAGATAGTCTTAAATTTAAATTGAAGTCATACTCCTGCCTCTAATAAAAGGATGTTATTTGAAGTTGTTAAAATAATCAAAGAACCCAATATGCCAATGATTTGATTTAATATGTGTTAGCAATTCACCTTTTTGGTTTATTGGTGTCTGGATGGAAAGCCCATAGAGATCGGAAATTTATAGCTTGATTTTCTTTATTGTGATTTTTTGTCTAGTGGTTAAAGATGAATATGTGACCATAATGGTGGCCAGAGTTCAACTATGAATAGAAAGTTCAACATACTATTCGGATCTTGAGTTTTTTTTTTCACAGTATGTTTAAAAGCTGAAATTTTAAAGGAACAGGTTAAATGGGAAGCATGAGTTAAGACTTGAGAGACTAAAAGACAGGCCCTGATGATAACATGATTTTTTGGCTGCAGAACTTACCCTGGCATGGTCAGTGTCTCCTTTTTCAATTTCACTTCTCTTGAATAAATTGTATTCAAGTAAATTATTAGTGTGAAAATATCACATGATTTTAAAATGGAGGAAAGAATAATAAATGAGTAACCCTTAACCATTCACCATAAGAAATATAGTCAACATGAAAGCTAATTCAACAACAACAAGAAATTAAAGAAAATAATCAAGTTATTTCTATTAGACAATCTCCAGAGATATATAACACAAGTTCCAGATACAGTGATGAATGTACAGTGGCAAAGTGAGGGATAAAGGAGTGATGCTAGATTTGTTAACAGAGAGAATGTGCAGAAGTAGCAGGAAATTAAGAATCTTACAATAATGAAAAATACTCTTGATTAATGTCTAAATGGTCCTTTCCAAATGATGTCATATGTGTTATTTACTGCATTTTCACAAAGTGCTTCAAAGTAAAATACACAATTTGAACATGGCTTAAAGAAGATTGCAGCAAATATTTATACTTTAAATTTTGTCACATATTCATAAAAGCAAATCAATTTTCATGAATTCTCTAATCCCCTTTTATATATGAAAGTGAGGAGTATAATATTTCTTAACTAATATAGTTTGTTGAAATAGATACTCTGTACAATTTTCCCAGCTCTCTTTCCCTATATATATGTATAGATAGATAGATAGATGATGATGATGATAGATAGATAGATAGATATGCATACATACATAAATTTAACTTTAAAATCTGTCTCAGCACAGCATCCTCAGTTAAGGAATTTCAGGCATGTACTACCATGTCTAATCCAGTTGTCTCTTAAAATTTTGAAGGAATTAAAATAAAAACTTATAAGTGCCTTTATGGTCCAACTCAAATCAGTTCCTAATACACACTGACTTTGATGACTATTTACTTAGTGTGTTCCTGCAGGATTAAAGGTCCAGGAATCAATACATGTCCTCCTAAAACAGAGAACTATGAACATCTGCTCGCTGTTAACACAGAGCTTCCTCCACTTCACAGAGCAAGCTGAGGTGTGTGTTCCTGCAGTAATAGACTGGCTCCAGCACGGTGCAAGAAAGATACATAGAAAGAGGGACTTGGTTATTACAGGAGAAAGCTTTGAATGCCATAATAAACTAAAATACTAGTGATTTTCAGTGAAGACAGAACTGTAATAGATTTAAAAATGTTTAAGAAGATGAGTAATTATCAATAACCTAATTCAGATCGTTTTAAATAATTGGAGGCTTTGTTATTGCTCGCAGGAAATCTTATTGGAATTAAGATTTAATCAAGATAATTGAGAATATTTTGAAGAAGAAATCCTGGAGACAGCTTGAATCCCTAACCTCATACCAACTTGAATCAAACATTTGAGCACTCTGAAAGTGAGTAATGAATTTTCAGGTCAGAGGCAGGCAAGTCTGGGATTACTCTGTTTTATAGATGCATGAAGAATTTCCTGTAAATTCTCTATTTAGTATAGTAGAGGATTTAAAGAATAAAATTAAATATATTTGGACTAACTGGCATAAAATATCTGCATCTGTCCCTAGAAAGCAGAAGGTTGCTACTTTCCAGAGTGTTCTTGTTTCCTACCATATCACTGTTGTAGCTGCTTTATATAGATTATTGAGTTCACTCTTCATTTCTTCAGAGGCTTAGTTTAATAGATAAGAACTTAAAAATGGGACTGCATGATTTATTATTCTCACTCATTTTAGATGAGAGGATCAATGTTTTTAAGGCTTAGGGATATTTTTCAATCACAAAATTGTATTTGAAAGAGTTTTCATCTCATATATTTTGAAATTATTGTGATAATGTACGGCAGGGAATTGGCATTTTGATAAAAGTTAAGGCCTACATAGAGGTAGGTTTTTAAATTGATATCTGATTCTTATTTGGAATTTTTGTTTCATTAACTCATCCAATGGGAGAATCAATTCAGAAGAATCATGTAAAGAAAATGAGATTTGACTAAATCTTGATGATGCCTTATATTGTCTTTGGCAATGACATGCTTATATTACTCATATGCTGGAATAATGGCAACCAGGTTACAAGTATGAGATTCCAAGAATGTAAAAGGAAATGTAAGATTTAATGTCTAGAAAATGATTAGAACATTTGGTTAATGGTTCTATCAAATAATTTTGTGATCAGTCACTCTTGTAGGATTAACATTTCACTTTTCTGTAGAATTGTTGATGAAATCATGAATGGGAAACAAACATGTGCTATTAGGTAGCTATAAAGATGAAATTAGGGGTTGGCGAGATGGCTCAAGGATTAAGCCTCTTCCTCCCAAGCAGAAGGTCCTGAGTTCAGATCTCAGGCAGAAATGGCAGTTGGCTCCAGAACAAAGCAAACAGAAAGTAGAATCAATCCAGTGTGATTTTCGAAGTCGCCCTTGGACCTCTGTGGGCACATGCAGTGCCCTCTGATACACACTGGCACACACACAGACAGACACACATTAAAAAATAAAAAATTAAAAATATGAAGTTAGATAAAAATCATACATCTCATTGATAATAGAACACTCAATATTAACCAAACACTCAAATTTGTCGGTAGTATTATTTTGTAATCATAAACGACTGCAATTGAATTTGGACTTGCTGTACAATAGTTGAGGGAAGCTAATGTGATTTTCCCCCCTTCTTTAAGTCACTTTTTTCTTAAAAATAAAGAAAATATTTTGTAGTTATTGCACTACATAAGGCACAGTAAGGAGTCAGTGAATGTCAGCAATTCTTAATAATCATTGTAATTTACAAGGTATAAGTATTTAAGATTTAGCATTCTTAATTGCTCTTTTACATCACACTCTAACTACTAAATGAGGACATGGAAGGAATAAACTTAAATATATCTGAAGTTTTCAAAATGTTTTTGATTCATGTCATCATACATGAAAGTATTTTAGCTTGAAGTTTTGCAAAACTGGAACTTGAGCAAAGATTTCAATAATTTTTCAGTTCCTGGGGTGTTTTTCTTTGTCTTAGAAGGAAAAAAGTGAAGAAATTGAGGTAGGTAGATGTGGAAACACAGAAGACTAATTAATTAATATTAAGATAAATTTAAGATTAAATATTAAGATAAATATTTAAGATCCAATATTAAGATAAATAGTTATTAGCTAACTTTTGTCTCCCAGCCAAATGGACAAGGTTCCAAAGGGCCATTAATTACACTACATTATTAAGAACATTTATGCACTGAAATCATGACGAAAAAATTTCTTCATGCACATAAGCAAAAAAGCATGAGAACAGAAAATAGGTGTCATGTTAGAGAAAGATGAGATTGCTCTGGTGTCACTAGGAAGGAATCTGCTGAAAGATTCTTATTGTGAGGAGAGATAGCATAGATTTGTGGATATTAAATGTGCTCAGCAGAGACAGCAACCACTAATTAGAAATCACTTTCCTCTTGCAGATTCTCCAGTGCTGAATCCCATGTTTCCAACTTGCATTGGATGGAGAATCCAAGCAATGTGACTCAATTCATTCTTTTGGGAATTACAGAGAATCCAAAGCTGAGGAACATATTCTTTGCATTGTTTCTAATCATATACATGGCTACAGTGCTGGGAAACCTACTCATTGCGGTGATTATAACCAGAAGTCCAAGTCTGAGGTCCCCCATGTATTTCTTCTTAACTTCCCTGTCTTTCACAGATATTAACTACTCTTCTGTCACTACCCCCAAGTTGATTGTGGACTCTCTCTCTGAGAACACTACCATCTCCTTTAAAGGCTGCATGGCCCAGTTGTTTGCAGATCACTTGTTTGGTGGTATGGCAATGATCCTCCTCATCGTCATGGCTTATGACCGCTACGTGGCCATCTGTAAGCCTCTGCACTACATGACCATCATGAGACCTCAACTGTGCTGCCTGATGGTGGGAGGGGCTTGGGTGGGGGGTTTCGTTCACGCCACCATTCAGCTTCTCTTCATGTATCAGATTCCTTTCTGTGGCTCCAATGTCATTGATCACTTTATGTGTGACTTGTTTCCATTGTTGAAACTGGCCTGCATGGACACACATATCCTGGGGCTCCTGGTCATTCTCAACAGTGGAGTGATGTGCACAACCATTTTCCTCATGCTCACAGCTTCCTATGTGGTCATCCTCTGCTCCCTGAAGTCTTGCAGTTCTGAGGGGAGGCGCAAAGCCCTCTCCACATGCAGCTCCCACTTCACAGTGGTCGTGCTGTTCTTTGTACCATGTATTTTCTTGTACATGAGGCCCGTGGTCAATTACCCTGTGGATAAGGCAATGGCAGTGTCTGCTATCATTGTTGAGCCAATGCTAAATCCTTTGATCTATACTTTGAGGAATGCAGAGGTGAAAAATGCTCTGAAGAAATTGTGGATAAAACCAGGGGCCACACACAATCACTGATTGTTAAGCTTAGGAACATATGTTTCCTCCAAAACCAATGGACGTGTCCCTTGCATGTTAATTCTATGGTATTAAGATTCAAGCTATATTTATCACAAGACTCTAGTTTAACAGCTTTTTGTCTCTGGCCAAGGGGTAACATACAACGCCCACCAGGATGGAGTGAAGGGCATTGCAGGAGCAGCAAAACTGCAAAAGAAAACCAACAAACCACAATCCAGAACTTCAGAGACTCTATATCAACCACCTAGAACTAGGCCAGCTTAATCTCTCCCCATCCTGAAGCTCAGGGAAATTTGCAGAAGAGGGGGTGGTAAGAGTGTAAGAGCAAAAGGATGGGAGGAGCAATGATATGTAAGATACTCCATACAAGTTGGGGCTGAAGCAATCATAATTGGACTTTACATGCCCTGCGCATTGTCCAACACACTCTTGACCCCACAAAGTCTAGCATCTTCTAAAGGCACCAAGATCTTTGGAGGCAAGGGATTGGCAGCCACATCAGTGTACCTATACCTAAGGGGAACACGGGAAAGGGTTCAGGGAAAGGCCACTGAGTCCTTGTACGTCATCGGAGAGGAAGGCCCAGAGGAAAATCAGGCATGCACAAGAAAGGACTCTCTGGGAATTGGGGCGGGAGGCTCTGGGGGATGGGGAGGGAGGGGGTGGGGAGGGGAAACAGGGGGTAAGGGGGGAGGAGGGAGGGAGGGAACTGGTGTACCTATTAAGTTTGTATGAGCTAAAATAATAATAAAAATGTATTAATAAAAATAGATTCAAGCTATAGAAATGTTTTAAGTATGAAAGTCAGGCCAAGGTTCCAGTGCCCTTCATATTCAGATTATTGTCATGTTTCTAGCATGTTGTACCAGCACATTCTATGCTACAACATTCTGAACTTGTTGCTATAACTAACCTATTTTCCAATTGGTACCTTTCTCTGTGTAGGATCAGTCCTTTCCTCTTCTTGCTGCTAGGATAATTTCTCTGAGGTTTTGCTTCACTGAGTTCCTTGCAGTTTTTATAGTTCCCAATGAACTCCTACCTGAAAAAATAATAGAATAATTCCTGACTTTTTCAGGGCAATACCTTCACGCCATCTCTATATCTATATGTGGTATATAGCCTTAATGTTCATGGCCACAAATTTTACTTTAGACACATTTCTTGACACTTGCACAGATAAATGATGTGCTAAAGTGCTTGATGTACAAGCATGAGAAACTGAGTTTTATCACCAGAAACTACATTGCCTTCTAATGCTAGCACTAAATGGGAAGATAGAGGTAGAGCTATCCAGCCTAGCTGATCCAGCAAGTTTTAGGTAAGAGAGAGATTCTGTCTACAAGAAAAGATAGAATGGGCCTGAGGAAGAATATCTGAAGTTGACTTCTGGTTGTCACAGGTATGTATTCAAACATACCCATAGACAGCCACATATACAAGATCTTATGCATGTACATAGCCAGATCTTTGATCATATATATGCATATATATACACACATATACCTATAAGTGGAAAAGAAATGTTCCATATGTTTTATATTCATTCTTTGGCCCATTTGTAATCTTTATCACATCATGGAATTGTACTTGCCCTTAAGATATTTACATAGAAACACACCTGTGTACCAGGAAATGTTTAATAAATGCTATGTCATAAAGATAAGCCTAAAAGAAACTTGGGGGATTAAGGATTTTCAGATAAACTTTATGAAGAAAACAGAAAATATACATATATAATATACTTTAAGAGGTGGATTCTCATGGTTTGCATGCATTGTGTCTTCGATGGAAATATTCTATTCATTAAAATATAATTCTAATTCAGAGAACAATATTGTTCATAAATTTGCCAATCCTCCTTGTCTTTCTTTAAAGAGAAACATGAAAGTCACTTGTATTTGATTGAAAATATTTTAGGGCCAATTATATTTGTCTGTAAAGACTTAACTCAGTTGTTTAGACCTGTAAATATTACTTCATGTCAATCATTTAAACTTGTAAATCTTACTTAGTGAACTATGATTGGTATTATTTTTTTCTGTATTCAATGTTTGAGCTTCCAAACCAAACATGCTTATTTTCTTCAAGAGTCAATACTGGAAATCTTGAAGTGATATTAATAAATTGCCTCACTTGATGGATTATGTGAAAAGTGTAGATTCCTAATTTTAGTCCTTAAAACAAGAATTCATGATAAATGTAATGCCAATATCTTATTGCTTATTAAAATATTCAAATTTTCAAATTTCAATATACAATGTTTGATAGAATTCCAATGTTCAATAAAATTCAAAAATAATTCAAAAAATTTACATTTTTGCTTTCATTTTCAAATTTCATATTAGAAATGCCAACTGTATTCAATGGCAAACTTCAAATAATCTTCCTGGGACTGTATAATATGCCAGATGGGAGATTGTTTTCTCCATGTTGAAGCCTATAGTTTTAATGCATAGAAGTTTATAAAAATAAAAAAGGAGGCCAATGCTTAATAAGCACTGTTAAGAAAAGCTTGTAATATCGAAACATCTTTCCACATTCAGTTTTGTCCACATCCACTGTTGTATAAACTGGTTTACAGTGCTGCATATGTTCCCTCTCATGGATGGGTGGACTTAGGGTTTAGTAAGCAGGTAGTTGGCTACCAGGAGGTACATCTCACATTCTCGTGTGGTTACATGATCTTCTCTCTCTTTAAGCCTTTTCTTATATAAAGGACATTTTAAACAGTTTTTTTAAATCTTTAAATAGGAGAGGATTTTAACACCCAGATAGGACGAGAACTACTACAGTAAAAAAAAAAAAAAAAACAGTGATAAAGCCTCTTACAGTGAAAAAAACAGTGATAGACAGCAACAGTCAGCCAGAATTTAGAGTATCCACGACTATGCAATGTTCACCTGGAATCAGGCCAGCCAAACCTCTCCCCATCCTAAGCCTCTGGAAACCTTATCTATGAGGGGGTGTTTAGATTGTAAGAGCCTAAAGATGGGAAGATCATCACTAGACATGGAAATTCATACAAGGTAGGGTTGCTGTGTACAGGAATCCACTGCAATGAGAATTGTCCTCCCCAGACAGGCACAATGGCTCACAAATCAACATGCCCATATAGATTAATGAGGATCTCAAGGGGAATAATTTCAAGCAGTAGGAACTTAAGTCCCTAAAGCTTGACATGTGAATGGTAGGGCCACTATCAGTGGGTCTGCCCACAGAAGACCTCTTGGTCAGCCACAGAAATCTGAACCCCCACAAAGTGGATAATCCAGAGGAAACCCCAGGAATTGTAGAAGCAGACATTAAGAAGAGTAGTAGGGAATGCAATGGATTGATGAAGGGAGGGGAGGAAGAGAGAGAAGCAGGGAGAAAAGATAAGGGATAAGGAAGGTAAAGAAGGGGAGCAAGGATATATTCATTGTGGTTGTGAACAGGCAAAGATAAAAATAAATTTGAAAATGTAAAAAAAACACAATAAAAGTAGAAGCACAACCAAAAAAACCGGTACAGTCATAACCTATTCTCATAAAATTTTCCTTAAGTACAGCAGAAAGAAGAATTCTCTAAGCAAATCAGAAGACTGCTATTAAGTTTGTATGAGCTGAAATAATAATAAAAAATGTATCAAATTTAAAAAAAATAAAAATAATCATGATTAAAAGGATTAAGGTACACAATGGATGTGAGTATGATTGTGGTTGACAGGAAAATCAGAAATGAGACAAGATCCAGAGTTGACATTTTCATGACTCCATTCATGTGTAATTAAAATTCAAACCTTTCATGGACTTACTTTGTATGAATGGAGCCTTATTAGTTCAACATGAACGGTATTTTCATATAACTTGCATTTATCCTTTGACACGTCAAAATTGGAAAATGTATTTCATGCCAAAAATGATATTGCATACTTGTATGCCAAGATAAATTTTGTCTTTTTATCCTACTTAATATTAAAACAGAATAAAATTACTTTAGTACTGTTATATGATAGTTTGATCTATGTAAGAACTCTATGTAGCACACTGTTCTGGTTCAATAATAAAATTTATATTTGGGGCTGGAGAGGTGGCTCAGGGGTTAAGCCTCCGCCTTGCAGGCGGAAGGTCCTGAGTTCGGATCCCAGATCCCACGTATAGACGCCAGGCGGAAGCGGGGGCGACCTGCGATTCTGGTCCTGGTAGGGCGGAGCCTGTGAATCCCGGGGCTGAAGGAGTTGGAGGCGTCGATGGTGGTTCACGAATTCGTCCGTGGTTCTACACACACACAGACACACACGCACGCACACACATACACACGCATATGCACACAGTTGAATAAATAATAATAATAATAAAAAAATTTAAAAAAAAAATTTATATTTACAAAATTGAAGGAGGGTAGTGAGAGAGTTTGCTGTGTAAATAAACATGCATGCATGGAAACCTGGAAACCTGAAGTGTGATCCCAAGAACTCTTGTGGTGAAAGGTGACAAAATGCATAATGTGGGACTTGAAGAGCAACATGAACATGTTCAGCAAGTTCCATCAAGATACCGATAAAATTCTGAATGAATTTAGAGAAGAGATATTTATAATTTTAATGCTTTGTTTCTTGTAGGTTAAGTCATTTGCCCTTTCCTTTGTCCTCTGAAGCATTTTCCAGTTGACTGAGATAGATACAATAGATTATTTTCTTGCTTTTCTTTACTAATCTCTTCCTCTTATGAAATTTCTTTCCTGTTTTCCTGATTCAGACTATCTTTGTTTCTTTGTGAATTCTATCTCTGTTTTCTATAGTGCTGGTTTAGGGGTATTATTTGTGTTTGTCATCAAATGTCTGAACAGAAAAATCTTTATTTCCTTCTTTATTATTTAACAGTCTCATAGAAGCATTCAATGAATTTTTGGCATTTTCTCTCTAAATTATTGTATTACTTCACTTCACCCCTCCTCCTCCCACAGAAAAATTTCTTTCCAGTAAGTGTCCCTCCTATTTATATGCCCTCTGTGTGTGTGTGTGTGTGTGTGTGTGTGTGTGTGTGTGTGTGTGTGTATGTGTGTGTGTGTGTGTGTTTGTACATACATATTTCCCACTGAATTTATTTGGCATACCAGCAATAGGAAGTTCCTGGATAATGGCTGCAACCTAAGTAATATATTGATATTGGTGACTATATCACTAAAGCAAGTGGGTCCCCTTCTCCCGGCCAGCATTAACCACCAATATCCCCTCCAAGAGGGATCAGGCCTCATGAACTCTTTCTCCACATTTGAGGAAATAATGAGGCCAATCTTGTGTAGGTCTTATGAAAACATGCAGAAGATACAGTTAGACTACATGATTTTGTATTCTTTCTGTCCCCTGTATGCATTACAAAAGGAAGTTCTTAGATGAAAGCTGAAACAGACACTAATCTATGGATTTAAAGATAAGTATTTAGAATGTTGTTTGATGCCATTACGTGGAAATTTTGATTGACATTTATTTCTACTTTTTATGACCAAGATACCAAATCCAGAAACTCACCCTGTATACTGTTTTCTTAACTTTCCTTTTAATGTCCTAGACTGATTTCAACTAACTTGCTTGCATCTTCTTAGAAGACATTGATCATTTTCATTCACAAGTAGATATTTTAGCAGTAAATAAGAAGTGATATTTTGGAGAAGCAATGTTGCTTTGCTTTTTCTTTTGTTTCTATTATACTTCTTCTGGTTTTTCTATGTCATCACAAGTTATTTAATCTTGATCTTATTGGTCAGCCTACTTACCCACCAGTATCACTAAGAAGAACAAATGCACTGCTCCTGTAGCAAGATCATCAAATCAAGCAAGATATAGGGAATCAGATCCTTGTGACATTTGCTGAAACGACATACTTACTATTAAGGTTCTTCCTAAATATTAATGTATCGGCTGTAACCACCAGGGTATTGATATCTTTATTGTTGAATGTAAGTGTATGTCTAAGTTGAAAATGTTCTAGAATAATGACAATTAAGGAATAAGAAAGAATTAAGGTCTTACATTTTGGTTAAGGTAAACTTTAAAAATTCTTAATAAAGTAGCTATCTATCCTACAGTTAGTTGTGACTATCATAGTCAGCAAAGATGGAGAGAGCAGGGAGAGAAGTTAATAGGATGCCGCTGGTCCAGGACACAGCATGAGCAGCCAAGATTAGTGCTGTTATCTGTTTTTTCTCTTTTTTTTCTGGCAGATGGTCCAACTTGTGATCATTCTGTTACTGGAAAGTTTGGTTGTGGAGCTAATTGAATGTGTAATATTGTGATATAATTATTTTTGTAGTTGTTTGGTTTCCTTGTAAAATTTTAACTTGGGCTGCTTCCATTGTGGCTCTACCCCTGGTAAAATCCTCATTACTTCAAGGGTTAGATGGTAATTCATTGATGAACTGATTAGATCCTTAGTCCATGGAGATGTGGTCACAAAGGAATGTACTTGATATGAGACAAGCAACTAATGCTTGAACAACTGTGTTATTTATAAATGTTCTCAGGCTCTGTTTTTCTAAAGTCTAGTATTCATGGGAAATGTCATGGGGAGATCAAAATGGCAGGCACTGTGCCCTGAATATTTCTATGCCTCTAATAAAAGGATGTTATCTGAAGTTGTTAAAATAATCAAAGAACCCAATATTCCAATGACTTTATTTAAAATGTGTCAGCAATTCAACTTTTGGTTTATTGGTGTCTGGATGGAGAGCCCATAGAGATTAGAAATTTGTAGCTTGACTTTCTTTATTGTGATTTTTTTTACTAGCGGTCGAAGAAGAATACGTGATGATAATATTGGCCAGGGTTTAGTTATGAATAGAAAGTTCAACACATAGTTCAGATCTTGAGCTTTTTTTGCAGTATGTTTAAAAGCTGAAATTGTGAAGAAAAAGCAAGATAAATAGGAAGCTTGAGTTAAGACTTGAGAGACTAACAGACAGGCTCTGATGATAGCATGATTTGTTTTGGTTGCAGATCTGACCTTGACATGGTCAGTGTCTCCTTTTTTAATACTGTTTCTCTTGAATAAATTCTATTCAAGTAAATGATTAGTGTGAAAATATCACATGATTTAAAAATGGAGGGAATAATAATAAATGAGTAACCCTTACATATTCACAGGAAGAAATAAAGTCGATATGAAAGCTAATTCAACAATAACAAGAAATTAAAGAGTATAATCAAGTTATTTCTATTAGGCAATCTCTGCAGGTATACATAACACAAGTTCAAGATGATGGTGATGAATGGTACAGTGACAAAGTGAGGAATAAAGGAGCAATGTTATATTTGTTAACAGACGGCATGTGCAGAAGCAGCAGGAAGTTAAGAATCTTACAAAAATGAAAATTACTCCTGATTAATGTCTAAGTGGTCCTTTCCAAATGTTGTCATATGTGTTATTTCCTGCATTTTCACAAAGTATTTCAAAGTAAAATATGTGATTTTAACAAGGTTTATAGAAGATTATGGCTAATATTTATAATGTAAATTTTGTCACATATTCATGAAGAGCAAATCAATTTTCATGAACTCTCTAATCCCCTTTTATATATGAAAGTCAGGAGTACAATACCTCTTAACTAATATAGATTTTGAAATAGATACACTGTACAAATATCCCAGATTTCTCTCTCCATATATATAAATTTAACTTTAATATCTGTCTCAGCACAGCATCCCCAGTTTTGGAATTTCAGGCGTGCACTACCATGCCTAACCCAGTTGTCTCTTAAAGTCTTGCAAGAATTAAAATAAAAACTCATGAGTCTTTTATGGCCCAAGTCAAATCAGATCCTGACACACATTGACTTTGATAACTATTTACTTGCTTTGTTTCTGCAGGATTAAAGCCCAGGAGTCAATACATATCCTCCTAAAACAGAGAACTATGAACATCTGCTCTCTATGAACACAGAGATTCCTCCACTGCACAGAGCAAGCTAAGGTGTGCATTCCTGCAGTAATAGATGGGCTCCAGCACTGTGCAAGAAATATACGTGGAAAGAGGGAATTGGTTATTACCGGAGAAGTCTTTGAATATCATGATAAACTAATACAGTTGAGATTTTCAGTGAAGACAGAACTGTAATAAATTTAAAAATGTTTAAGGAGTAATTATCTATTATAACCTAATACATATTATTTTAAATAATATGAGGCTTTGTTTTTGCTCGCAGGAAATCTTATCGGGAGGCATTCAGATTTAATCCAGATAATTGAGAAACATTTTTAAGAAGAAATCCTTGAGTCCCTAACCTCATACCAACTTGAATCAAACATTTGAGCACTCTGAAAGTGAGTAATTAATTTTCAGGTCAGAGGCAGGCAAGTCTGGGATTACTCTGTTTTATAGATGCATAAAGAATTTCCTGTAAATTCCCTATTTAGTATAGTAGAGGATTTAAAGAATAAAATTAAATATATTTGGACTAACTAACATAAAATATCTGCATGTGTCCCTAGAAAGCAGAAGGTTGCTACTTTCCAGAGTGTTCTTGTTTCCTACCATATCACTGTTGTAGCTACTTTATATAGATTATTGAGTTCACTCTTCATTTCTTCAGAGGCTTAGTTTAATAGATAAGAACTTAAAAATGGGACTACATGATTTATAATTCTCACTCATCTTAGATGAGATGATCAATGTTTTTGACTCTTAGGGATTTTTTTTATTCACAAAATTGTATTTATAAGTGTTTTCATCTCACGTGTTTTGAAAGTATCATGATAATGTAGGGCAGGGAATTGGTACTTTGACAGAAGTTAAGGCCTAAATAAAGGTGGGTTTTTAAATTGATATCTGATTCTTATTTGGAATTTTTGTTTCATTAACTCATCAAATGGGAGAATCAATTCAGAAGAGACATGTAAACAGAGTGAGCATTGATGAAATCTTGATGATGCCTTATATTATTTTTGGCAACGACATGTTTATACTACTTATATGCTGGAATAATGGCAACTAAGTTCCAGATAAGAGCTTCCCAGAATATGAAAGGAAATGTAAGATTAAATGTCCTTATTAAGTATGTCTAGAAAATGATTAGAATATTTGATTAATGGTTCTATCATATAATTTTGTGATCAAAGTCATTTTTATAGGATTGACATTTCATTTTTTTTGTAGAATTGATGAAATCAGGAATGGGAAACAGAAATCTGTGTCATTAGATAGCTATAAAGATGAAATTAGGGTTGGAGAAATGACTCAAGGATTAAACCTCTGCTTCCCAAGCAGAAGGTCCTGAGTTCAGATCTCAAGCAGAAATGGCAGTTTGCTCCAGAGCTAAGCAAATAGGAAATACAATCAATCCAGTGCAATTCTCAAAGTCACCCTTGGACCTCTGTGGGCACATGCAGTGCCCTCTGATACACACTGGCACACACACAGACACACAGTAAAATATAAAAAACAAATAAAAAGATGAAATTAGATAAAAAGCATAACATCTCATTGATAATGGAACACTCAAATTAATCTAAGGCAAATACTCGAATATATCAGTAGTATTAATTTTGTAATCATGAATGACTATAACTGAATTTGATCTTGCTATACAATAGTTGTGGGAAGCTAATGTGATTCTTTTCCCCCATATCTTTGGTCATTTTTCTTAAAAACAAAGAAAATATTTTGTAGTTATTTGCACTGCATAAGGCACAGTAAGGAGTCAGTGAATGCCAGCAATTCATAATAACTATTGTAACTTACAAGGTATAAACATTAAGATTTAACATTCTTAATTGCTCTTTTACATCACACTCTATTAAATAAAGACATGGACGGAATAAACTTAAATGTATCTGAAGTTTTCAAAATGTTTTTGGTTCATGTCATCATACATGAAAATATTTTGGCTTGAACTTTTCCAAAACTGGAACTTGAGCAAAAATTTGGATGATTGTTTTCAGTTGCTGGGGTGTTTTTGTTTGTTTCAGATGGGAAAAGTGAAGAAATTGAGATAGGTAAAAGTGGAAACACAGAAGTCTAATTAATTAATTATTAAGATATATATTTAAGATAAATATTAAAGATGCAATATTAAGATAAATAGTTATTGGCTAACTTTTGTCTCCCAGCCAAATGGACAAGGGCCATTTACTACACCCGATTGTTAAGAATATTTATGCACTGAAATCATGAAGAAAGATCCTCATGAACATAAAAAAGCAACAGAACAAAAAATAGTAGTTATGTCAGAGAAAGATGAGGTTGTTCTGGTGTCACTAGGAAGGAAACTGCTAAAAGATTCTTATTGTGAGGAGAAACAACATAGATTTGTGGATATTAAATGTGCTCAGCAGAGACAGCAACCACTAATTAGAAATCACTTTCCTCTTGCAGATTCTCCAGTGCTGAATCCCATGTTTCCAACTTGCATTGGATGAAGAATCCAAGCAATGCGACTGAATTCATTATTTTGGGAATTATAGAGAATCCAAAGCTGAGGAACATATTCTTTGCATTGTTTCTAATCATATACATGGCCACAGTGCTGGGAAACCTACTCATTGTGGTGATTATAACCAGAAGTCCAAGTCTGAGGTCCCCCATGTATTTCTTCTTA
This sequence comes from Typhlomys cinereus, assembly GCA_023101885.1. Classification (NCBI taxonomy): domain Eukaryota; kingdom Metazoa; phylum Chordata; class Mammalia; order Rodentia; family Platacanthomyidae; genus Typhlomys; species Typhlomys cinereus. The sequence goes on from JALPQD010000657.1 coordinate 347,773, forward strand.
ACTTCCCCGTCCTTCACAGATATTAACTACTCTTCTGTCACTACCCCCAAGTTGATTGTGGACTCTTTCTCTGAGAACACTACCATCTCCTTTAAAGGCTCCATGGCCCAGTTGTTTGTAGATCATTTGTTTGGTTGAATGGCAATGATCCATCTCATCGTGATGGCCTACGACTGCTATGTGGCCATCTGCAAGCTTCTGCACTGTATAACCATCATTAGACCTCGAGTGTGCTCCCCGATAGGAGCGGCATAGTTTAGGGGTTTCGTTGATGCCATCATTCGGCTTCTCTCATGTATCAGATTCTTTTCTGTGGTCCTAATGTCATTGATCACTTTATGTGTGACTTGTTTCCATTGTTGAAACTGGCCTGCATGGACACACATATCCTGGGGCTCCTGGTCATTCTCAAAAGTGGGGTGATGTGTGCAACCATTTTCTTCATGCTCACTCCTTCCTATGTGGTCATCCTCTGCTCCCTGAAGTCTTGCAGTTCTAAGGGGAGGCACAAAGCCCTCTCCACATGCAGCTCCCACTTCACAGTGGTCATGCTGCTCTTTGTACCTTGTATTTTCTTGTACATGAGACCTGTGGTCACTTACCCTGTAGACAAGGCAATGGCAGTGTCTGCTATCATTGTTGAGCCAATGCTAAATTTATACTTTGAGGAATACAGAAGTGAAAAGTGCTCTGAAGAAACTGTGGATGAAACCAGGGACTCTGGTTTGCAACTAAATGATACTCCAGTGGACAAATATTTCCTGCATGCAGTGAAGCTTTGTCTTCTCCATTCATCCTACTTTATTGTGAATACATGAGCTGAGACATCTTCTAAGCTTGTGATACAGGCCAGGATACCTGTGTGTTTACTTAACTTTCCAATTCACAACATAATACATTAGGACATTTTGTACTAGATATCCTTCTTGGGAAATTTCCAGTTATACACTTAAAACGTATATTTTTCAATGATGTGAGCCTTTTCCAGTTTAGGATTATTTTCTTCTTTTTGTCTCTTCAATGTCGAATTACTATCATTGTTGGATTAATACTTTCCAAAGGAATCATTTGACCTGCTCTCTACCAATTCTTGCCATTCACAGGCACATTCTTAATTGAAAATGGAAGAGAAGTATTTCCTGTGTATAGTCATTACTTTCACTTAATTTCTAGTTCTGAATCTAAGTTATTTCCTTAAGACTTATGATCACAAATTATACTATAGAAATATTTCCTGTTTTGGGAGATGGTTACATCAGTAATGTCCTTACCATGAGAGCATAAAGATTCAAATTTCATCCCCAGAACCCCTATAAAAGCTGGACATGGTTTGTGAATGGAAATGAGACAAATAGTCCCTATGTTTCACTAGTGAAGTAATATTGCCTAGTCAGTGAGTTCTTTACCAGTGAGACCCAGTCTTAAAATCGAGGAGGACAAAGTCCTTAGTGATGATGTTAAGGTTTACTTTTGGCTTCCACATGCACATACAATACACACACACACACACACACACACACACACACACGAACATACAAACAACCACATACATACATACTTACTCATGTGTATCTGAACCACCCCAATATATGTGTATATACACAAAGCTACATATATGTATATGTATATGCACCTATCTACCCACAGACACACACGCCCACACACTAATGTGCACCTACTCACCATAGATACATGCATGAACACACACACACACACACATACACACCAAAATATTTCTTGATTTTTGCATTGTGTGTTCCTCAACTGAAATTCTTGTTATAGCAGAAATAGTGTTTATCCATTCATACTAGAATCACAGTGACTTCCAAGTCAACTAGCATATGTTCAATAAATAGCATTAAATGGACATAGATCTAAAGAAAACAGAGGAGATTGTGTGCAAATATATATGGAGATATAAGAGATATACATAGGCCCTTTAGGAACTCAGAGTCTGTCCAGTTTGCATGTTTCCAAGTATCCTCTTTGGAAACAGTTAGGTATTTTTGTTATTCTAATACAGAAAATAGCACTGCATGAAGATTCTCAGTTATCTAGTACAACTCTTTATTGGTGCAATTTTTATATTATTAGATGGAGGAAGAGAATCTACATTTTCCAGTTTTATGCTGGTGTGTGATGCATGTGCATGCATATTCCTATATGTGTGAGTATATATGTGCTGGTAGATGGGAGTACATAAGCACATTTGCTCTTGTGAAGACCTCATATTGATGTCAAGAGCCCCCAGAAATGACTCTTCCATCTATTCTTTCTGTCTGGGTCTCTATTCAAAGACTAAGTTTATCTATAGGAAGAGTCTTGCCAGCCAACTTGCCTTGGAAATTCCCATTTTTCTACCTTCTGAAAATGGAATTATAAGCAGTCTGTCACACCTATCTTACATTTCACATGTGACATAGGACTCCAAACTCCAGTTCTCTTGTTTGAGCAGAAGCGTTGGAACTTTTGTGTTATCTTTCCGGTCCCCAGTTTTTAATAACATATATAAGGTCTTTTTAAGCCAGTCATATTTAAATTATAACTGGATTTTAATTTTTCAAAAATTTCTTCTTCTCTATTTTCCTTAAACATACTGAATTAATTCACATAGTTTTATTCATCAAACACATTACTTAACATGGAGGCTACTGCCATTTGTACCCTGTGGGAACCAGTTCTCACTTACGCATCCATTCACTCACTCAAACACACAGCTGCTGGCTGTGACGAAAGCAAGTTCCAGCCATCCCCACCTCCACCTCTACCCCCAGAGACTCAGCACGGGACAGGAAGATTGTCAGAAGCAGATCTCTTTTTATTGGGGGGGGAGAAAGGAACTTTTATAGACAAAGGCCACCAAGGTGTGAAACAGGCATCCAATTGTATGACAAGGTCAAGACATCCTACAGGTGCTAATGGTCAAGTTCAATGTCACTCAGCACAGGAGGCAGGTAGATACCTGAAAGCCAATTAGAGTTCTCTGTGAAGTGATCAGGTTATGCCCAAGACCCTTGCCCTCAGTGTTATCTTTAGTCCCAAGTACTCGGCCATGCCCTGGGGCAAATCCTAGGCGGGCCCAACATCTCCCCCTTTTGTTTTTGTATGAGACAGTCCAGGAGGCTACCTGCAACCCAGCAGACCAAATGGTCTTGAGTGACTGTGCCTGTCTTAGGCATGAAAAACCTCCCACCCTGGTCTGACCCGTCATGGGATCTTGTAGTCTCCAGGTATAATACTACAAGTCCTGTCTTAGGTTGATCCACGGCTGGGCTTTCACTTGCCCGTCTCTGGTTACCAGTCCTCTGTATGGCTTTACCAACCTTGGGGGTTTGAGCCGTACTTAAAGGCCTGTATCGCACATTGGATGAGTACTGCACTTGACAAGTTAGCTAGACTACAGAGATTTTTTCCATTGGGCAGAAGTCATGCATATGGCAGAGTAGACAGGTTGGCATGAGCACCAGGCATGGCAGCAGGTGACTTTTTGGGGGCGTGGCAGGGATGTTCAAGGGCCATAGGTACCTGTAGCGTGGTCTCGATGATGGAGCACTGCTGAGAGATGTGATGAAAAAACACTTAAGCAATATAGTTATTAAAAGAACAATTTTTCTAGATGTTAGGTCAAACCCAGATTGGCTCCATCCAGGCAAGGTATCAATCAGGCCTATAAGGATCACAGTTAACATCTTCCTTGAGCACACCGTGGATAGTTTCTGAAAGAGAAAAGCAAAGAAAACTGCCCCAAGGGCTTTTTGTCCCTTGGTTTGGCTTGTTAGTCTGGGGATGATTCTTTTGTGTCTCCTTCATGAGGATCCTCCTATGGATAGAATTTAAGATTCCTTGCCGGAATCCAAATCAGGGAAGACTCCCCAATTGGGAAGACACATCCAAATCCTCTTCCCATAGTAATCAAGGGGTCAGGTCCCCTCCATTGTCCAGTTAGGGGGTCCTTCCAACACATCTTAACAGAAGGTTTGGTGGATAGGCTTCCCCAGTGTTTTTGGGATCTCAATTTAAGTTGTCCTTTCATAAAATTTAAAATTTAAAACATTGATGGTAAATAATACCAACCCCAGCTGTAGATGGGGGCTTACTCCTCCTTTTTGTTTTTGTAATTGGGCCTTTAAATATTGGTGATTTCTTTTAACAATGGCTTGTCCTCCAGATCGAATTTCGATCTATAGTCTCTTCTCCAATGAAGCCCTCTGCAGCACTTAAGGTATAGAGTTGTAGGGGGCTTAGCCCCTTCTACCTCCCTCTGCTTCCCTTCCTCGCCCTGGGGACATTCCCTCCTGAAATGTCCCACCTGTCCACAACGGAAAAAAAACTCCATTGTTTCCCTTCCCCTCTTGGCCCTGCAGGCTCAGTGTTGGCCAGTGCCTTTGTCTGTGTTTCTAGGGCCTTAGCCAGTGTCTGACTCTGGTGTTTTTGAGTCCCCATATCCTGTGAAGCAATAATCCAGGTGCCCACGGATCTCTCCTTAAGACCTGCACACGCTATTTTGTGGTCCCCATTCATTCCTTTCCATACCATCAATTTAGCATATTGTTCCCTTAGGGAGCCTGGGGGAAGTTTACTACAGAAGCTTTTATTCTACCTGGTCGATGAACTCGGAGAGGGCCTCACCTGGGTTTTGAATAACGCCTGCTAGAGGTGTTTCAGAAGGACCTTCATCTAGCTTTTTCCATGCTGCTAAACCTATCAAGGGGATTTGGTCTTGATACGGGGCTTCCATGGCTACCTGCTGGACCCCACATTCTTACTTAAATAGTGCTGCCCACTTAATGAATGTGGGACTGGGAATCACTGCTTTGGCCATATCCATCTGGTTTTTAGTAGTACAAGGTTGGTGAGCTAAATCTTGAAGGAAGGCCTCAACCCAAGGAGAATTTGGACCATCCTCTAGTATAGTCCGCTTTAATTCTTTTAAATCTTTTGTTTCCCAAGGATACCACACTGCAGGATGATTGCCCCCCTGGATTTAAGTTAACAGGATGGGCTTGTACTTGATACGTCTCAGCATACGTGGGCTCCAGCCCTGGGTTCCCTGTTCTAGCCTGGCGGGTCCAGTGTGCCCACGCACGGAGTCAGGACGGATTTTTGTTAAGGGGTATGGAGGTGGGTCTCCTTCTAATCCTTCTCCATCCCTTTCTCTCCCTAGCGGAGTTAAATCTGGATACAGGGGACCACTCCTTGTTTTTGGAGCGCTCTTAACCAGTTCCCTTTGATAAAAGGAGCAGGCCACTTTCTCGCTCCACTTTCCTACATCCTTTCCTCTCAGAGCAGGCCCCACCCTTTCTCACCAAGCAGCTGTTCCTCATGGCCCTCCCAAATGGGAAGCTCCGCTCCCTCAAGCATCCGCTTGTCCCCGCATGCCGGTCCACATGCCGGTCTGCTTCTGTGAACCTCTGTCCCCCGGCTGTGCACAGTCTCATCGCAGCCATGTACGGCTCCCTGGCTGCATGGTTCCACATCCCCATGTGTCGCCTCCCTGGAGCCACATGCAGTCTCTCCACCGCCTTGGTAGCGGCTTTGGTACCTGTACCACGCGCCCCAGGTGCAGCCCACAACTCTGTGTAATGTTCTCAGTGCACACACAGTGTTGGGTTATCATTCTCCAAACAGCAGGCATGTCCACCATCCCCATGGTTTCCTGCACCCTGCCATGGTCCGGCAGAATGCCCGCCTAGCCCTGGCTCAGTGTGCCCACAGCTTTGTCCGCCTATCTCCAGCTCTGCAGTCCGCATCCCCGCACTGCTTGTCAGTGGAGTCCCCTGTGGGGTGCCCTGGATGGCTTGTTGGCACCAATGGCTGGGGCCCGCCAGGAGTTGCCCAGGGAGCTAGAAGTGCTGCTCTGGTGGCTCTTCCCCCTCCTGCGTTCCCTTTGCCTCTAGTGGAGGCTGGATTGGATCTGGAAGGAATGCTGCCTCAAGGGCAGAAACAACGCAGTAAAATCCTGGAGAAGGGGACACCCCAAAATGTTCTTCCCGCTTCCTGGCTAGATTCCTCACCCGAGTCCAGGTGGTGGATGAAAACACATTGTCTGATTGGATCCAAGGTGCTAACTCAAGGGCTGTTTGCCACATTTCTGAAATAGCAGAGCTTGTAACTTTTAAACCCTGGCTTCGTAGTACAGGCCCCAGTGCTGCTGGCACTGCATCATCCTTGCACGTTCAATTCCCCATATTTCTCAAGTTTTCACTTACCCCGCAGCCTGCTTAGCTTCGTCCGATTTCAGAAGTGTCCCTTCCTGGTCGCCACTTGTGGGAACCAGTTCCCACTCACGCATCCATTCACTCACTCAAACACACAGCTGCTGGCTGTGACGAAAGCAGGTTCCAGCTGTCCCCAACTCCACCTCTATCCCCAGACACTCAGCATGGGACAGGAAGATTGTCAGAAACACATCTCTCTTTATTGGGGGAGAAAAGGAACTTTTGTAGGCAAAGGCCACCAAAGCGTGAAACAGGCATCCAATTGTATCATAAGGTCAAGACATCGTACAGGTGCTAATGGTCAAGTTCAATGTCACTCAGCACAGGAGGCAGGTAGATACCTGAAAGCCAATTAGGACTCTCTGTGAAGTGATCAGGTTATGCCCAAGACCCTTGCCCTCAGGGTCTTTAGTTCCATGTACTCGGCCATGCCCTGGGGCAAATCCTGGGTGGGCCCAACAGTACCTGATGTTTTTATGTGGAACCTGGGATCCAAATTCAGGACCTTCTGCTTGTAAGTCAGAATATTAACCTCTGATCCATCTTTCCAGTCCTGAGCAAAGAAAAAAGGAGGTAGAAGCAATCCAGGATGATTCCTGAAGACACCTTAGGTCCTCACAGGGACACATTGTGCCCTCTGATACACACACACAGGCAAACTCATACATATAAAATAAATAAACAAGTAAAATTATTTTTTTCCGAAATCCACATTACTTTATAGCCAAATATTTTACTATTCATAGTACAATCAGTCTCAAATTCTTTTTGATGTTTAGATTAAAATGTGAGCTCAGAACTTATTGCTTCTAGTAATCCTTTACAAATTACATGATTAAACAATGTAATGTTAATAAAATCATTATTAACTATTACTAAAAAGTCAAGCCAAAATAGGGATAGAAAATTGCACTAACAGGAAGTAAAATATCTCCTTAACAATATATACACTATGAGGCCTACCAGATGGATATGAATTCTGCTTTACTGAGAAATATAGGTCAACAAAAGAGAACATGCACATACTAAACATACTCAAACAACTATCTCATTAGATCAGCAGCATACATTCACATATTTGCTTCTTTATATGTACTACTATAAATGTGCCCCCAATCCAAAAATCAATGAAACAATAGAGGACTTACATCTGCATCTCACAAAAACCATAAATCAGATAATCCTATTGACTTGAGCTTTAAAACATATCCCTGGGACTGGTTAAAGACTCAGGGTGTGTGTGTGTGAGTGTATTGTGCTTGTTCAGTGTGTGTTCACTGTGAAAAAAATGCATGTGCATGCATGCATTTGGAAACCCATTGTGAATATAGTTAATATGAATATTTTCTTTTTTTATAATACGTTTTTATTATTATTTCAGCTCATACAAACTTAATAGGTACGCCAGTTCCCTCCCTCCCTCCTCCCCCCCCCGAATCCCCTGCTCCCCCTCCCCTCACCCCTCCCGCTCCATCCCCCCGTGCCTCCCGCCCCGACTCCCAGAGTCCTTTCTTGTGCATGCCTGACTCTCCTCTGGGCCCTCCTCTCCGATGACGTACAAGGACCCAGTGGCATTTCCCTGAACCCCTTCCTGTGTTCCCCTTAAGCATAGGAACACTACTGTGGCTGTCAATCCCTTGTCTCCAAGCATCTTGGTGCCTTTAGCACATGCTAGATTTTGTGAGGTCAATAGTGTGTTGGACATTGCGCCGGGCATACAATGTCCAATTATGATTGCTTCGGCCCTAACTTGTGTGGAGTATCTTGCAAATCATTGCTCCTCCCATCCTTTTGCTCTTACAATCTTACTGCCCCCTCTTCTGAAAAAGTCCCTGAGCTTCAGGATGGGGAGAGATTAATCTGGCCTAGTTCTAGGTGGTTGATAAAGAGTCTCTGAAGTTCTGGATAGTGGTTCGTTGATTTTCTTTTGCAGTTTTGTTGCTCCTGTAATGCCCTTCACTCCATCGTGATGGGCACTGTATGTCACCCCCTGGCCAGAGACAGAAAGCTGTTAAAATGGAGTCTTATTATAAGAGCACATTCAAGGGTAGATGTAATACTTATACCCAAAATTGGAATTGCAGGGTCATATGGCGTTAGGCAATGGAAGGGGTCAATCACCCATTTGCAAAATGGTTACTTTTTAATCTGCCGGACTATATGCCCTCCCCTTCTGGTGAGTTCATACCCCCTTAGTTGTAAATGATCAGGAACGAATTGTGAACTTAACTAGGTGTCACATTACTTTCTTGCAGTCCTTGATGGAGACCTATTTTCTCTACTGTAACATGGTCACTTCTCTCCTTGTTTCTGGTGTGGCCCTCCAACCCCATCCCTCCTGTTCATAATCATTGCAATTACTGTAGGTAATACATAGATTTACTATGAGTGTATCAAGATGGGCTACCTATTAGGGAGTACAATTTTCTGGGTCTGGGATACTTCACTTAATATAATTGTTTCTAATGACATCCATTTCCCGGCAAATTCCAGTAATTCATCATTTCTGATGGCTGAGTAGTACTCCATTGCATAGATGTACCACAGTTTCCTTATCTACTCGTCAACTGTTGGACATTTGGGTTGATTCCATGTCTTTGCTATTGTAAACAGTGCTGCTATGAACATGGTCATGCTTGTGCTATCGAGGTGAACCTCTGCTGTATGGGGGGTTATACCCAAAAGTGGAATCGCAGGGTCATATGGCATTTCAATCTTTAATTTCTTTAAGAATCTCCAGACAGCTCGCCAGAGTGGCTGTATGAGCCTGCACTCCCACCAGCAATGTAGGAGAGTTCCCCTCTCTCCACATCCTCTCCAGCATTTGTTGTTGTTTGTATTGTGGGTTTTTGTCATCCTGACCAGGGTGAGATGATATCTCAGGGAAGTTTTGATTTGCATTTCCCTGATGGCTAAAGAAGTGGAGCATTTTTTAAGATATTTGTTAGACATTTTAATTTCATCCCTGGTAAAATTTGAAGTCCACTTTGTCTGATAGCATAATGGCTACCCCTGCCTGTTTTCTGCTTCCATTTGCTTGTAGAATTGTTGACCAGCCTTTTATTTTTAGCAGCGTGCCTATCTTTTGTGGTGAGATGGGTTTCCTGCAGGCAGGAGATTGATGTGTTGTGATTTTTAATCCAAGTTTGTAATCTGTGTCTCTTGATCGGTGAATTAATTCCATTAACATTTAGTGTTATAATGGAGAAACTATTTTTAATTCCAGACATTTATTATGTTTAGTAGTTTTTATAAGTATATTGCTTCGCTTTTAATGATGTTATATTTGCCTTCTGTTCTCCTAGATATGCCTGTTTTTTTCTTCACGCTTGAGTATCATTTCTAGCATTTTTTGAAGGCCTGGTTTGGTGGCCATGTATCCCTTCAAGTTGTCTTTGTGCTGGAAAATTTTTCTTTCTCCCTCGATCATGACTGATAGTTTTGCAGGGTAAATCAGCCTGGGTTGACATTTTTGCTCATTCAATACTTGAAGTATGTCTCTCCAAGCTCTTCTTGCTTTTACTGTTTCCACTGAGAAGTCATTTGTTATTTTAATAGGTTTACCTTTAAAAGTGATTTGTTTTTTCTCCCTTGAAGCTCTCAGCACCAGTTCTTTATCTTGAATGTGGAGTGTTTTAACTATTATTTGCCGCAGCATGCTTCTATTTTGGTCGTATCTGTTTGGGGTGCGGAATGCCTCTTGTATATGGATGGGCCTCTCTTTTTTTAGATGAGGAAAGTTTTCCTTGATGATCGTAAGAAAAATTTCCTCAGGGGTGGTATTTTGAGATTCTTGCTCTGGTATTCCATGAATACGCATGTTAGGCTTCTTCAGGGTGTCCCATATCTCTTGGATATTTCTCTCAAGTATCTTTTTGGCTTTAACAACCTTTTCCATTGCGCTGGTTAGTACTCCCACTTTATCTTCAAGGTCTGAAATTCTGTTTTCTGCTTCATTAGTTCTGTTGATAAGACTCTGTAGAGTTCTGGGTTGAAGATAACTTGTCTTGTAGCTCAGTTTTAAACTCTGCTTGAGTCTGTTTGAACTGCTCTATGCCAGTTTTTGTTTCTTGCACTGTTTTTCTCAAGTCCTCCAAATGGCTGTTGTGTTCCTCTTCAAAGCAATTGATTCGATTATGTAATTCCTCCCTGATTTCCTCTTTCATGGTATTCAACATGGTAATGATCATATTTTGAAAGTCGTTATCCTGGGTCAGGCTTTCTTGGCCTTTTTCCGTGGGTTTGTTCTGGTTGGAGTCTAACATTATGGGATTAATTTCTTCAGTGGGAAATTTGTTTACTTGAGTGTTGTTTCTCATGGATTTGCACTTTGACTTTGGCATTGTCCGTTTTAACTCTTAAGATCTTTCAATTTCACTAAACTGAATTATTTGGCCAGGGGTTCTGGGGGTGGGCACGGAGAGAGCTTACCTAGGTCGCGGGGTGAGGCCCGGCTGGACCGCGCGTGCGTCCCGACCGGCAGAGCAGGGTGTGGTGAAAGGGAGGATGGGGGCGTCAGCGTGGAGCTATTTAACCCGAGGGCAGCTGGGGCGGGGCCCGGGCGCAGGGGGAGGTCCTCCTCGTCCCTCGGCCCTGCCCGCGGCTCCGGCTGGATGGTGGGAGTGGAGCCGGGTCCCTTTGGGCTGACCTAGGGTTCTGGTGGGCAGGTGCGGGCTCGGGCGGGGCTTACCTAGGTCGCGGGGTGAGGCCCGGCCGGGTCTTCTAACCAAACCCAGAGTTTGCTGATATGGGATAACTAAGACAGACAATTCTTGAAAAGATCATCTCAATAATAAGAAACACGGATTTGAGCATAGCCTGAATACCATAAGGAGGCTCTATTTTAAGAAGTAAATAAACAATCAGAAAGGAGACAAAAAACAACAAAAAGATGAGATATAGTAAGTACATCAACTTACAAAGAGTCTTTTAGAGAACTGTTGTATTAGACAGACAACAGAACCAAATGAAAGAGCGGGAACTGGATTGCAATTCTATGTCTTGCTAGTTTTACCATCCTGGGTAACTGAAACAGACCATACTAAACCCTAGGTTTCCTATCTATTCATTGAAAATAATGCAGTTATATTATATTGTACAATAAAATATTCTCTATATATACATTATTTTAATAGTGAATTTAGAACAGATTTTGAGAACTACTTCATCAGGGGATAGTGGTGTGTTATTAACTGAATTGAGAAATAAAGATAGCAATTTAAAATTCTCCCGAGAGAAGAGATGAGTAATTCTCAAAGGGATCTGGGAAGTCAGCTTCTTTCAAATTCCCAAAAGTCTTTAGAATCAGTATTTTTTGCCTCCATGAGTCAGGATGAGAAGCAGCCGTCTTAAGGTCTTCTTTGAAAAGTAGTGTTAAAGAAAGTTAATGATATCTATTTAGGTAAGCCATTACATGGGGAGTTCAGGGCAATCAGGCAAAAGACCAAGATTTAGATTAGATGGTTTGAATTTATATCTTTATATGTGCTCTTCAGTGACCTGAATTCATGATCTAATTTCTCGAGCCTTCAGTATTTCTGACTGTAAAATACAAAGAGATACCTTTCTGCTGCATACAGCTTTTTAGAAAACATATGCAGTGCACATTTTATATTGAGTGTTTATATACTGTTTTTGACTTTTTATATGACAATAGCAGTTATCTACAGAGAGAATTTTGCACAGCACCAAATTATTCACCTTGCTTATTAGAGACATAGGCTAATTTTAACTTCTAAAAATTCATATTTTTCTAAGACTGCAAAACATGGAAAAAGGGATGAAAAGGAATTACTGTGAGTCAGAAAACTATTGACAATTCTTAGACACTGTCTTCTAAGATAAGAATAACGTATACTATTATGATATTAAATGTCACTGTTTTTGTCTTGACATTTTCCATGAAAATGTTTATGTACCTAAATGCTTCTATATTACTAAAATGTTATAACTTCAGTATATATTGAGAATAATCTAATCAATGAGATATTATTAAGAAAGATATCCATTCATTCTTGATGGACAAAACAGGTGGTATAAGAGTATGTTGGAAAGACTTAGCTTTTACACTGAGTTGTTAGTGTGATTTTTCTTTTTTGACATGCATGGAGTTTATTTCCTACCCAATGAACACTGGTTGGAAAGGTACTTCTGCTGTGAGTTCTGCCTAAGAAGAAGATGCTCTAATCATAGACTCTGCTGATGTTCATGGTTATTCTACATGTGTTTCTCCATGGAAGGAGGTTAGTGATTGGTAGAACATACAGCCTACAAAATTATGTCTGAAAGGAGTCATATCAACCACTCCTTCCCAAGAGCCATAATGATCTGGTTTGATGAAAAATAGAAAATATTTGCAGTTTTATTGCTTCAAAATTTTAAATCTTTTTGGATGAAATAAGCCAGTCATATTATGAACTGATAAGAAGTTCAGTTGAATCTCAAGACTGGAATATTAGAATACTTTTCCCAGTTTCACTGTTCAACTCAATCTGTAATCTAAATGCATCTGGAGAGATTGAGTGTGGATAGAGAGCAGCTAGTGAAAAGAGTTTTATGCAAGTGAAAGATTGCTGAGTGGCAAATTAGAAAACATAAACTTAAAAGGAAAACTATCAGGAAGCAAGAAACTGTATAAGTAAATACATTTCTTTGGGCCAGAACATAGCTTTCTATTATATTTCATGTTGTAAATCTAATTATATGTGACTAATACTATGTGTACTTTCCTGAAGCCTGAATTAACCAAGATGTGCTTTGTTATTGACAGTTACTTGTTAATGAAGGAAACAAGAAAGACATATATTTTGTAGATAAAAAGTAGGTAGGTAAATGTTAGGCAAATGTGTTATTCTCTAAAGTGAATTGTTTCTGAGCTATGGCCTCCTTGAGGACAACCACATTCACAGTAACATTCACATGTATTCCATTTTTATAGTGAGTAGTGAGATTATGTTGTTCTAAAACGTTCATTACAAATTAAACAGTTAATAATGATAGCTGCCTACTTTACATCTACTTTGTACTGATTAGAAATTTTCACTCACGGCTCCTCTTCACCTCAGTTATCTTGAATTCTTCAACAAATATAATTATGAATAAATCTTAACCCTATATTCTATTTATATGAAAACCCCTTCCCTACACACACATACACACACACACACATACACACACACACACACACACACACACACACACACCACAAATGCAAATCAAACATATGCAAATGAATGCACACAAAAAAATACACACCGTGGAAAAAATATATAATGTCTTCAAAATGTAACTTTCATACTGACTGATAATTATGTAAAGATCTGATTAGGACATCAGCTAAGATGTTCAGGAAAAGTTCTTTAATAGTATTTTTAATTTCACAAATTCAAATAGAAATAAATTCCAAATAAAGTGAAACAGAAAATTCAATGGTGAAATAATGTATAAGGGAAGAATGTGTAAATATATGTAATTCTCTCAAACATGGACAAGATAACTCCTGTAAGAAGATGTGGTAAAGGATTTCATCATCCTGAAGTATATATATATATATATATATATATTATATATAATATATATTATATGTGTATATATAATTATTAGAAGGTGATGATTATTCTAATCTATTTTAAAATTTAAATAGCAACACAGTATTTCTTTCTCTACTGCATACCAGGAAACAAAATCATTTGTATTATTAATATTTCATTTTTTAAAATTTTTTAAAATTTATTTATTTATTTTTTCCACTCATACAAACTTGATAGGTACCCCATTCCCCTCCCTCCCTCCACCCTTTCCTGGATCCTCTTGCTCCCTCCCCCTTTTCCCCTTACTTTCCCCCCTCTCTTTCTCCCATTGTCCCCTCCCCATCCCTAGAGCATCCTTTAGTATGTATATAAAACTTCCTTCTGGGTCCTCCTCTCTGATGAGGTATACGGACTCAGTAGTATTACCTAGAGCTCTTTTTTTGTGTTCCCTTTTAGTATAGGAACACTATTGTGGCTGTTAATTCCTTGCCTCTAAGGATCCTCGTGCCTGTGATCCATACTAGACTTTGAAGGGTCAATGATGTCATTGCCAGGTCATGCAAAGTCCTATTATGATTACTTTGGCCCTAACTTGTATGGAGTATCTTGCATACCATTGCTTCTCCCCATCTTTAGGCTCTTACAATCTTACAGCTCCCTCTTCCGCAAATTTCTCTGAGCTTTAGGATGGGGGGAGAATAGGCTGGCCTGGTTTCAGGTGGTTGATATAGAGTTTCTGATGTTCTGAATTATGGTTTGTTGATTTTTTTTTTGAGTTTTGCTGCTCCTGCACTGCCCTTGGCTCCATCTTGATGGGTATTGGATGTCACCACCTGGCCAGAGATAAAAGTCTATTAAAATAGAATCTTATTATAAGAGTAAATTCAAAGGCAGATGGAATAGGAGTAGGAGACTCCCGTAAGGGGGGGTCAGTCTCCCATTTGCAGGATGGTTACCTTCTATCTGCCAGACTCTATGCCCTCCCTTTCTGGTGAGATCATATCCCATCAAATGCAAGTGACCAGGATACTCTCAAATCGATTGTTTATCACATTTGCTATTAACGAAGTCATTTCCACAGGTTAACCCAGAACTTCTGAGTTCTCCTTCAGTTTCAATGAAACACAGCAGAATCAACGTGACTGAGTTCATTCTCACGGGACTAACAGAGGATACTCGGATGCAGAAAGTGTTATTTTTCATCTTACTCATCATCTACATTGTCACAGTCTTGGGAAACCTTCTCATTGTGGGGACTGTAATCTTTAGCCAGATTTTGAACTCCCCAATGTACTTCTTCCTAGCATTTTTATCTTTCATAGATGCATCTTATTCCTCTTCCATAATCCCTAAAATGATGGCAGATTTGCTTTCAGAGAACAAAGCTACTTCGTTCAATGGCTGTATGATGCAACTTTTTGTTACGCATTTCTTAGGAGCTTCAGAGATTGCCCTCCTTGTGGTTATGGCCTATGACCGCTACGTGGCCATCTGTAGACCTCTGCACTATGTGACCACTATGAGCCACCACACGTGCTGTGTTCTTGTGGGGTTGTGTTGGGTAGTGGGTTTTCTCCACTCTTTTGGGCAGATTCTTGTCACTTTCTGGATTCCCTTTTGTGGCCCCAATGTCATGGACCATTTCTTTTGTGACATTTTCCCCCTGATACAACTTGCCTGTACAGACACTTTCCTCTTAGGTCTCCTTGTTGCTGCCAATGGTGGTGTAATCCCGGTGATAACCTTCACAATGCTGTTGATATCCTATGTGGTTATTCTATGCTCTTTGAGGACTCAAAGCTCAGCAGGAAGGAAAAAGGCCTTGTCTACCTGTGGCTCCCACATTACAGTTGTTGTCTTATTCTTTGTGCCATGTATCTTTATATATCTGAGACCTGTAACCACCTTTTCCATGGATAAAGCCATAGCTGTGTTCTATACTCTTGTTACTCCCTTGTTAAATCCTGTCATCTACACAGTAAGAAATGCAGAGGTAAAAGATGCCATCAGAACATTGCTGAAAAAAATGCTATCTTGAATAATAAATAAACTTATATGAATATTTTATTTATATCATTTTTACAATAGTGTATTCCATCAAAATGTTAATTCTTATCCATTGGAGTTAAAGTCCAAGGGCCACAGAGAATGCCTGTTATTATTAATGCTTTCAGCACAGTTTATATACATAAAGGATTTTCTATGCATATATATTTATGATGAAGTTCTACTTATAAATTACATATAGTAAGAAATTAACAATAGCCAGTAATACAACAGAATAACCACAGTATATTTTATATAGAATTGTGTATTTAGTGGCCATGTTTTAGAAAAATAAGGTTAACTCAAACACAGCAACTGTGATACCATGACAAACAATGCTAAATCACCGATACCAATGCCTAGTCGTGTCTAAAGCTGAGTGGAGCCTCCATTGAAGAGATGCTTGAAAAGCATAATTCATCTCACAGGTAGGTTCCAGCAAGATGATCTGAGTTTTTTTCACACTACAAAAATAGCATGCGATTCAAATTTTTAGATTATTTTTTTTCTTCATATAGCATTTTGTAACATGATTGAATAGGGAACTATGGGAAAGTGAAGATTATTGTATGCTAAATCCTTCAGTGTAACTTTTTAAAAAATTGTGAGTGTATTTGAAAGGATAATATCACTTTAATTCATCCTGTATTCTAGGTTATAGAACATGAGTTCTAGAAAAGTCAAACAGCCATTCCAAGGTAGAGAGAATGAGTGGTCTTATTTGTATTCTCCAAGATTTCAATTTAATGATCTTTCAAACTCTTCACTTCAATGGCTAAGAATTCAGCACTGGGTCAGAACCTATCATTTTGCTATTATTTTCTAACTTCTTATTTTTATAATGTCCCTGAATATGTATAAGCTGCTTGCACTCAAAGCTGTTTAGACCATTGTCACTTAACACAGTACAGAATGCAAGAATGCAGTACTCCACAGAAATATATATATATCTTGACCAATTTTCAATTGATCATGGACGGTAGAGTTCATGAAACTGGTTATTTTATTTGTATTAAAATATTTGTATTAAAATAATTTATATATGTCAGGCAAATCTAGTATGACTGGATACACACTGTTTCACAATGCAATCAAAGTTTATGTTTGTGTAGATCTTAAATTCCATTAGGGATGAATAGATAATAAATAAAAATAAATGAATAAGAGAAAGTGTCTGTGCAGTACTTTGTAGTACTAAGTATGCAGCAGTATTGAATGAGCAGTAGTTCATGTGCTGAAAATACTAGGATAATGGAGGTATTAATTATAGACGTAACAACTGATGAAATGAATGCAGAATTTTAAGCCAACATCTAAAATTAAACTGTACTATTTTCCATTTGGACATAATAGATGAAGTACCAAAGGTCAGCAAGCATGAAAAAAAGTCAAGTATCATCAGTCATTGTGAAAATGTAAATTGAAGCCTTATGAAGGGGCTGGCAGATAATAAAGCTCATAAAATGCTACAAAACAAGATCTAAGATGGATGGCAATAATGTCCTGAGTAACAATATTTAAAGTGACTTCCAATCTCAACATGCATAAATGTATATGAGCATATGCACAATCTGTACACACACATACACACACTCTTACACACGCATGTGTGCTGCTTATTCTGTGTCCCTCACACATATGCACTTGAGCAGAAGCCACTATTTCTATTGTGTATGCATACTCAAGTACATGTACATAGACAGACCTGTGAACCTGCTTGTGGTGTATATCCACACTCACACAAATACATATATGTACACCATAAACACATACAATACACACATACACATACAGATATTATGGACACCATCTCAGCCCACTCAGGAGATGAATCATTAAGAAAACAACAACAAAGTCAGGGGAGGATACCAAAAAAGGGCAATTCTTATACACTGCTGTCGAGAACATAAACTAGTCCAGCTACTATGAAAATAAACATGGGGGTTCATTAAAAAAAACTTAAACTAGCTCTACCATGTGAGCCAGAAAGATCACTCTTGAATATTTACCTGTAGGAGTAAAAGCAGCATATCACTGACATACTTGGACATGGATGTTTACTGTAGCACTCTCCACAATCATTAAACCATGTGATCAACGTTAGTATCAAAAAGGATAAAAAATGAATAAATATAATGTGACATACATACAAAATAGAATTTATTTCAGTCACAAAATGAAAATATCTGGTTCACAGGGAAAAAGATAAAATTGAAATTATTATGTTAAAGATAAATAAGTCAGACTAAACAAAATAAGACAAATATCTATCATGTTTTCTATAATTTCAGATGCTATATGAACACATAATATCATGTGTGCACCAAGAACTTAAAAGTAGATATTTAATTGTCTAGGGAAATAAATGAGTGTAATGAGAAGAGGGAGAGAAAAGTAGGACTTCAGGAATATCAAGGACAAACTGTATATTTATATTAAAATATCACTAAAATAAATATACAACAAATAATAGTAACTTCTAAGCAATCATTTCGCTTCAATTTTTAAGGAAAAAAAAGAAGTGACCCAATACTTACATAAACATGAAAATGGTTTCTGCTTACATTAAAATATCTTACTCATTGTGATTTTAAAGCAGACATGCACATAATACCTGCACATATGCAGCAGCACAGGGTAGTGTTTCAGAGGAAGGTGATCAAGGGAAAAAAAGATCCCCAATTGTCGGGGCTGGAAAGGTGGCTCAGGGGTTAAGCCTCTGCCTTGCAGGCGGAAGGTCCTGAGTTCAGATCCTGGACCCCACGTATAGACGCTGGGCGGAAGCGGGGGCGGCCTGCGTTTCTGGTCCTGGTAGGGCGGAGCCTGTGAATCCCGGGGCGGAGGAGGTGGAGGCGTCCATGGTATGTCCTGAATTCGTCCGTGGTTCTACACACACACAGATGCACACACACACATACATACGCACACGCACAATTGAATAAAATAAAAAAAGCTTAAAAAAAAAAAAAAGATCCCAAATTCTCCTCCATGGAGAACAGTGACCAAAGTAACAAAAATTTGAGGTACACTGTTGCAACCCATGTCAAAATGGTTGGTGAAAACACAAGTGTATTCAAGAATTGTGGTTCCTAAGGTTGAGACACTTCCTCCTTAGGATATGTGGCAAGTGTCAAGTATATCAAAGGATGACTTGTAACCTATGAGCCATTTGGATTATTACTCACTGGTATATGGAAAAAAAGAATGAAGGCTATTACTTAAAATATTTCTAAATTAAGACTTTTAAAAAAATACTGTCATGGAAGAGAAAGAATTCAGTTTTCAGTTATTTTTGGGTAAGACACATTCAAAAATTTTTTTGATTTTTTTTAATTTTTAAATATTTTCCCTAGTTTTACAAGCATATTGAGCAGTTAACCTGCTCCCCTTTCTTCCCACTTCTTATTTCCCCCTTCCCTTCTTTCCTCCCTTTATCAATCACAGATTCTTTGGAATTATGTTGAAATAATTTCACAAACAGTCTGAGAAAACAAAGAGAGAAAGAGAACACAGAGTACAAAGTACTCAAGATAAGCAGTTTCATATTTTTTTTTCAGGTCATAGTTTAGTTTGGGAGCTGATATCAGATGGGTCTTATCTCTGTTTTGTTTTGGTTGGTTTTTGCTTTTTAAATATTAGCACCAATACTTTGATGGAGCATAACTCTATCCCTGGGAAAAGTCTGATCACTGCTTTAGTGGAAGGGAATGGACTGACCAAGTTATTATATCTTTAGTCATTGGAGACGTGGCCACAGAGGGATGTATTTGGAAAGAGGTAACACACATAGCTATTAAAAAGCTGCCATTTGCAAATGTTCTTTCTTCTTTCTGTAAATTTAATACCCAAGAGAAAATAAACTGATGGTGCTCCTTCTAAAGTGTGGCTTAGATATTATTTACACAGTAGGTAAAGCATTAGATTAGGCACAGTGTCATGAAAGATGTTGGAGGAGTTTTTGACTATCTCCTAAGGAAACTTCCTATGCAATTTAAGGTCCTTTCCTGCCATAGTAGTATTTCCTTTTTAAGTTTTGGGACATGCAGAATATCTGTCTTTGTCTTTCTTTAACATCACTGGAGACTCTCTCCCAATACTGATTGATTAGACTGTCTGTTCTGTGCCCTGATTCTTAATTTTTTCCTGGAGGAGATTCCATATGAAAACATCCCTGTTGGATATAGTGCTGGACAATTTCAATGCAGGTCTTTCTTTTTTTACTTGTAGGATCATAAGGTATGGCTTTTAAAGTTCATAGAGATGATATCAATGTAAACTGAGGGGGGACTAAAATATTATCTCAGTGGGAATCACATTTATATAGTAAATAGGAGACACTTTTAGAAATTGTTGCCATAATTTAATTGCCCAAAATGTAATTGTATTCTCAATTAATCAGAGATTTATATTTGTTTTATTTGAGTGCACGAATGCAATGTTGTGATGATGAGCCCTTTGAAAACAATTTTAGTTATCCTTTTTTAATGTCCCTTTGCAAATTTTCAAAAATTAATGCATTAGGTGGATGTGAAAATGTTGACTAAATAATGAGAGACCAAGGAATGGCTCAGCTCTAACGTTCGTTTACATATTTCATGATAACTGAAATGTTACATGTGAAACGTGGTAATCTGGATGTCTGAGGAATTAACAAACAGGGTGATGAAGTCACTTTAATATCTGGAGACACTGCAGCCAAAATCTCACTGGAGGTCACACGGTTCAGTGTTATTTTCCACTACTGAGTTTAATTTTATGGCATGAATTGAATTTAATTGACTGATACCTCAGAATTAGAACTTGATGGAAGGAAACTACATTAGTCCTTATTGTCAACTTCACAGTGTTAAAAAGCAGTATGAAAATTTTATCAATAATCACGATAATTGAAATGCTGACAATATGCAACTGATACAGGTACCTGACAAAAATATATAAAATGATAAAGAAGTGTAGAGAAAAGAGAGGGAAGGCAGAGATAATGGTGATATATTTGCTATTTGAGGGATCAGCAGAGGAAGCAGGAGATCGAGTAGTTTTAAAGTGGAGGACGATTGACAATTACTGCCCAAGCATTTTCAGGAAGGCTGTTAACTTTACATTCACAAAAGTGCTACAGGACAGGACATACAAATTCTGGAGGAGTTAAAGATCTTAGTAGTTCTGTTATGAACTCTATCACTTACCCACCAAAAGTATCTGATCTCATTATATTGGCACTCTAATCATAAACCTTATTTATAGCATTTGAAATAATAGTTATTTTGCCATTTAACTTTTCACTTGTGGTTTTGGTTTTGCAAAGGATGTTACCACCTTGCAGATGATGTTGATCTAAATCTCGTAACTTTCTTGCCTCAGATGCTCCAAGGTTGGATTGTATGTGTGTACTATCATGCCCAGCTTACAGTTTCTTTATGAATTAATAAAGAATATTATAAAGAGACTAACATCCTACATTTAATAAATCATTGAAACAGATTGCCTTTGATAACTACATGGGTTTGTTTCTGTTGCACTGAAAATCCAGGAATCTGTAAGCAACATTGCTGGGAAAGAGATCTAATCAGCTCTTTGTACCCCAGAATTTTCACACTAAAGAAATGCATTCTCAGTTCTGTGTTCCTGAACTAAGACATGGACCCAGTTTGTCTTGGAGAGAAACACATGGTTTGAAGATTTAGCATTTTGGAGATTTGGAAAGTCAATCTATGTAGAAAATTATCAGCATTAATGAAGGAGAGAAATATTGTAATCATACAAGAAAGAACAAGTGAGATTTTTCATTACCACCTAAAACTTATTGTATACCATTTTGAAAATTGTGATTGCTTACCATACATCTCCATTACAATCATCAAAAATGAATGGAGAAAAGGACTGCAAATATATATTTTGAAGAAGGGACTTTGAAAATAATTTCTTTGAACTCCTATATTGAACCAATCTATGAAGACCACTTTGAGATTGAGACAGAGAGAGAGAGAGAGAGAGAGAGAGAGAGAGAGAGAGAGAGAGAGAGAGAGAGAGAGAGTTATGTCATTCAGAAGCCAATTTAATTATTCTGATTTCCATGACAATGTTTTCTCTAGTTCATTAGGACTATTCAGGAACATATAAGCACTGTACCTGGAGACAGGAAAGGTTGGAGTTAATCCATGATACAGATTTGTGAAGACATCACTAGTAACTATCTATCATACAGGAGAATATTAAAACGATGACCTCTAATATATTTGAGCCAAGTGACACACAATATATACTTTGTCTCTAACAAAGTATGATACTCAGTGAAGCAGTACTTTTATTCTTTCATTTGACTACCACTTTTCTGCAGAGATAGCTGAGGTCACTGTTCACTTCTTCAGAGATAAACCATTATAGTTAAAGACTTATGCTTCAACAACTCAATCTGCAGCTTTACATCATCTTAAATTACATGTGCCATGTTTCTAAGATTCAGTTTCCTCAATCTCAAATTGCGGTAACAATTTTTATCTCATATAGTATATAAAGTAAATATAACGATGCACATAGTTGACCTTGATGCAATGCAAAAGTAAAAAAATACAGGGATATTGTAATTGATCTCTTGAATATCTTTCAGGGGTCTGGTTTTACCTGAGAACATCATAAAAAAATGGAAGCAAAGAAGTAAGGTATGCTGGAGTTAGATATTGGATTTACATTATCTGTTAGAGATAAAATACTTGAATCTACCAATGATTTTTGCTTTGTTTAGGATATCAACTACATGGTAGATATGGGATTCTGGAAATGAAAAAACACATTTAAGGTATAAAAGTTTATGGTGAAAAACTAGGTCAATTATTAGCTGTGACAACCTATCAACCTAGGTAATCATTTTAATCTTCTCGTTTGAGGATTGTGTTCTTCTAAGACAGTCATTGGACTTTAATATAGAATTGTTTAGTAAAACATGAGCTTGAAGCACAGACCTATGTCATGGATGGCATGAAAATGAAATTGTATAAAGAGCACAATACCTCATTGATACAGAATACTTCATTTTAACCTAAGAGAAATAATGTAGATTCACACTAGCATTATTTTTGTCTTTAAAGTCTACTAGCTATCTGGATTTTGGGTCTTTATTCTTTTCTTATTTAAATTCCACTTGCTTATTTTGAAAATAAAAATATTCTGCAGATTTAATATTTTGAGTGCATGAGAAACATAGGGGCTCATTGAATATGTTGAAATAATGTCAATAATCCAAATTTAGAAAGTAGATCTTAGGATGGAAAGAGTATACTCCTTGTAAATTGGAGCGCTGACATGCTTCCTGACTCTTGAACAAGAAAACTGTCATAAATGAAGGCATAGAAAGGATACACTAAATTGTGTGGAGATTTTAAATGTTTTGGTACATGCAAAAGAAAATAAAATTCAGCATCTTAGTTTCAACTTCAAAAAAAAATGAAATGGAGAGCTGGAGAGGTGGCTCAGGGGTTAAGCCTGTGCTTTGCAGGCGGAAGGTCCTGAGTTCGGAACCCAGATCCCACGTATAGACGCCAGGTAGAAGCGGGGGCGGCTTGCGTTTCTGGTCCTGGTAGGGCGGAGCCTGTGAATCCTGGGGCAGAGTAAACAAGGAGGAGGTGGAGGCGTCCATGGTGGTTCCCGAATTCGTCCGTGGTTCTACACACACACATACACACACGTGCGCGCGCACACGCACAATTGAATAAATAATAAAAAAATTAAAAGGCTCTGAAAGTTTCCCATATGTTTCCAAAAAAAAAAAAAAGAAAGAAATGGAGAGCAGATCTTACATGTAAGGTCACAGCTTATTTTTATTTCTTTGTTGTTTGGTATGTTTTATACAAAGAGAATAAAGGCATTGTATAATGTGAGAATTAGAAAGGCAAAAAGGTTAATCCAATCTTATGCTAAATAGGTTGTTCTTTACTTGTTGGCTCTTATCCAATTATAACTACGGTTTTCACTAGGAGGCAAATTTCATAATATATCTAGAAATGTGATTTGCTAAAATATTCCAGAAGGTTTACTAAACGTTCAAACACAGAGCAACATAAGAGAAAAAGAATGGCCCAGACGGTTGTGGGCTCAGTAAGATGGAATCTGCTGACAGAATTTTTACTGAGTCACTGGTTTTTGCAGCACTAGAAAGAGGACAAAGTAGGGTAATAAGATATTAGACAGCAGAAGAAAAGTTCTCAGTGAAGCCAGTGACCACTAACTAGCAACCATACTCCTTTTGCAGATTCTCCAGTGTACAGTCCCACGCTTCCAGCTCACATTAAATGGAGAGTACAAACAATATGACTAAATTCATTCTTTTGGGAATAACAGAAAATCCAGAGCTCAGAAAAATACTTTCTGCGTTGATCTTGATCATGTATTTGGCCACAGTATTTGGAAACCTACTCATTGTGGCAACTATAACCAGAAGCCCCAGTCTGAGGTCTCCCATGTATTTCTTTCTTACTTGCCTGTCCCTCATGGATATCACCTACTCTTCCATCACTGTCCCCAAGTTGATTGCAGACTCCTTTTCTGAGAACACAACCATCTCCTTTGAAGGTTGCATGACCCAACTTTTTGTGGTCCATTTCTTGGGTGGTGTGGGAATCATCCTTCTCATCGTGATGGCCTATGACCGCTACGTGGCCATCTGTAAGCCTCTACACTACTTGACCATCATGAGACCTCGAGTGTGTTTCCTGATGGTGGGAGGAGCTTGGGTAGGTGGATCCATGCATGCAACTATTCAACTATTCTTCATGTATCAGATTCCTTTCTGTGGCCCCAATATCATTGACCACTTTATGTGTGACTTGTTTCCATTGCTGAAACTGGCCTGCATGGACACCCACTTTCTGGGACTCTTGGTCATTCTCAACAGTGGAGTGATGTGTGCAACCATTTTCCTCATTCTCACTGCTTCCTATGTTGCCATCCTCTGCTCCCTGAAGTCTTGCAGCTCTGAGGGGAGGCGTAAAGCCCTCTCCACATGCAGCTCCCACTTCACAGTGGTCGTCTTGTTCTTTGTGCCTTGCATTTTCTTGTACATGAGGCCTGTGGTCACTTACTCTATAGACAAAGCAATGTCAGTGTCTGCTATTGTATTTGAACCAATGCTAAATCCTTTGATATATACCTTGAGGAATGCAGAAGTAAAGAGTGCCCTGAGGAAACAGTGGATGAAACAAGAATCCATGCATATTCACTAATATAGTACCAAGGATCAAACACAAAAGCAGTAGAGATTTAACTCCTGTTTTAATTACATTCTATTTGATACAAACTTATAAAATAGCACCCCAAAATCTATTCAGTTAAATGGCTTTTCTTTTAAAAAAATGCATTGCTTTTTTAATTTAATGATATTAGCCATCACATTTAAGATTATTTTTTCTTTTCTCTTCTCTGTACTGGAGACTTTGCTTATTTTTTTTCTAATCGTCTTCTTGAAATGGAAGCCATTCTATTTCCTGACTTTCTGGGTTCTCACTTAATCTCTACTGCTATAACCAGACTGTAATTTTAAAGTTTATAATCATTATTTATCCTTCATGAGACTTTTGCAGGGGTGGTTGGGGTTGGACTCTTAACGTAATCAGTAAATGGTTGCCATGCAAGCATAAGAACTAGTGTTGATTACCTGAAAGCACATGAAATACTGGACACCTTGCATGTGGGCAATTCCAGTGCTAGAGAGGCTGAAAAAGGGGCAGCCCTGAGTCATACTATACAAGCAGTTTAGCTGAATCTGTTTACTGTCTCAGTAAACAAGGCTGGAATTGTCCTGAGGAATTCACCTGAAGTTGATTCTTGCCTTCCATATGCACAAAGATGCAACCATACACATACACAAATAAGCATACATGTATGCAAGCCTGTGTATGCACAGATGCATCTATGTACTCAGAAGCATGTACCCACATATATGTGTGTGTATTTATATACATATATATATATATATATATATGCTTACAAACACAGAGAAAAATTATTTGTTGGATTTTATATTGTGTTTTCCCTTCAATTATAATTGCAATATGCCACAGAGTGGATTGTATTTCTATGTTCATGTTTATCAGTGGATGCTGTATTTACTTACTTTTATACTTATTCAATCCTTAAATTCCAGTAAAACTTAGACATCACCCTCTTTAGGCATAATTCAGGTATAATCTAATCAAGTCATTAAATCTTTTTCTACACCAAGGCTCTAGGAATCTTGTGGAAAAGGTGGCAATAAGATTGTAAGAACCTGTAGGTGGGTTGGTGTACTCAAACCACAACAGGGCTGCTGTACCCAGGGTCTCAAGCAATGAGAACTTCTATTATTTAGACCTACACAATGATGGGTATATCGACATTCCCCCAAGGACTAGTGAGGATCTCTGGAGAAATACCTGAATCAGAGAGTGTTTCTGGGCAGGTACTGGTCAAGGGAATAGGAATCTCCCTTTTATGATTTTGCCCACTGAAGAGCCCATAAATTACACCAATGGGAGCCCTGTGACCCACACATGTACAGGGACAGGAGGGTGGGAGGAACATGGATGGATTGAAAAGTGGAGGGAGGGATGTGGGTGGGGAGGAGGGTCAGGATAATGGCATAAACTCATTTTGTTTGTATGTAAAATTCTCAATAAAAACTTTTAAAAAATGTGAAACTTACATGGATTTACGAAGTTGAGCATCAAAAATATTCATATATTGTCTACATTTAATGTTTGATTTTTCAATAGTAAGTGATTTCATGAGTTATGCTAATGTCATAGTTTGAATGTGAGTTGTTCCTCACAGGTTCATGTGATTGTATCTTTGGTTGTGGTTATGTATTTATGTGGGATTTTGATATTAATTCTATTTACTTTTGAATTATATTACTCATAAATTTTTGTGTTTTCATCGACTATCATCTACCCCTACTCCATATCTGTTTGCAAGGTTGTTGCACCTTCAGGAAGTGGAGCCTTGCCGTGGAAGGCATGTTACAAGAAAGAGGCTTTGGGATTTGGTAGATTGGCCTTGCTTGGTCAGTTTTGCCCTTGCTCTCTATTTCTTCTGATTGCTGAGGTAACCTGAATCAGCCTCATGTATCCTACAATCAAGTCTTCTGCTATAAGATTCTATACATAATGGACTATATCTCCTCTGGAACTCTAAGGCAAATATATACCACTTTCTCCTTTGACTTTACATGAGTTTTGTCTCACAACAATAAAATAAAAGTAACTGTATCCCCCCAAAATTAGAATTTGTTACAGTCTGCCTGTATAGTTGCTGATAAATGACCATTGAACAGTGAAAGGGAACACGGGGTTTATTTTCTCTTACGATTACTGCTTACAGTTCTCAGTCCAGCTTAACAGGAGAGCATCACCAATAGCAGGGCTGAGGGAACTGGCCATACCATCAGCACATAACAGCTGAGAGATGGACAATCCTTACTTGCCAGACTAGCATGTCTTCCCAAGTGAACAGAAGGATGCCAACTCTCTCAACCAGGTCTCCGTGATTTATTCCAGGACCTAATCCTACCCACCACAGGCTGGACCTTCCCCATCTGCTAGACAATCTCCTTCAGGTTTGCTCTGGCTTAACTCAACTACTAATTCTCCACAAATGTGCCCACAGCTCAAACCCTCAACTGTCAAGTTGACACCTGTGACAGAATTGAATATCCAGATTCATTTTATGTCTATTCATGGTGTCACATTTAAAGAAGAAGAAGAAGAAGGAGGAGGAGAAGGAGGAGGGGGAGGAGAAGAAGAAGAAGGAGGAGAAGGAGGAAAAGAAGAAGAAGAGGAAGAAGAGGAAGAAGAGATTGATACTATAATAATTTTGGACTATTTATACAGGCTATTATCTTTGTTCAATGAAAAATTATTAATCAGATATTAAAGTGTCCTTATGAGATCCCCAACCTTACATATGTATAATCTGCTTCATAATTCTGTACTGTCATAAATATGCCCAGGATTCACATTTTTTAAATTTTTTATTATTATTTATTTAATTGTGCATGTGTGTGCGTGTGTGTATGTGTGTATATGGATAACCACCGACGAATTCGGGAACCACCATGGACTGTCTCCACCTCCTCCTTGTTTACTCTGCCCAGGGATTCACAGGCTCCGCCCTGGCAGGACCAGAAACGCAGGCCACCCCCCTTCTGCCCGACGTCTACACGTGGGGTCTAGGATCCAAACTCAGGACCTTCCGCCTGCAAGGGAGAGGCTTAACCCTTGAGCCACCTCTCCAGCCCCCACATTTTCAATTACATAGCAAATATCTATGAGTTATGAATGGTATTTTAGACTCCAAAAACATCATCTTTCACTAATCAATGAAATTAATTTTATTCATTTAAAGCTTTATGCAACAATTTTATAGCTCATTTTTGTCTAATACTTTTGATATCAGAATAATAAAAAGTAAATCTTAACTTGAAAAAGTAAGCAAAGTAATGGATGATGCCAACTCTCAACTATCATTTTGAATTTTATAATTATGTATTAGAATGTGAAAATTACTCCAATTCATGATAAAATGTTAAAACAACATAGAAAATGAAAGATATTTATTTGATCCTCTAAGCATCAAAATTAGTAGTACTTGATCAGAGACTTGCTTCCTGTACCACTGAGAAAATTCAAGACCACAGGAACAAACATCCATTCCTAACAACTGCCTTCTCTTGTCCCCATCATTCATATTCTTACATGGTGTTTCTGCCTGATACAGCCACGGAAATATCTGAATCATGTTCAAAGCCTTTGAAACCATTTCACTATAAGGACTTCAGTCTCCATCACAAAGGTCATATCCAGTTATCAGGCAGTCCTGTTGACTCAGCTTTCTACACATGTCCAATTTTATCATATCTAACTTTTAAACTTGTGCATTTTTCCAATCCCTCATAATTTTTTTTCTTCAGATCTGACAGATGTCTCCTTCCTAATTCCCTACTACAAACTTCATACATATTTTTCTCTAATATTTAATCCACTTTCTTTCGCACCATATTTTGTAAAATACATTATGTATTATATCAAGTTTAATGAATATATATATCTGAGATATGTGTACACATGTGTATATACATATATAAACATATTCATTCTCTCAGTTCTATTACTCTAGATAACTGTGACTAATAAAAATTGTATTACCTAAAATTTTTTCTATACAAACAAAATGCTAAGGACAGAGTTCTGATAGACAGTTGTATCTGCAGTTGGCTTTCCAAATCAATTAAATCTAAATACACTAAAATGTTGTTAGATAGGGGGAAGAACACTGAAAATTAATGGTGTGATCTATTTAAGAAACTGCAAAATAAATTCATTTGAGGCACTAGATTCTCTCTTTTGAGAAGCAAAGTGTTTGCTAATCTACACATGAAAGCTTGAAAATTTCTGAAAGAACAAGAACATAGTGCTGGTAGCTGATTACTTCAAGCATTTCTGAGTACAGCAAAAATGAAAAAGAGTTCAGATGTGAAATTTCCCAGTTACTGATTACCATAAACAATCTAAAGTCTTCTAACTGTGCCCTGAAACAGAATCATTCTCTGGCAGCCATAGAGATCAAGTTGCCAAAAATCAAACCCAAAAAACCTTCATTGTAAAATTAGTTGACTTATAATGCAAGGAATTCTCCACCCAGGAAGATGTCTGCATTTAATGTCAATGTATACATTTGAAAAGAAGTTCCTGGGCACGTGTGTGTGGGAGACACCCTGGGGAGGCTGAGGATATTGGACTATCAGATTGTGGTAGAGTCGTTTTCCTTAAGGAAGCAGTCTATTCAATTTTAGTGTCAGATGCATCTCCACCCCATCCCCTGCAGGGTTGCTTTCTCTACCTTGGCCTGAATGGTGTTCTCTGAAGACTAAAATAAGATAGTACCAATGGTTCTGAGGAATTTCCCCCACTACTTCTTGACCTATAAACAGACCGAAGCCTCAGAAACTTCCTAAATTCATCTTATTATTATATTTTTTGAAGTCATTGATCAAGTGCACAAATAAATAATTGTTTCTGTTATCTTTATACATGGTTTTTAGATATTTGAACTCAGGTCTTTAAGTTGCCTACTGAGCCATTTCCCTGTGTTTGAGCTTAGATTTTAAATATTAATTTCCCATTTCATTTATCTGATAGCAGTAAACATCAAAAGAAAGACACTCATATAATTTAACCTAAACCAAAAAGTGTCTCTCATCTTGAACTACATTGCAACTGCACTTGCAATGTGGATTCTATGTGCTCACAATGTAAATGGCCTCAGGTGGTCATGACTCCTGTGTGCACATTGAGGATGGCCTCCCCCAGACTATGTGTTAAAGGACAGTTATGAATCATATTAATAATTTAATTTAGCAATATCCAACCAATGCAGCTTGTAGCATTTCTTTAATGTATTTATTTGTGAGAATTATCCAATTAGATTAACTATGATGATGAAAATAGCAAAGCTCCTTAGTAATATTCAGCAAGGTAAATGCATTCCAATCATTAAAATCAAATATATTAATATTTTTATGGAATAAAAGGCATTGATATTCTTTATAACTTGGAAAGTAATGCTATTGAGGAAACCATAACAAAATGCCTGTATCATGGGGAAGGACCCTTGTTCCTAGATTATTGTGCGTAATACATGTGCCATAATACTCTTACACATCCATTATAAAGTATGTTGGATTTATCACCTAAAAGAAACGTGGAATGGGGGCTGTAGAGGTAGCTCAAAGGTTAAGCCTCTGCCTCGTAGGTGGAAGGTCCTGAGTTCTGATTCTAGACCCCACGTATAGACGCAAAGCAGAAGAGGAGGGGCCTGTGTTTCTGGTCCTGGTAGGGCGGAGCCTGTGAATCACCCGGCAGAGTAAACAAGGAGGAGGTGGAGGTGGTCCGTGATGGTTCCCGAATTCGTCCATGGTTCTACACACACACACACACACACACACACACACACACACACACATACACATGCACAATTGAATAAAAATTTAAAAAATTAAGAAAAAGAAACGTGGAATGATATATGAAGTAATGCTGAAAACCAAATTCAATTCAGATAAATGAAGAATGTATTTTCCCATTTTAATGATATTTTTATTTGTTCTTTGATAGTATCACATATGTATAGGATATAATTGAATCTTATCTACCCCATCCTTCTTCTACTCCTCCTGGAATCCCCCTTCCCGCATCAAGTCTGTTTTTTTTTTTTTTTATAAAGAACTGAGTTATAATATAAAATAATATGCAAGAAATAAGAGAAAGCACATTTAGGATGGAAATAGATGTTGTGATTGAGTTTGTTAAGAACCGTATAGTTAAGAACCTATTATAAAGCTAAAGAACAGTAATTAAGAATCTATTATAAAGCTAAAGAAAAGTAGTTTTGTAACCTCCCACACAAAACAATATCTCAAAGTTATAACAATAAAGAATGTTGGCAAACACCATATTGTGGAAAAACTTTAAAGTCAGATATTTTTAATTCATCACTTCATGTTATAATAATGTTTTAATGTCTTCTCTTCTTTTTAAATTTAGATTCCCTGATCATTGAGGGGAAGTGTTTGATATTTCACCTGGAGATTATTTTTCTAGCAGTCATTTGTTCTCTTCCTACTCTAATTATTGTTATGTAAAAATTCTTTACTAGAGATTTTTAACTGTAATAACCTGTATATATCATTATATATTTCTTTTATATACAAGTGCAAAATTAAAATGGTAATTCTTTATAACTTCTTAGATTTTTGACAATATGGGTTAAATATCTGCACAATATATATGGTAATGGTTTATTACATTTTATTTTATTTTATGGATACTTTAGTATATGTATAAACTTTTTAAAACTTCATTGTGTATGTGAAAGTATAAAGTGGTAATAAAAATTTTAAAAAGTCAAATAGCTTCATATTTTAATTTTTAACTTGTATGATATCAAGTGTAGAGAGTACATAGGAATATATTAAGTTCATTCATGATCACATGGCTAAGTGTGCTCATAGTTGACTGTTTTTCTTTTTTATGGCTCAGTGATTTGTCTCATGTGGACTAAAGAAAAACTTAGCAAAAATGAAAGATACAAAAATATTTCTCTATTGTTTAATTTAAAAAGGTGATTTAATTGGCTATTGGAAAGGTCTGCTAATAACAATGAAATACTTCCAAGATCCAATTACCAAGAACTTAGAAAGTTCAAAGTGTGTCTTCACACATGCCATATGACAGAAATTGTTAAAGCTCTGAAGAAAGGCTTCATCTAGAGTTGTCATTTCTAAATGATCGCTTTCCAAAGTTGAGATGCAGTGATTTAAGTCCATTTACCCTGCATTACCTCATTAAATTACTTTTAATTTCCCATTGAAAACCTGCTTCATCACCAATCTCTCTCTTACATGTGTGAGGATGTGGAGGGGTTCCACTGGCTTGCCTGGATTGGCATGTTTCTAAGCACTTGCTGAAATATAGAAGATGCATCAGTGAACATACAACTGAAGTAGCACCCCTTCCCATGCCCAGCATCATCAGGGAGGTATAGTGCCTCTTGAGGTCTTTGCCTTAATGAAATGATAATGGCCCCTATATCCTGCAGGTAAACACAATCGCAGTGAGTTCATAGGAGGTATACTTGAAACATGGCACACACATGCTTGTTCTATTTTAAAATCAATTAAATAGCAGCAACATAGCCTAAAAGGAAGTATTGTGTGCATGGAACTTGATATGACAGAATAAATTATTTAATTGGGGTATTCATTTAGTTTAGTGAAAATATTAAACATTGTCTAAATGAGGTTGTGAGTGAAATATCTTAAGATCAATTATGAGGAAAATGTTTTTACCCAGTTCCATTCTCTTAATACAGTATAGTTTATTACTTGATTTCATGTACATTTTTATCCAAGTAAAAATGACACTAAAGAAGGTCAAACAGCAAGGTAGTCAAGCACATATTTGAATTATCTCTGTTACATTTATTTTACATACTCCTTGTTTATACAATACAAAACATAAAAATGCAGAGCTAATCATCTGAAAAGTTATGAAAATTGATGAAGAACAGTTTTTCGTCTTTTCAACTGTTAATTGATCTCCACTTTCCAGGTTATGTCTGTTTTCCATATTATTCGTTATGATGGCAATTTCTAATGATCCATTTTAACACATGTATGGCCCCCATACAAAAATGGGATGCAATGAATGCAAGAAAGATGCAATTAAAACATGACTTTCATTTTTTAAGTTTGCCTATTTATTTTTTTTGTTTCTACTCTTTTGGGATCTTCCTCCCACACCACCACAGCTTGTGTTCTAAAAGAGAGGGGAGAACAGGAATAGGACACAGTAGAGAGTGAAGTTAGCCTCTAGGTAACCAATCACCTGCATACTAACCCCTAACCACCTGCCCATGACAGGTAACACACATGCCCAGTACTGTAAACCAGTCTAACAACAGTGGAAGGGCAATATACTGGCAGTGAACAGGATCAGATGTCCCAACACTAACCAGAAATACACAAGAGTAAGATTCCATCTAAACACATCTCATTTTATCTTTAGATAGGAGAGGATCTCAAAACCCAGAGGACGCATAACCTAGCACAGTAGAATAGATGACAACAGCCAACCAGAGTACCAGCAACTCTGTAATTAATGTTTACCCAGAATTGAGCCAACCAAGTATCTCTCAATCTAAGACCTGTCTTTACCAGACCTGCACAATGACTGGCACATCAACATGTCCCCATAGATGAGCAAGGATCTCAGGAGAAATAATTTAATGCAGAGAGAACTTTAGGGACTGGAGCTAGACAGGTGAGGTGGAATGAATGCCCCTGTCAGTGGGTCTACCCAAGGAGGAGCCACTTGTTCCATCACAGAGACCTGAAACCTTATTGGAGCAGATCATCCAAAGGGAACCTTGAGATTCATACAAACAAACAGATAGGAGAAAGTTACATGGACTGATGAATGAAAGGGAGAAAGAAGGAAGAAAGAAGGAAGGGAGAAAGAGGGAGAGAGAGAGAGAGAGAGAGAGAGAGAGAGAGAGAGAGAGAGAGAAGCAACAGGTGTAATTAATCAATGTACTTGTAAAACAAGAAAAAAATTGAAAAATAAACGAAAAAATGGTTTTCAAAGAAATTAAAAGGAGGGCCTGCAAAAGAGTTCAGTTTTACAAACCCAGTGACTTAGGTTTGATCCCAGAAGCCCACATAATGGAAACAGAAAACTGGTTCCAGAAAGTGGACCTCAGACCTCCACCTTTGCACCACTAGGGGTATACATGTGTGCACCTTTCTCCCTTGGCTAGGTGGCCAAGATAAAGGGTGGTCCCTTCCCCTCATATATTTTAGTGTTTATAGTTTTTGCTTGTTCATTTGCTTGATTTTTCCCTGCAAAATTTGAATTTGGACTAGTTCCAGTGTAGCTTGCCCCTGGGAAAACTATGATCACTGCAGAGGTAGATGGGAATTGACTGGTAAAGTAAGTAGATCTTTACTCAGTGGAGATGTAGCCACAAAGGGATACTATGGGATGAGGCAAGCTGGCTCAACTTGAAAATCTGTGCCATCTCCAATTTGCATTCAGATCTGTTTCCCCCAAGTCCATTACTCAAGGGACAAAAGGTTCATAGTGCTTCTTTTAAAATGTGCATCAGCTACGTTCAAAAAATAGGATCAATCAGTGATTCTGCAAGGAGCTTTGCTGAATGCCTCTTCAGCAAAGGCTTTGAAATTAGAAAAAATTGTAAGTTTCCTTGCCAAAGTGTTGTTTTTCAACTCAAGTACTTCGGCAGTAAGGTCATTTGTTTTTTTATGAATTTATTAAATTAACATTTTATATATATGCTCCTTGCTTCCCTCATTCCCCACTGCCTTCCATCCCACTTGCATCCCATCCCACCTTTCTTCCAATCTTATGTGGACTCCATCTTAGTCTCCTGCTCTATGGGTCCTGGTCATTTGTTTTGTTATCTTTCTTTAAAAGCATTCTTGCCAAAGTCTACTCTTCTCAAAATAACTTCTCTTTGAATGACAGTGTTTATTGTTCCTTGTTCTGATTCCTTGTCTTTTGCTATATTAAAATATGTGTGAGAATATCCTGGTTGTCACTGCATCAATGATCACTTTGATGTAGTCTCAGATAATTTACTTTTTTCACTTTTGAATTTTTTTACTTATTGAGTTCATCAAGTAAGTTGCTCCTTCTGCATGGTCACAGTTATGACACCAATCTAAAAACACTGAAAGTGGACTTAAAATAACTTGAGTATTAAACCTGTTTTTGGGGCTGGAGAGGTGGCTCAGGGGTTAAGCCTCTGCCTTGCAGGCAGAAGGTCCCGAGTTCGGATCCCGGATCCCACGTATAGACGCCAGGTGGAAGCGGGGGCGGCCTGCGCTTCTGGTCCTGGTGGGGCGGAGCCTGTGAATCCCGGGGCAGAAGGAGATGGAGGCGTCCATGGTGGTTCGCGAATTCGTCCGTGGTTCTACACACACACACACACACACACACACACGCGTGCGTGCGCGCACATACACACGCACATGCGCACAGTTGAATAAATAATAATAAACAAAAAAAATATTTAAACCTGTTTTTATTAATGAGGTTTTATTAATTAATATTATTTGAGGTCATTGCAATAATCAAATCATCTTGCACATTATCAATTCTGTTAAATATGGCAGAAATTCACTCTGTTTTTTACTTTTGTGTAATTTCAGTCTTGGCTGAAGAGTCCTGCAATCCTAAAACCATGCAGGTTGTTTCCTTTACCATATTTTTAAACTATTTAAAAATTAAGTGCATGGGAAAGATGTGATGGCAGCCATTCAGCAATGTTTGGTAGGCCAAGGTATGGTTCACTGCATACAGCATTTGTAAGTGTGGCAATGGTAAAGATGAAATATGATAAGTGATGAAGATGAAGATGAAGTGTCATACTTTCCTGAAAGTACCACAGGAAAAGCAATCAGGCTCTGATATGGGCACTTTCATGTTTGCAACTAGGGCTAGGCACAGAACTGATGGGATCATATGACTCAACTGTGTATGCTGAATAAAATAAAATTAAATTATCATTAGGTTTATAACAAAGAAACCCAAATTTTCTGGGATTTGTCAATAGAACACATAAGCAGAGAGTTCAGGACATTGAGAATCTGACATGATGAGAAGCAATCAGAATGGATGATTGAGCAGAGCCCTCCAAACATTACCACACTCTTAATTTTCAGGAAAGTTCTACAAGGAAGGGCATAGGATTCTTAGAGGACTTGAAAAGTCTAGTATTTAGTTGCTTCCAAAAGGATTTAATGAAGGATACTTCAAGGATTAGATATATTTTTCCTGAAAAAATAGACAGTAATATTTCTTACATCATCTAGTTTACTTTTGTGTTATTGTTTGTTTTCACTATGTTTATGTGTTTTGGAGAAAAAAATTTAAGTCCCTGAATGGCTCATGCTGGTTTCAAAATTGCAAAACTCTGTTTGAGACTCCCTAAGGCTAAGATCACATTGTGAATCACCATGCCAAATTGCATTTCATAAATTTTCTAAAAGCTAAGAGATACAATAAAGAGACTTTAACACTCTATTTTAATCAGTTCCTAAGACACTGGAACAAATTTCACAACTTTTTTTTCTAAAGGATTCAAGGTTCAGGTCAAGTAAGTTTCACATCACTGAGGCTACACAAAAATCTGAACTTTTTGGCTGGAAATGAATGAGTTTAGCCTATATTTGTACATTTAAAAAGAATTTGTAGAAGTGGTCTACTTTATTTAACACAGTTGAAAAAATAGAGGAATAAATTCTGGTCTTCTTAGAACAAATGACACAATTTATTATGTCCTCAGCAGAGGGAAGTTTACAATTTACTTAAGCATGTAAGTGAAAGCAATTTTATAAGATATCTGAGTCCTTTCTTTTCCTCTTCTTTGTGAGTTTACTGCACTGTTTAATAATTTGTTCTTACCAACTCATTTAATTTTCTTTTTAGTTTATTTTTATATGTTGTATGTTCTTCAAGTTAATATTTTCCAAGTGTTTGAGCTTATTCAATGAATAATAAACTTCAGTATTCTAAATTCATGTTTTCTAATATGGGAACTGGGAATAATACCTTATCTATATTTAAAGTATTGTGCATTTGTTTGTGTGTTAATTTGCTTGCTTTTGACTTTTGTCTTGTCTTTAAAAATTATAATGAAGACATCGAGAAGAGGGATTTATGGAAAGACAAAATATTAATACAAGATTGTGAAAAACTGGTTGCTACATATCTATTGGTCCCACTCCAGTAATTGTTAAAGTTTCTACAAGAGTTAATAATGTGATATGACTAGGAATACATATCCATGAAAATGATGAAGTCAAATACCAATATGTCGATGCAGAAATACCAGAATAGAAATCAAGGTTAAATCAATAAAAGTATGAAAAGAAAGTGTAGACAATTACTGGGGCTTGAAATTATTATCTGAATATTATTTTGAGCAGTTAGATTTTGAAGTACCAAACCATAAAAACCTAGGATGGAATTAGTCCCTGTAAAAGAGGCCCTAGCATGCTCAGTGATCAATAATTAGAAATCATGTTCCTCTTACAGATTACAGATTTTCCAGCGTGGAATCCCATGCCTTCATCCACTCACATTAGATGGAAAATCTAAACAATGTGACTGAATTTATTCTTTTGGGTGTTACCAAGAATACAGAGCTGAGGAAAACATTGTCTGCTCTGTTTCTAGTCATGTATGTGATGACAATGATGGGAAACCTACTTATTGTGTTTACTATAACCAGAAGCCCAAGTCTGAGGGCCCCCATGTATTTCTTCCTAACTTGCCTGTCCCTCATGGAAGTCATCTACTCTTCTACCATTACCCCCAAGCTTATTGTGGACTCCTTCTCTGAGAATACAACTATCTCCCTAAAAGCCTGCTTGACACAGCTCTTTGTAGACCATTTCTTCGGAGGTGTTGTTATCATCCTCCTTATCGTGATGGCCTATGACCGCTACGTGGGCATCTGTAAGCCTCTGCACTACATGGCCATCATGAGGCCTCAAGTTTGTTCCATGATGGTGGGAGGGGCTTGGGTGGGGGGATTCGTTCATGCTACCATCCAGCTTCTCTTCATGTATCAGATTCCTTTCTGTGGTCCTAATGTCATTGATCACTTTATGTGTGACTTGTTTCCATTGCTGAAACTGGCCTGCATGGACACCCACATCCTGGGGTTCCTGGTCATTCTCAACAGTGGGGTGATGTGTGTGACTATTTTTCTCATTCTCACAGCTTCCTACGTGGTCATCCTCTGCTCCCTGAAATCTTGCAGCTCTGAAGGGAGGCGCAAAGCCCTCTCCACATGCAGCTCCCACTTCACAGTGGTCGTGCTGTTCTTTGTGCCTTGTATTTTCTTGTATGTAAGACCTGTGGTCACATACTCTGTAGACAAGATAATGGCTGTGTCTTTTACTGTTGTTGAGCCAATGTTAAATCCTTTGATCTATACCTTGAGGAATGCAGAGGTGAAAAATGCTTTGAGAAGACTGTGTATGAAACAGGGAACCTAGATAGTCATTAATTGATATGTCAGTGGACAAATACCTCAGTTTTGTTCTACCAATCATATTGCAATCAGAGACATCATTCTAGCTATAAAGGAGGTGATTGTACCTGTGTCAAGTGTGATCAGGTGGTTACTGGGTCTTTAGCATACCACATCAACCCTTTTGTACTACATTTCCTTCCTCTCACAGCTGTAGGCACACTTGCAGAAAATCTTTATGCTAAACAATATGATTTGTGTTGCAATAACATTTTCCAAATGATTTTCTAGAATGACTTAGTTGTTCTTCCATTTTCAGTGGAATTTCTAACTGAGAAAGGAAGAGAATTATGTACTGATATTCTTTAGTCCTCATCCCCTATTCTCTCATGCCTTTAGGATTTATAGTCACAATTCATACCTCAACATATGTTTGATTGTATAGTCTCTCTTTCCCCCACTTGTGATCATTGTCACAGAGGTGATTTTATTTGTCCTTCATAAGACCACCTTGGTGATTAGAATGTTTCTACACAGCCCAGTAGGTTCTTAATAAATATAATTGCATGAATATACATGTAGAAAAAGTCTTAGAAGATTATAGCTTTGCAAATAAATATTGAGAAAGAACTTCGGAGATTATATACATACAAGCGCTTCAGAACTTATAATTCCCTCACCACCACACTAAAAGTTTTTTGCCTCCCAGAGTCCTTTATGGAAATAGCTTTTGTATATTCATATGATATTTTAATGCAGAGACAACTGTTATACCTGTCTAATTGTCCTTTAGAGAATAAAATGAAGGGTCATTTTCACTTTTGTGTAGACATTTCAGAATCACATTTCTTTGCCTCTACAGGAATAGAACTTCTCTGTAGATCATTATTATTTTCTTGATTCCAGAGAAATGACTGTTGCTATATTG
This sequence comes from Typhlomys cinereus, assembly GCA_023101885.1. NCBI lineage: Eukaryota > Metazoa > Chordata > Mammalia > Rodentia > Platacanthomyidae > Typhlomys > Typhlomys cinereus. The sequence continues at coordinate 387,078 of JALPQD010000657.1, forward strand.
AATGTTTGGGTTTTTAAATCCATGTGATGTTTATTTTTTTCAAGATCTTAAAATAAAAATATTACAAACAGACTCATGGTATTTTAATCTGCCTAACACTGGCTTGTCTTTAATTGAATGTGTCAGTGTACTTGTTAGAACACGGATGATATGTCAATGAATATATAACTTTTAGTGCAGGAGTCAACTGTGTTGTAAAAATGAAAACTTCACCATCAAGGCAGCTCAGCATCATAGGCTGTGCAAGACTATGACCTAATTTTGATTTCCAGAGTTTACATCCATTTTTAAAATTTATTTATTCAATTGTGCCTGTGTGCATGTATGTGTGCGCACGTGTGTGTGCGTGTGTGTGTGTGTGTGTGTGTGTGTGTGTGTGTGTGTGTAGAACCATGGGCGAATTCGGAAACTACCATGAACTGCCTCCACCTCCTCCTTTTACTCTGCCCCGGGATTCACAGGCTCCGCCCTACCAGGACCCAAAGCGTAGGCTGCCCCCGCTTCTGTCCGGCATCTATACGTGGGATCTGGGATCCGAATTTAGGACCTTCTGCCTTCAAGGCAGAGGCGTAACCCCTGAGCCTCCTCTCCAGCCCCTACATCTTATGGATAGAAAGAAATGGTTCTGACCTTCACAAATGAATAATGGCATGTACACCCTTATACACATACATGCACAGCAATGGTAAAAATAAAATCAATTTTTAAATGAAAAAAATCATACAGCTTTGATTGTTTCTCAGAAAAATTTGGTGACACAATGCAAGGCTGCATGGGAAAGTCTCCTGAGAGGAGACTTCCTGGAAGAATCTTTCAACCAAATTCTGAGTGAAGGAAAGAGTATCTAGGCAGAATAGAACAGGTTGTGGAGAAACAACTCTGTAGTGTAGAAGGTACTGATAATCAGTGCACAGTGTGTGGTAAATGGGGTCAAGGGCAAGGTGATATCAGAAATAGGCAGGATCCTGATCAGAAGATGCTCTTATCTTTTCATGCTAATGTTCAAAGAGAGCCTAGACATCAACCTGATTCTATTAGGATATAAGTAACGATTAAATCCTACACGTAATTTAGAAGCTTAGCATAAAAAAATTGAACACAGCTTGTGCATAATCTTTGGGATATCTGCAATATACAAAGCATATTTTGATATAACAATATGAATTAACTGCAAATTGTGGAGGGGAAGTATAAAAGGAAAATATTAAAATGTTAAAATGAAATATCTTTGGCCTGAGAAATTGAGGGCAGGCAATAAATTGCCCATTTCCCTATTCTCTGAAATTCCCTTCTGGAGTGTCATTTGGTCAGAGGGCCTGCAAGAAGTCTGGAATGCCGTTTAGTTGGAGGGCAGAAAAGGAGTCTGCATGCTTATAAGACTGTAAAACACTCCCTCTAAACCACTTTGGTGGGGCATGCAACCTCCTTTGTCCTTTTTGTACAAAAACTGTGTGGAGATATAATTCGTGGCTGCACCTGCAATACCCTGCCTATGTGCATAAACCCTGGTACCAGTCTCTCTCTCTGACTCTCTCTCCCTCTCTGTCTCCTTTCTCTAATAAAGCCTCTCAGTTGCGCTTGTGGCCACCATTTTTTCTGTTCAATGGTGGACCCCAAGATGCTGGATTGAATAAAATGCTCTTGCTTTTACATATATGTCTTGGCTGGTTTTTGAGAGATATCAGATTCTAACACAAATGTTTTGCTATCTATTATTTTAGAATTTAATACAAGGGTTCAATTTATCTTCATTCGATATACTTTATTTCAAAGAAAAAAAACAGAAAAACTTGATATCTGAAAATGTGATGATTTAGGTCCATGTAAGAACTTTATATGGAATATCATCATGATTTAATTATCAACTTATACATAAATCTTGGGTTGAGAAAAAAATTTTGTAGGATGAGCAATCATGAATTCTTAAAATGGAAGAGATAGGCTGAAAATTGAACCATCTTTCTGATAAATTTTTAAATTTCATGGAATAAATGATGGTGAAAGAACAAGACTGTGCACACACATCTAGTTTTGTACCTTTTGCATGTGGTTCCTTCTTTTTCTGTATTTGAATACTCTAATTTGACCTTGAAAAAAATTACCATTTTTATCCCAGAATAAAGAAAATGGCATGTCATTATCTCTCTCTGTACTTGTCACAGAGAGACATTAAGTAGTCAAAGTATGCCAGAAGTGTGCAAGTGTGGTAGAGAATGTAAAATAAAGAATGCAGTGCTAAACACCTGTTAAGCAATATTCCAAATATATCATACAGACCAACAGCATAGCCCATGTCAAGCAACACTTCTGTGTGAAGAAAGGAGAGTAAATTTTTAATGAACATAAAATAACATTTCACTTTAATTATGAAGATTACTAACATGGTCATGCTTCTTCAAGTTATTTATTTCACATCAATTCCACCCTTCTCTTTAGAGTGTGAAGAGTAAATGTGACACATTCTAGAGAATGTATAAAGATGTGAGCGTTTTCCTTGAAGGCCATGAATTTCCTTACTGTGACACAGACCAGATGTATTCTTTTCACCTAAAATGAAAACTGACAAAAATGAAAATAATTCCTAGAAAATATGCTTTTAGTTTTAAATTAACATAAGTTTCTGAGAGAAAAAAATGTGATTTTTTGATCAATAAACAGATCCATATTAAACAAAAATCTTTCTTCTTTAATGAACACCCTGCTGTTACAACAGATATTACAGAACATTCTCCTTGAGTATTGTTATGCCCCAATTTTATGCCTGGTCTGTTGATCCCAAGAACCATCAAGGAGCTGACACTGATGCAACCACACGAGGGTCTTTATTCAAGCTTGAGCCCAGACTCTAGCCATCACTGACACAGCAGATCAGGAACAAGAGCCCTGAGTCTTTGTTCAGCAGGATTTTATAGTGGCTACTTGTAGGGGAAGAGGTTTCTAACTTGCTGATACCAGATTGGGTAAATTAAGGCAAAAGCAGTGCTGGCACCTGGGGATGGGTCAGCTCCAACCATCAGCAGTTTTGAGAACCCCATAAGCAGTTTCTAGTACCCCTTATATTATCTATGGCCTTTGGAATTCCCCAGGCAGTTAGCAGATGGCTTCTGATTGGATAGTTCCACCTGCTCTGATCACAATTCTTGCAAACTACCATAAAAGGCTGCTCTTCCAGTTTAGAGGGTCTCCTGGAATGTTAAGTATTTTCTAATTGGGAGCTGACAAGTTATGGCTAGAGTCACATATGCAGTTAGGTTAAACAGTCTATGTGTAACATCTGGCACGTCTGGGGTTTCACTGTTCATTCCTAGTGTAGTCTTTCTTGGAACAGGTTAAAAAATGGGGACAGATATACAAAATGGAACTTCCTATGTTCAGGTCCCACAAGTATATCAATTAGAGAGCTTAGTACAAGATTGTTTTTATAAGGGAGTGCATGTGATGTCTATCTTTCTGTGTCTGGGATACTTCACTCAGTAAAACTTCTTCCAACTCCACCCATTTACCAGCAAATTTCATTGATTCATTTTTCTCACTAGCTGAATATTACTCCATTGTCTATAATATGTACCATATTTTCATTATGCATTTGTTTACTGTTAGGCATTTAGATTGATACCATGATATTGCTATTGTGAACAGGACTGCAATAAACATAGATGTACATGTGTCCCTATAGTAAGATGAAGCATTCTTTTGGAATATTCCCAGGAGTGGTATAGCTGAGTTACATGGGATTTCAATTTTTAACATTTTTAGGAATTACATATTGATTTTAGAGCAGTTGTAAAAGCCTTCATTCCCAACAACTATGTAGGAAGGTTCCCTTCTCCAGTGTCCTCTCCAGCACTTGTTGGTGTATGTGTTTTGGATTTTAGCCATTCTGACTGTAGTGAGATGATATCTAAGGGTGGCTTAGATTTGCATTTTCCTGATAGCTAGGGAAGTGGAACGTTTTTAAAAGTATTTGTTAGACATTTTAATTTCATCCTGGAAAAGTTTAAGTTCCAAGACTTATTTCTAATTGAGCATTTTACTTCCTTGGTGTTTAATTTTTTGAGTTCTTTGTGTACTCTGGATATTTATTTATTTATTTTTTATTTATTTTTAATTTCTTTTTTTTTATTTATTCAATTGTGGGTGTGTGCATATGTATGTACGCGCGCGCATGTGTGCGTGTGTGTAGAACCACGGACGAATTCGGGAACCACCGTGGACGCCTCCACCTCCTTCTGCCCCGGGATTCACAGGCTCCGCCCTACCAGGCCCAGAAGTGCAGGCCGCCCCCGCTTCTGCCTGGCATCTATACGTGGGATCTGGGATCCGAACTCAGGCCCTTCCGCCTGCAAGGCGGAGGCTTAACCCCTGAGCCACCTCTCTAGCCCCCTACTCTGGATATTTAAAAACAAAGACTCTTAATTACTAGTGTGTATGCCAGTTAGATACAAATATCACTTTGAAGAATCACAAAAAGACACTCATGTTCATTGTAGCAACATTCTAACAGTTTAGCTCTGCAGCCAACCTACGTGTCTGTTGACAGATTAAATTGTTTAAGGAAATGTACTTTCTGTAGAAAATATTTTATTACTCTATCAAAATAAAGGAATACAAACATACCATTTTGAAGGAAAAAAGACTTGGAGTTAATAATTAAGCAAATTAAGTCATGATTAAAGGCAAACGTTGTTTTTTTCATTTTTGGATCCTAAGTTTATAATGATACAAAAAGCTTGTATGCTTACATGACAAGAAAGTTTGAAGGAAGACTATATGGAGGAACAAATGAGAATGATGGAAAAGAGAAGAGAGAGGTGGGAATATGAAGCAGGTAGGGAAACATATTTTGACATTTTATTATGTACTTGAATGAAAATGTTTTTATCAAACCCAGAGCTATGTACAATAAAAAGATACCAAGGATAACAAAAGAATCACAGTGATCTCATTGAACACATTCACAAAGAACAGTCTCTTCTGTGTTTGTAAAAAAATATCGTATACATACATACATTAAAAAAACAGATTATTCAGAAGTAAATTTCTCACTGGCTTAATATTGAAACTTAGATATCCATAGAATGTACACATATGGTAGCATATTATGGGATGTCAGAGGGACTGGCAAGTAAGGGAGCAAAGTATCCAAAATATCTCTTCAATGGGGAATGCTGAGAATAACAAGATGTTCTTATGCACTATTTCAACTCATATCTAAATGGTTAGTTAAAAACATCCTTAGGGGAGAGATGTCTCAAGGATTAAAGAAAAGGACCTGAGTTAGTCCTATATCCAACATGAATATATCAGACAAAAATGTCTGCAACTTGTGAATCTGGTCCTAGAAGGTAGAGCTGAGAAATCCCAAGAGAAAAGATAGAAGAATGTAGAGAATTCCAGGATGATTTATGAGGTCACCCATTGGCCTCAACAGGTACACACTCATATCTTCTTCTACATGCATACATAGTTTCTCTCTCTCTCTCTCACTCATTCACTCACTCACACAAGGAAAAAAAGAACAAAATAAAATAATATAAAACAAAACAAAAAGAATATCTAGTGTAGCAATTGATCTATCGTCTATGAAGATCAATCTTGTTAAAATTAGATATTTCCTCCTGGTGCTGCTTCCCAATCAAATACGTTTAGAATCATCTGTAATATGTGAAGTATGTTGAGAAGTTAGGTTGTTCATATTTTTCATTGCTGAAGTTAGGGAAAAGGATTCATTCTTCTTCATCAGAATGTAGCTTGTTTTTCTTAATAATTTTGGCACATTTTTAAAAATTAATTTATGGACTTATTACAAAAATTTGGTAAACACAGGGTAAAAGGAACCCTTCCACATTGTTGGTGGTGATGTAAATTTGTACATGAACATTACAAAAAACAGCATGACATTTTTCTAGGAAAAAACGACTTTGAAACTAGAGCTACTACATGTGGTATCTATACCATTATTGGGTATATATATTAAAGGGCATAAAATTGACATATGTAAGAAAAAAATAATTTACTATCAGTGTAAATTTCTTTAAAAGAAATATTAAAGTGCTAAGCATTCCAATGTGAGAAAGAATTTAGCTCTGAGTTTTGTTGAATAAAGCACATTTTAAAGTGTTTCAATGGCAGATATTACATATTTTCACTAACAGCCTGGAAAAAAAACAAAGCGAACACTAGAAGTGCTAGGAAACATCGGCCCAGGTACTTGCTGGGGAACCAAGGTAAGTAGCTTTCCCTTTTTCTTAAGTATTTTCAAGAAGTAGGTTACTGTGAGGTCATTCTACTGCAGTAGAACTGAGCTTGGTTTCAGACTACATATTTGATTGTATCATACTACAATATACTTACTTCTTTTTGCTTGATTTTGCTTGTAAGTTTCCAGCTTGGCCCAATTCCAGTGGAGTTTGACTCCTGAGGAAACCCTGCTCACTGCAGGGGTGGATGGGAATTGCCTTTGTAAGGTGATTTGTTCCTCACTCAGTGGAACATGGCCACATAGGAATGTGTTTGGACTGATGCAAGCCTGCACATCTCTGAAATCTGTGCCATTTGCAAACGGTATTCTGACCTCTTTTCCCCAAGTCCCTTACCCAAGGGATGATATGTTTATAGTATGGAAGCTGCTTAATAAGTAAGCTCATTATAGAGACAGGTGTCAGGTGTAGTATCATGAACAGTGAAAGAGCTTTTTTGGATGCTTTGTGGTCAGCTTTTCCTGTTTAGAAGGCTGTTTCCTATTTAAGTCCTTAACACTCAGCACATCTGCCTTCAGTCTTTCTCTAAATCCAGCAGAAACTTTATTCCTCTCAAAATGACTTCCGTTTGAATGATTAGCTTATGTTCTCTATTCTCACACCTATTTATTTTCGAGAGGAAAGTCAACATGAAGACATCCATGTTGCAACTGGATTTTTGGTCATCTTGATATGATCTCAGAACTTATCTGCTTTTTACTTACTGGATCATAAAGTGCTTGGAGATCACAGAGAAAGCACCAGAAGGTGATTTTAAAAATTACATGAATGTTAAATGTATTCATATTGAGATGTTATTAAAGTCATGGCAGTAATTGAATCGTCAAATTGAATGTTTCAGTAATTAACCTGTTTTTTCGATTCATATTTACAACTGCAGCCTTCAAAGTGCTGTAGCTTGGCTTTCTTTAATATTTTTGGCCCATTTAAAAATTAATTTATAAGACTGAGTGATGACCTTGATTCAGTGCTAAATTGAGATACCAGTATATTTCAATTTGTGAGTTTGGCTATGATATGTTTGAAAGGTGAAACACTAAGGATGAAAGACAACAAGTGAGGTATTTGATGAAGTGTTCCAGGAGACTAATGCTCAGCTTGTGATGATGGCACTTTCATTTCTGGAGGCAGGCATGCCATACCAATAAAACAGATTTATTGCTCTTTTCAGTATTCTATAAGAAATTACCTTTAATAAAGTGTAAATATAATGTATATATAATATATACAAAATATGGTATTACAAATTTGATAGAAAAAGGTTAAATTAGATATCCTTAAGAACTGACTTAAAAAAACAAGCAGCGTTGGACCAATGGCTGCCTGGCATGCAGAAGTACCTGAGTTCAGATCACAAGCCCCACATAAAAATGTCAGGTGGAAATGGTGGTGGTCTGCGCTTCAGGCACTGGTGGGAAAAGCCTGGGAAATACCAGAACCAAGCACAAAGGAAGTAGAAGCAATCCAGAATGATTCTCAAAGTCACTCTTAGTCCTCCATAGGGACACACAATGCCCTCTGATACACACACACACACACACACACACACACACACACACACACTAAATAAATAAATAAACAAACAAATAAATAAATAATGTTAAAAAAGAAGTGCATGAAAATTTATAAAATAATCAATTTATAAAATAATCTGATTATTTTATGTTGTATGCAACTTATGCATACAACAGACGATCTGGAGGACAGTAAAAAAACAGTATCAAAGGTTACAACACTGAAGCAATTGGGTCCCCTTCCCACAGACCAGTGATGCCACATGAGCTCTGGGAGAGTGTTTAAATGCTTGCCCAAAAATGAGTGAGATGTGTATTAGAAATGAAAAATCAGTTGTGCTGTATAATTCAGAGGTTGAAACCTGATGTATAGGGTTTTAAACTATTTTATATTATGTGACTAATTTCAGGAAATCTTACTGGGAGAATTAAGATTGAATGGAGATAAGGAATGAGAAGCATTTTGAAGCGACATTACTCTACATGCTTGCTTTGAACCCCTCGTCTGCCACTAATTTATGATGACCACTTTGATATATACAAAAGATTAAATAGACCAATATATTCTCAGAACTAGAGGGGAAAAGAATGAAAGTCAATTATTCTGATTTAAAGGAATATACTATTTTTAATTCATTAGGGATATCCAAAAGCATTTATAGTTCTTGGGCTGAGCAGGGAAGAGACTTGAGCTAGTTTCTGCTTTAAATTTGCAAAGAACTTCCCTCTAGCTGGAAACTTTGCTAAGCAAAGTGGAAATTAAATAGGCGGTCTCTAATGTATTTGAGTCAAATAGCACACAACTGTAGTAAAATATAAGCTAGCAATAATTGAAATATTATTTTAGCCTACAGTTTGGCTGCAACAGCAATTGCACATAGATAGCTGTATGTAGACACTAGAAGACAATCTCGATTTTGATTGTTCAGGTAGCATTCACCTTGTTATTCTTTTATGGCTCTGGAACTCATGAATCAGTCTACACTGGCTCGATAGCTAGGGCTCTCTCTGTCTTCACTCCCCAGGAGAATGTAAGTATATAACAATGTAATTAGGCTTTTAAATATTGATTCTGAGGATTGGACTCTAACATATGTAATTAAAATTTTTATAGGATCATAGCAGAATTTTATGACGGAATAATTAACAACCAAGTCTCCTCACTCACAGTGTCAAAAATGTACACAATGAATATTATCATACTGCATTCTATCTGCTCTTCCTGTAAAATCTTCCCAGCAAGTTTCTTTGAAACTTGTGTTTCCAAGTTCTAGAAACACTACCACTGAGAATTTCGCTCTATTTCAGGGCATGGCTAAGAAAAATGAAAAAATACAACAATATATCATTGAAACTGAGTAAATGACATAAACTTGACAAAGGAGAGACCTTAGGTATGAAGGTAGAAAGAACAAGAAGAGAAAGCAAGAGCTTCATCAGTGAATGGTGAGGTTGTTGTGAGATCAATAGGACTGAAGTAGCTGTCAGCTTATTTTTTTAAAAAAAAAATGCTGGTTTTTGTAGCACAAGGAGAAGAAAAAAAGTTTTAAGGCAAAGTTAGATCCCATGAGAAAAACGTGCCTCTCTCTCCTCCACATACACACAAGGATCACTAATCAGAGATAGTATTTCTATTGCAGATTCTCCAGTGTGAAGTTGCATGCTTTTACTAGCTCACATTAAATGGAGAATTCAAACAATGTGACTGAATTCATTCTTTTGGGAGTAACAGAGAATCCAGAGTTGAAGAAAATATTCTCTGCGTTGTTTCTAATCATGTATGTGGCCACAGTGTTGGGGAACCTTCTCATTGTGATGACCATAACTGGAAGCCAGAGTCTGAAGTCCCCCATGTATTTCTTCCTGATGTTTCTGTCCCTCATGGATGTGACCTACTCCTCTGTCATTGCTCCCAAGTTGATTGTGGATTCTCTGTCCGGGAACACTACCATCTCGCTGGAAGGCTGTATGACGCAGCTCTTTGCAGAGCATTTCTTTGGTGGCGTGGGGATCATCCTCCTCATCGTGATGGCCTATGACCGCTATGTGGCCATCTGCAGGCCTCTGAACTACATGACCATCATGAGACCTCGAGTGTGCTGCCTCATGGTGGGAGGGGCTTGGGTGGGGGGTTTCGTTCATGCTACCATCCAGCTTCTCTTCATGTATCAGATTCCTTTCTGTGGTCCTAATGTCATTGATCATTTTATGTGTGACTTGTTTCCATTGTTGAAACTGGCCTGCATGGATACACACTTCCTGGGGCTCCTGGTCATTCTCAACAGTGGGGTGATGTGTGTGACCATTTTTCTCATTCTCACAGCTTCCTATGTGGTCATCCTCTGCTCCTTGAAGTCTTGCAGTTCTGAGGGGAGGCGCAAAGCCCTCTCCACATGCAGCTCCCACTTCACAGTGGTCGTGCTGTTCTTTGTCCCTTGTATTTTCTTGTACATGAGGCCCGTGGTCACTTACCCTGTGGACAAAGTGATGGCTGTGTCCTTCACTGTTGTTGAACCAATGTTAAATCCTTTGATCTACACCTTGAGGAATACAGAGGTGAAAAATGCTCTGAGGAAACTGTGGTTGAAAAGGGGAATCCTGGGTGGTATCTAGTTCATATGCAAAGAAACAAATATTCCCTTCAGAACCAGTGGAGATGTAGCCTGAACATTTACCCCAATCCATTTGGAATGTAACAGTCAGGGACATCTTTAAATCTTATGAACCATGATATTATTGCAGCATCCGGCTAATCAGGTTACTGTCTGTGTCTCCATCATATTACACAAGACATTCTGTACTATATCCCCTTAGTACTGTAGGCATAGCTGAAGAAATAAGTGAGTAAATATGTTAAAACCCCAAAAGCTAACCTTGCATTTTCAGCAGTGTGATCCTTTCCCAACTGGACATTTTCTAAATGTTCTCTTACTCTTTCAGGAATATTCAAGACTATGCTTAACTTGTCTCCTCACTGCTTCCAGATGAACTGCTTCTTGCAAGGGAACAGAACGAATCAACCTCTGTTCATTTCCTTCCCTTATCTTATAGCACAGTGTTTGATACTATCAACAATTGATGATTGTACATTCTCTTTTCGAAAAACTTCCTGGAATTAGTGTTGCTCAGTCTTTCTCTGAATGTAATTTTCATAAGAGAAAGGAATATTTTGTCTCCTCTTCCTGTAAACACAGCCAGAGCATTCCTAATCATTAAGTAAATACTATTAGATACAAATCTTAAGTAGCCTTTGATGATACATGTTTAAAAATAAAAAGTGAAGAAAAAAGTGTGGAAGATGAATACACATAGCACTCAGAAGTCAGTTACATGTGGCCATGTGGTCTTTTTCAGAGCGAGTCCCAGTGTGTGAGGATGCTATTTGAGTGCAGTTACCACTGTACCAAATAATGGTTCTTGTGGTTCCTTTGAGATGGAACTCAATGATACTTTCTGCTTGACTGCAGATATTAACAATCACCTATCATCATTTTAAATTTATCTGTTCTCTATAGGAATAAAAATATCTTCAGAGGATTGTTTGTTTTATTGATTATGTGGTTTTGGATTTGCTTTTGAAGATTTGGACTTTCATATCAAAAAAGGTTTTCTTTCTCTAAGATTCTGCAAAATATTTCTCTAAGAAATATTAGAAAAAAATTTGTGACATTTTAACTGTTTCTCTTTATGAAGTATAAGGAAAGTCTGAAATCCTGCCGTGGTTTAGCATTCAATTTCTGTAAAGCAATTATATATGATTATGTAATGTCAAAATAACATACAGTATTTGCCTAAAATATTTATTCCATTATTTTCAATTTTTGCAGTGTTTTCTCAACAGGTGTTTCGCTTTAATAAGCACCAACTGTATTCTGTAAACACAAGGTTCATTCCTTCCTTAACAAGAATTTGCTTATTTGATATTTTGGGCATTCTTCTAGGGGTTCAGTTTAAAGTGCTTACATTTTACTAAAGAAGCATATCATTTATAAGAGTGCAAATAAAACAATAGCAATGTGTGGTTTTCAAAATATTTTATGAAACTGTGTATAGCTCAGTGAGCTCTAAGCTGTTACCTAGACCATGAGGTATTGCCATCTCAAGCACACCAGAGGGGAAAACCCTTAAGCAAAGGAGAGATTGTTCAGCAACATGCCTGAAGATAAGAAGAGACAAATAATCAGTGCATAGGTGTGAGTGGAGGGATTGTGGCAAAGGTGAAATCTAAAGGAGACAGAGCTATTAACAGAGGATGCAGCTACTTTTAAGATTTTATTTTTTATTTTTATTTTTGAGTTCAAAAAGTGTATAGATAATCAAAGTGACTCTATCAGGATATAAATATAAATTAAATAGCACGTGGTCCTTGAAGGATTTAGGAAGTGAATAAAAAAGATCTTCATTCAGAGCTTACATTTATCCTATCAATAAATATCAATATCAATATATCATATATCAATAATAGAAAACATTTCTTGGTTAAAAGCAAGCTTTTATAATTGAGTGTAAATATACCTATATATTATATTATGTTATTGAACATATATTCAATTATACATATCAAATATATATTATATTATATTATTCTGTTGAAGAAGAAAATTACCTAGATACTGTAATAAATTTGGTGTATTTAAGAGCTTTATGTAGAACATTATATGGGTATAAGATGCTCCAACTTTTTGACCCTTGAGCCATCTCACTTGTCAAAAAAGAAGTTCTGACCATTCGCAGAGAAATTTTCACTGGCCTTTAGTATATTTTTGTTATATATATAAATATATATATATATATTTATATATATATATATATACCTGCTGAATTAATTCATATTAAGTTTGTTCTCTCCAACTGTCATTTGAAAAAAATCCTCCGGAGTTTTTTTTTTTTAATAAGAACAGGTGACTTCCAGTATTTATTTATAAATTATATGGTTATATATTATGTAAGCAAAATCAGTATGATTCACAATACAAAGTTTCAGCAATGAAGGAATAAAAAATCCCGATTTAATGTGTTCTATCCCTATTCTTTCCTCCCTTTAATACTTTTCTTTTATAAATGCCTTATTAATCTGTAGTCCATGCTCTTTTTTCTCTACTCTTTCAGGACCTTCTGCCCCTCCCTCTGATTTTTGTTTCTTTGAATTTGTGGGTGTTGTAAGAGTTTCTTTTTAATTATATTAAACTGATGGTTTAATGTTAAGATCTACTATTAAGGGAGAAAACGCAGTGTCTGTCTTTCCGTGTCTGAGATTCTTCTCAATATTTCTTCCAACTCCATCCATTTAATGGCAAATTTCTTTAGTTCGTTTTCCCTAAAAGATGAAAAGTATTCCATTGCACATATATACCACATTTTCATTAGCCATTCATCAATTGTTATATATCTAGTTTCTAATTATTTTCTATTGTGAAAAAGTTATGAATGTGGTTGTATATGTGACTCTGTTGAAGGATGCAGTGTTCTTTGGGAATATTCCCAAGAGTGGTATAACTGGGTTTTATGGTATTTCACTGTTTAATTTTTTAGTAATCTCCAAATTGATCTCCAAAAAGGTTACATAAGTTTACATTCCCACCAGCAAAGCCTGAGGGATCCCTTCTTCCTGCAACCATGCCAGCATTTGTTGTTTTTTGTGTTTTAGTACTTAGCCATTCTGACTAGAGTGGATGATATCTTAAGATGGTTTTAATTTGCATTTCTTTAATTGCTGGGAAGGTGGAACTTGTTTTTTAAAAGGTATTTGTTAAACATTTGCATTCGGTCTTGTGGAAAGTTTCTTTTCAGTCCTATACACCATTATTTAATGGGACTGTTCCTTTATATTTAATTTTTTGTGTTCTATGTGTACTCTGGATATTAGTCCTCTATCAGGTAAGTGGTTAGCAAAGATATCCTCCTATTCCATAGGTTGCCAATTTGCTCAATTAAGTTTCTTTTCACCTGCATATTGACTTAAACCTCTGCCTCAAAGTCTACATCCAGTCTATCAGAACACCTTATTGATAGAACCTTTAGCATATATCCTGAATACTATGATTCCTCATAATTTTAAAAGTATAATTCCATACTACCATAATCCTTCTCCTGGGTTATCATGATAGCATTTTACTGTGCCTGCAGGCTTTAATCTCAGCATTCCTTCCTTTAGTATTTGTTCCTCATCTCAGCATTAAGGTGTCTTTTTAATTCATACATACGTCACATCACATCTTTTTGGCACTCAGAAAAGACCATAACTTGGAGATGTGGTCATCTCTCTGAACTCTGTTTCAACTAATACTTAATGAATTCTCCAATAACTCTGGTATCTGCCTGTTCATTTTACAGATCCAGGCATGTTTTTGCTATTAAAGCTCTCATAGAGACTATTCCAAATAGCTGAAATATTCTTCTCTACCATCTGTATGTCTAACTCGCTATATGCTACACTATGAGAAAAATTAATACGTTGGAATTTTCTGCTTTTATACCTTCACATGTAAGTAGTTTTGCTGGACTCCATGCCTTAAAATACTTTTGATGATATTTTATAAATTCTCTTTGAATACTGATGATTGTACAGTATTTTCTTTTGAGCCATTGTGCTACTTATAAATTGGTGTCTATTTGAATATTGCCGGATGAGCTTTGGGCACTTCTGTGAAGAATTGATCAGTAAGACAAGCTCTAAGCAAACCTGCAGGAGAGAAACTAATTGATTTGGATGGCCCAGCTCACAGCGAGTGGGATCATTCACTGGGCATATGAATAAGTTGGAGGGAATTGGCTCTGTGTAACACTCTTCAGCATACTTGGACAGAGTTGCAATCTGACAAGAAAGATTTGCCTGTCTCTCAGAAATGGATATTGTGTAAATAATTTCTTAGATTCCTGATGTTGATATGAACTCCCTTTCCAAGTTTAACTAAGAACTGTAAATGGACAATCATAAACTAGAATAAAATCCTTTGCTCCCCTAAGTTTTTGGTCATTTATCAACAGCATAAAGAGTAAATACAATTCACATTCACTGTGCAATTAGACAATCTCCTAGAAGGTTGACTTAACTAAAAATTTCTCATGGTTTTGCCAAAGGCTCAGTTATCAAATATCAAGATAATGCCAAAAAGTAATTAACATGCTGTACATCTTGTTGATACACAAATACATTACTTTCAAACTACAATCCTCCAATCTTGTTCCCAAGGTTTTATGTTTATCTTATAATTCGCTTTTCACTCTTTAGTCAAAATATTTTATTTAAACTGGCAACTCACTTCTGAAGTGAATAAGGATGATTGTATATAAATGTAAAGATTCAGAGATAAGTCTACTAGATATGAGAATACATCTTTAATCTCTGGTTTGTTTTATTTTTATACATTTATAATAACAAAAACATAAAACTTGATCCATTTTCTGTGGAAGGTTAGTATAACTGTGCAAAGTTGTAAGTGATGGCAGTACAAATCACAGGAAGTGTATGGAATATTGGATACTTCCAAAAGAGCAACTGACCATTCTGTCAGCCCTTGTTTTTCATCTCTTGATTGTGAAACTTTACAATGAATTTTTCTGTTCAATTAAAATTGATTTTTCTCAATTTTTCCTTATAATTAAACTACAAGAACTTTCCCCCATTTTATAGGCTATTTCACTCTTATCCAACTCTGCTTCTCATAGAGAATTTTACAAAGTTTTTGGAACAAAGGAGATATTGGAAATGGTAGAAAATGCTAGTGGAGTTCTAAGAGAAAACCAGGGTTTAGAATGCTTTGTGGAAGGCCTGTTTCTAGGTGATATTTTTTTAAAAAGATATAAATCAACTAGATGATATTTGAAAATATAATTCAGGTCGGTAGTATAGTCCAGGCCATACAATTCTGTTATATTAGAACACCAAAACAGTATTTCAGTTCATGGGAAATAACACCTCACTCCTAGCTCTATAGAGCTTACTTGGGTGTGTATGCATGTGTGTGTGTGTGTGTGTGTGTGTGTGTGTGTGTGTGTGTGTAGAATCACGGACGAATTCGTGAACCACCATGGACTGCCTCCACCTCCTCCTTGTTTACTCTGCCCTGGGATTCATAGGCTCCACCCTACCAGGACCAGAAATGCAGGCCACCCCTGCTTCCGTTTGGCATCTATACATGGGGTCTAGGATCTGAACTCAGGACCTTCTGCTTGCAAGGCAGAGGCTTAACTCCTGAGCCACCTCTCCAGCCCCGCTTGAAGACTTTATAAAGCAGCCCCATATTTCCATGTGTATTCCTTCCTGATAGGGTCTGATGAGCTGAGCCCAAGCCTTCTCTTCTGCTTCAGCCTTACATCTATGTTCTCTACCATGATAACAATCTGGCATATGTTCTTTCCAAATAAAGTGTAAGTGGAAAAAAATATCTTTAGAAATTGTCATTTGCATTTGAAGATAAGAGTCTGAACAACAGCTTCCAAAATTAAAAAAAAAAGCACTTTGTTCAAGAAACAAATTTTTCCATGTGCAAATATATTTTTTATTCTTTAATAAGTGTGCTGCTCTCCCTAAATAACACTGGCTATCTTTTTAGACTGATGCTGCCCTATTCCAAAACTTGGCTCTTCCCTTTGGTTCACTCATAAGCTTTATACCCTAACTGTCGAGCCACTAAATCCTTCGCAGCAAAATGTTCTATCCCTGCACATCTTGGGAAATGAATACATCTTCTAACACAAACTCAGAAGTTAACACAGGAACACCACTAATTGTTTGGGGACATAGAAATTTATAAACTCCTGAGTAAATCAATGGCCAAGCAAAACTGTGGCTGCAAATTACACTGATGGAAAGTTTCCAAGCCCTGGGGTGGGTAGGGCGACACACTCATGAATTCTTGCAGAAACCTCTTTAAATTCTAGTTGTAATTCATGCAGAAAACCACGCTTCTTCAGCTTCTCCAGAGACCTTGTTGGAGACAGCATGTGGGGGGCAAGAAAGATTTGTGGCTTGCCAGAGATGTTCCTCCTCTTGCTTGAGAAGAAAAGGAAGTGCTAGAATCAGTCTGTGCAATGTGGTCAGAAGCTGAAGGGACATTTCTCCATACAGAAAAAGGACAGTGTTGTCACCAGAATTTCAAGGAACTACTACAGAGTGAGGTTATTAATTCATAACTGCATTTTCAAAAAGTCTTTAAAATTGTAATGCCATGACTAAAAGTATGTATGTTTATCATCATGTATTTATGAGCATAGCCACAACTGTTTATGTTTTCCTGTATTATGTGATGTTTCTGGTCTTAAGATATCTCCTCTTTAATGGACATTGTGTTACAAGGATCACTGGTAGGAGTTGATAAACAATGTACTTGAAGTCCTTAGGCAGAACTTGCTACTATAATGAATGTCCAATAAACACATCAGTTGTGTAAAAGTAATCAAATATTTGCAGTAGGGTAGGGCAGTTAAAAGAACCTGTTCCTTGGAGTTCAGTACAATTAAAATAGTGTTTAAACTTTTCTCTTTAAGTTAAATACAGATTATTTAGAGATATAATAGGCACACACGTATTTTTAGCTCTCAAGCAACAGCATTTTGGTTTCTTTCCAGCATAAGTTTTTGAATTTATTGTTTTGTCTTGATTTTGATATAGTGTGTCAGGTAGCCTAGATTGGACAGTTTTTAACTTACTCTGTGGTCTAGAATTATCTTGATGTCCTGATCTTCCTGCTTCCAAACCCCTAGTTCTGGGATTACAGGCATACATCACCTCACTTAGCTTCATGTGGTGCTAGGAATAAAGCCCAAGGCTTTATGCATGTTAAGATATCACTCAAATAACCACATCCTCAGTATCAAGAATAATTTCATTGATTTCATCCTCAAACATACTCAGTTTTATATATTAAACAGTATAATTTTCAGAGGCTATGCAATGAAACCTGGTGAAGAATGATGGAATGATATACCATGTGCAGTTGTTGATGTACAACATCAATTTTTATTTTTTCCATAACTACAGAGGCACAAACCATTACAAAAGGATATTAAAGGTAAGCCACGTCCCAAAGCAGAATCAGTTCAAATTAACCGTATCAGTTAACTTTCCCAAATTGTGTTTGATGTTGTGAATGGCATTAAGTTCCTGTTGTAGAACTTTTAAGGAAATTGAAATCCTTAAGCTTGAACTGTGTTAGTGCTGGTTTGTCATAGAGAGGTATGTCTCTGAAAATAGTGGATCACTAGGGAAACAGGAGAATAAGAAATCCACACATCCTGTAGGATAGACATCAGTAGAAACAAAGAGAGGGCATCTCCTGAGCCACTTCAGAAATAGTAATGAGATAAGATTGAAGTATTTGGGACAGTCAAAAGAGTGTCACTGATGGTTACAAAAAGAAATACGCTTACGTAAGTAGTGGATAGACAAGGAGCAGATGCTTTAATTGTGAGTAATGTTAAACCAAACATATGATGGATAGAGTCAAGGAACATACCAGAAGGGCAATTAGAGACAAGAACTTTATTTAGTCTTTTAGATAGCTATATGACTGATGTGTACAGTGTACATGTAAGTGCGTATGAAGTTTATTGCATAACAATTATAATAAAAGTCACGTATTCATACTAACATTCCAAATACTGGTAGAGACAGATAGATAAAAAGGGATAGAAAGATAGATAAATGATAGATAGATAAATGGATGGATAGATAGATAGATAGATAGATAGATAGGAAACTAGATAGATAGGAAAATAGATAGATAGATAAACAAATATAGATAAGTGATAGATAATTGCATAGATATACAGATACATGAGATTAATGATCTATGTGTCTCTATATGTATATATATATGTGTGTGTGTGTATATATGTCCATACTTAAAATTTTTTCTATAGTTTTGAAGCATTAATTTTGCCACTAAATGTGGTGCTTAGGAAAGAATAAACAATATACACGAATTTGCACAGATATACAAACATCCCAAAGTCACCACCCCAGGAGATGGCCACAGCCCAACATTCATGCTATCAATAGTTGGAACAACCCTATATTGCTTCAGTGTATTCAAAGATATGGCTATGAAATAGAAAAGACCATGAATTTCACCAGGAAAAATACAGAAAGACTTTTTTCCTGTGTGACAACATGGATTTGAAATGTCAAAGTAAATGCATAGAGAAGAAAGACCTAGACTCATGTAATAACCATACACAGAAAGTTTAAAGGAATTTGAAATTTGAAAGTAAGATCTAAAGAAAAAAGGTCTATTATATGAATAAGTTAGTCTTATCTTTTTAAATGACTTTTGCTTTAATCTCACATTTGCTTTCTGAACTTGAGATTATATACAGTTACTATGTGTTTAAGCTTAAGTATAATTTTAAATATTCTTTTCAGTGCTGTGTTTCCAAGAACAATTTCTTTCAGGTACATCAATTGCTTTCCCCATATTTGCCCCTCCTATGCGTTCTCGCTCCACTGCCCCCTTTAACTATTCTCATTCTTTTCCCTATCTCCAACCTGCTTTCATTCCATTTATTTAAGAGATAAAGACAATATTTGTCTTTTTGAGTCTGAATTATTTTGCTTAATATGATGATCTCTATTTCTTACAACAGTGTAAAGATGTAGATTTCACACTAAAAATCTCACTATTTTTACATTTTTCTCATTCAAATTGTAAAACTTTTTAATTATCAATAAAATGCATAATAACCATTTTTCTTTCCCTTAAAATATTATAAAACTATTAGTTGAATGTCTTCACACTGTGAATTAGTTTTTAATTCATAACTTGATATCTGACCTATATAGACCTATTTCTATGATTGACTAGACTTCTCTCCCTTTCCTTTAGTGCAAATGATTTATGATATTCCATTGTTTCACTTTTAGGATAAATATTTAGGGTTTGAAGTATGTGTATTACTGTAGCATCATTAATGAGCATGCCTTTTAGATGCACTAGAGGAATCAACAGTTTAATTTCAATTCTAAGAATTAAAATTCAAAATAGGACAGAGGGCTGAGAGGTTTTATGTTTATCCAAGGCTTATTAATGACATTGAGAAGTGTCAAACATTAAGCATATAAATTTATGTTTCTTCATTGTGAGTAATCTCAGAATTATTTTACATTTTATGTGTGTACATGTGTATATGTTTGTATATTTGCATGCGTGTGTGTGTGTGTGTGTGTGTGTGTGTGTGTGTGATATGCACAAGTGTGCAGATCTGTCAATGCAGGCACATGTGGGAGCTTTGATGTTGTGTTGTTTTCCTCTATTCTTTTCTACCTTAGAATTTTAGGAACGTTATCCTTTTTACTGAACCTGAGGTTTTTCCATTTGGGCTGAATTGGCTGATTAGCCATCTTATCTTTGCCTCCCAAGACTGGGGTTCCATATATTTTTCTCTGTTACAAGCAATGAATTATTTTATTTAGAAGCCATATTCTGTTTAGGCTTTCAAAGAAACTTTGGAGAGGTAGCCATGAAATGCATGTACCTCAGAAGATGCTCATTGCTTCTTCTCTTTGCAGATCTAGCAGAAGACCTGCCAGTCTGTCATGTCTTCATTTCTTGACATAGGTGGAGATGATCAACAATGACCTTCACTTTCTCATAAGCTGCATGATACTTCAGAAAGCTTTGCAGAGCTGCACTTCCCTAATAAATCATCAAATCCAGCATTGTAAATAAAACTGTTAACCATCAGTCATCTCAACGCCCTGTCTAAAGAAGCTCTAACTCTTAGACAGTATTCGACAATTTTTCATCATCTCAGTATAAATGATGATCTAGCTATTACCCTAAATTTCCTCCTAATTTTGCATTCTCAATCAAATAAAAGCACCAAATGCTATTCTAAATGCAAGCTTTTAGTGGTTCTAAACTGTGAACTGGACTGAATCTAATGGTTATGATAATTGAAAAATTGCATCAACCTTTCATATGGTCCCTTCCTTGAGAATCATGCAAAATCAGAGCTTTGTTAGTGAATTTATCTTCCTAGGTTTATCACAGAACCCAAATGTGCAAAAAATAGTATTTGTTATCTTCTCATTTGTCTACACTGCGACTATTGTGGGCAACATGGTAATTGTGGTGACCATCGTCTGCAGCCCTGCCCTGTTGGGCTCCCCCATGTACTTCTTCCTGGCGTTCTTGTCTTTACTGGATGCTAGCTTCTCATCTTCCATAACACCAAAAATGATTGTGGACTCACTTAGTGAGAGGAAAACCATCTCTTTTGAAGGCTGCATGGTTCAGCTCTTTGCTGAACACTTCTTTGGAGGTTCAGAGATGATCGTGCTCACAGCCATGGCCTATGACCGCTACGTGGCCATTTGCAAGCCTCTGCATTACTCTTCAATCATGAACCGGAAGCTCTGTGGCACACTAGTAGGTGTGGCTTGGGCAGGGGGCTTCATGCACTCCATGATACAAGTTCTTTTCACCTTGCAGCTTCCTTTCTGTGGCCCCAATGTCATTGATCACTTTATTTGTGACATGTACCCCTTACTCCAGCTTGCATGCACTGATACTCACATCTCTGGTCTTTTGGTGGCTGCCAATAGTGGTTTTATTTGCCTGATCATGTTCTCCTTGTTGCTTGTCTCCTATGGTTTCATCTTGCTTTCCCTGAGAGCTCATAGTTCAGAAGGGTGGAGGAAAGCACTATCTACCTGTGGCTCCCACATTACTGTTGTGGTTCTGTTCTTTGTCCCATGCATATTTACATATGCACGACCGCCAGCAGCTTTCTCCTTTGATAAAATGGTCACAATATTTTATACCATTTTAGCTCCCATGCTTAATCCTATGATTTATACTCTTAGAAACAAGGAAGTAAAGAATGCCATGAGAAAAATATGGAAGAGATTGGTAGTATTTACTGATAAAAAGTAATATAAAAGTAAATAGTTAAATAATGGCTTCATGTCTTGCTCACCTGTGTGTCTGCAAGTGGTCTACATCAGTGTCTACACAGGTGATATCATATTCATACTCTTCACTGACAGATATAAGTCCTATATTGTCTCTTTTACCAGTTCCTTTTCAGCCAAGTTAATTTACACATGTGTCCTGCCATGGGATCAATTCATCCGTCAAAGGCTCATATGACTAGACTGCTCGTCAGATGTCAGAATGCTTCACAGGAATGTAGCAATTTTCACTATTTTTCTTCCAATATTGGCTCCCGTATGACCAGGCATTGGATGAACCAGTGTCCATCTTCCTGTGGCACCTGAGGGCAGATGGAAAGGCTTCCAGATTACAAGGAAGAGTCAATGGGTTGCAGGCTTCCACATGTAAATTTCTAGGGCTTCTGATTCCTGCTGACTTTTTTTTTACACATTTCACTTTATACCTGTTACCTCCACAGCAGTGAACCTAGAACCTGTCTGTTTCCGTTTCCCAGTGCTACACTCACATTCCTCTTATCAAAACTGAATTTTCAGTACAGATCATCACAGTCACTATCATCCACATGTGGTTTTTCCTTTATTTCTCTATCCACATGCTGTCTATGTTTATTTGTATAGCCACAACTACCCATTTCTGAATGGTACTTGTATTCATATCATCTGTGTATTAAACTTCTACAAGAATGGGTAACATTACTCCTAAAATTTAGTCTGGCTCAAATGTTCACTTGTTGCAATGGTCTCAGAGTTTGAAAGGACATTGGTCCCAGTATAGTCTACATGGCATCATGACAAGACTAAAAGACACCATGCCTAGCAGCTATAAGTAGACATGCCACCTCTTCACAATTTTATACTGAGCCGCTCCAGAAGGACCCCAAAAAGTCTTCTATTTAATACTTAATTTGATCACCTGACTCTATTTTTATTGAGATAGAGCCAGGAATGGATGAAATGTGTTGCTATGATTTGTCTACAACAATCAATTGCTGCTCTAATTTTGCACATTCTACCTCTTTCCTTGAATGAGACCAAAACTATTTTGGAAACATTTTCTCAGGTTGTTTTAACCTAAGTCTGTAGGTTCCTTAATTTCTAATGACTTATAACCAACTATGTTTGACACTCACTAACTAGTATTCTTGTCATGGCAAGAAAGCACTTTATCCCATATCACATGGGAATAGAAAGCTATACAGAGACACTCTACCCTCTGCAGTTGCTCCACCATTAGATGGTTAGGGCTCCATTACATACCTCACACACTACAGGGGGCTTATAACACTTATTCCCAACACATTTCTGTTTCTGATACTTCCTGTCATTGAAACAAATGCATGCATGAATTTTCCTTGGAAGAGGTGAATTGATGACTGATAAAGACTGATGGAAGATCAAAGTAATGATTCAAAAAAATCCAACTTGATAAACTAATGAGTTAATTAACTTCACCTCCATGAACATGGATAACTCAAATAAGATTCATCATCAAAAATTCCTATTAGAGGGGCTGGAGAGGTGGCTCAGAGGTTAAGCCTCCGCCTTGCAGGCGGAAGGTCCTGAGTTCGGATCCCAGATCCCACGTATAGAGCCAGGCGGAAGCGGGGGCGGCCTGCACTTCTGGTCCTGGTAGGGCGGAGCCTGTGAATCCCGGGGCAGAAGGAGGTGGAGGCGTCCATGGTGGTTCGCGAATTCGTCCGTGGTTCTACATATACACAGACACACACAAACACACATGCGCGCACATACACACGCACATGCACACAGTTGAATAAATAATAATAATAAAAAATTTTTAAAAAAATTCCTATTAGAAAAATCTTTATGTTCTCTGATTAGACTAGATAAGGTGCTTAAATATTTCCTCTGTGTCCATAATTATATAAATACTCATCAATAAATTCCTTAAACTTACTCTGGATAAGAAATTTCACTGCATATATCTCAGATTTTAGTCAACTTGCAGATATATATACATATATACATGTAATTTATAATTGTATATAACTATAAAATTCAATGCAGCTATATAAAAAGATGAAGAGAATACTTGTAAAAATGTTTTTTATGATTTTGTTTACCAGTAGTCCCGTTGTATATAAATAATATCTCCCCAATGAATGATAAATATTCCTTCCTCTTCAAAATGATAACACATATTCACAAAGGCTAAATGTTTATTCTAAGATTGATATGGACATATGCTTATATCTTAACAATGATACTCTTGTAAATAAAAACAATGTAAGAATGGAGTGTTAGTCCTATGAGGGATCAGCACATATCTCAAAACTAAAGTTTTGTTTAAAATTCAATTAAATAATTCTTTTTTTAAAAAAGGAAATTGTCCCCCAAATAGAGCTTCTTTCTAGAAAGTTACTAAAAGTAATTGACAAATTATGATTAATGGATTTTCAGTCACACACTTAGGAAATATTTGATAAACTATTAAAAGGTCAATAGTCCTTTTCTCCTCTCCCAAATCTTCTTCAATGTGCAATCTACTGGGTCTTATCTAGAATAGCTGTACTACATAGGAATGGGCACCCACTAGTGTGCAAATGGCTAACTAGCTGGTAAACCATAAGCTATAGAGGTTCCTCCTCTCTCTAATCCAGCACTAGTTCTGTATAATCTCTCAGGGTAATTTAGTGACTCGTTCGAACTTCTCTGCTCCATAACAAGATGTTGATTAACTGTCTGTTGGAAGTAAACATGTTGTATTGAAGTCTTATGTATAGCTGCCTTGATTTGAACAGAGGCTACTGCCTCCCCACACCCTCCAACACTTACATTCTTAGCTTCCCTTCTTCATCAATATTTCCTAAGTCTTGAGATGGGGGTTGATTAGATGTCCTGATTAGGAATGAGTCACCCACAGTTGCTTTTTCTTTGTGCATTGGCCAGTTATGGTTCTGTGCATTATACACCTTCTATTGCAACAGTGACACTTCTTAGTTAAGTGCTGAGTGCTTCTTTGATCTATGGGTATAGTAAGTGTCTATAGGGAAGCACTATCAGATATTTATAGTTAACACTAAATTTGATCTCTCCTGGGGCCTATGGTCTTCCTATCATCAGGTTTTGACTTGGTTTATAATATCAGGCATCTGTTTCTTCTTGTGAAATGGGCCCCAAAGTGAATAAAAAAGCAATTGGTTACCCTAATACCTAACAATTCACAATTGTACTAATAGACACCTCTTTGCATAGTTCTTATTGTAACTTACAGTGTTCATAGATGGGCAAGGACGTTGATTACTACTTCTTCCTGGTGGTCTTCATTATACTTTCTGTCCCTATGGAGCTAGCCAGAATGGAGGAAGCTTCTTTTTTTCCCCATGATCATTGTATGTTTGCTTTAGCTATGGAGTCTTATTAGTGTTCTGGAAGGCTACCAATATCACTGGTAAAGGCTTATTTTTTTTATTTTAGGGGCCTTTGAGGTTTCTCCTTTCAACTAACTGGTCTTTAGGAGGGACTAGTTCCCTACTTAATCACCTGTAGCTTCTGTCAATTTTTACTTTTTCTTCTCTATCTCTAATTCTGTTTTTTTTTCCTTTTTTTAAATGCAGCTTAAGGTTTTTCAATACTATTTGTCTTTTAAAAAACCAATTTTTGTTTCATTGCTTTTATAGTTCTTTTTTTTTCTATTTCATTATTTTCTCCCTTGAGCTTGTTTAATTTTGGCCAATCTACTATCTTTGAGATTAGTTTGTACTTGTTTCTTTAAGACTTTAAGTCATGTTGGTTTTTTTTATTTGTGATGCTTCTATTTTTCTGATGTAGACATTGAGTGCTATAAACATTACTCTTAAAACAGTTTTGATTATCTTCCATAGATTTTGTTACATTGTGTTTTCATTCTCATTGTATTCTAGGAATTTTTTTTAATTTCCTCTTTTATTTCTTCCATGACCCATCACTTACTCAGTATTGTATTGTTTAGTTTCCAAGAATTTGTTTTCTTTATGATTTTTGCTTTGCTATCAATGTCTAGCTTTATACTGTGGTGATCAGCTAGAATTCAATTTTCTTGAATTTGTGGAGATCTGTTTTGGGCCCTAGTAAGTGGTCTATTTTGGAGAAACTTCTGGGGACTGCTGAAAAAAATGTACCACCCCTGGTTTTTTAATATAAAATTCTGTGGATATAAATTAGGTCCATTTAATTTATGATACAATTTAATTCCTGTGTGTCTATAAATATGAGTGGAGTGTTGAAATTTCCTACAATTTTTGATTTGGGGTTCATTTGTTAGTCCATTATTCATTTGATAAATTTTGGAGAGCCTCTGTTGGTACATATTCACTTGGAATTATAAGACCTTCTTGATGGACCTTCTTGATGCTATCTTGACTAGTATGCTGTACTTTCCTTTGTTCCTTATGATTTGTTTTGGTCTTAAGTATATCTTGTTTAAGTATATCTTGTTTAAGTATATCTTGTTTGTTTGGTCTTAAGTATATCTTGTTTAAGTATATCTTGTTTATTTTCAGATTTGCTGCATCCTTATCCAAATCCTGGTAGACAAGGTCCCAGCATGGCAGAATATTGTTTCAAGAAAACATTTTCTGGAAAAAAGGACATGGCATTATTTGAAATAAATAAGAAAAATAAGAAAAATATGGGAATAGTCAGGCCTTAGTGTTACTGCCTGCCTCAGTGTTACTGTCTGGTTCAGGCCTACAGCCTGCTGGCTAAATGGGCAGTTTCTAGGGGCTCTCCCTATGTAAATTAAGTTTTACCTTTGGCAGAAGGATTCCTTCTTCTGGAATTTGAGTCTACTTGCTGTATGTTCTTAGATCTTTTTTGTTGTACTAGCTAGTTTACAGTCCCTTCCCCAAACATTTAATGTTTATACATAAACCAGAGAAAATCTGCTTTAAAGCATTCATTGTCCCTTTGCTTTTAGCAACTGAGTGTCATGCCTACTTTAACTCTGCCTGGAGACATCATGTCTGTCCCAACACAGAAAATATATGTCACCTCTACTCTTCCTTTGTTACCTGGAATGAATATGTTTTACATAATCCTGTAAAGAATTTCGTCCTGGTTTTCTTTGATGTTTTTCCTATGGACATAGTGGTACATCCCCTGGCTTTTATTCTCAATTTTCCAAAGTATATAAACACTGATAAAAATTTGAATAAAGAGCTCAGATTCACTCATCTCAGAGAGTTGCATGTCTGTCTCCATTCGCTGACGCCTTGCCCACCTTGTCGAGGGGAGCCCTGGATTCGAGATTGCAGCCTCGGACTGCAACATAGATTACATTTGCTTTGAGTTCCTTTCAATATCATTTAAATATAAAGGAGTGTTTCTCTTTTATGGTGAGGATCGTTTCTTGAAAATAGAATATTGATTGGATGCAGATCTTTATCTAGGCCATTAGTCTGTGTTTCTTGATTGTAGTGTTGAAACCAATCATGTAATTACTGAGAAACTTTTACTTATTTCTGTCATTTTTTAAATTTGTGGTATTTATATTTGCAGTTTTTTGCTTACTGTTTGTTGCTGGTTCATTTTTCCTTGGAAGTCTCCTGTGCATTCATCCTTTTCTTGAAATATTTGTATTCCTTCTAGTATCTTCTGAGGTCCTAGTTTTGTAGTCATATAGTCCTTCAGTATGCTTTAGTCATAGAATAATTTTTTCTCATGTTCAATTTTGACTGACAGTTTTGCCTGATACAGTAGTCTAGGCTGGAATTTGCATTCATTCATGACTTGAATTATGCCTCTCAAAGCTCATCTGGTCTTACTGTTTCTATTAAAAAATCAGCTATTATTTTAATACATATGCCTTTATGTATGTTTGTTTATCTTGTAGTTTTCAAGACTTTTCTTTAGTCTACACTAGTAATATTTTTTTCTCTCATGTGTAGTGATGTGTTTCTGTCCTCATGTTTTCTGCATGCTTCTTGAATGAGCATCTATTTAGATGCTGGAAATTTTCAGCCATAAAGTCATGGAAATCATGGCATTTTTTCTTGATTTTCTTCCTCTGAGAACTCTTGGATTCATAATTGTGATTCCTTGATCATGTCCCACAACTCCTGCATTTGTCCTTTTGTAGTTTAAAAAAATTGTCAGCTTTTTGATTTACTGATCCAGTTTTGCCATCTTCTAGTTCTGATATTCTATCTTCTGTGTAGCTTGTTCTGTTGGTGAGACTTTCTACCAACAGTATAGTTTTTGTGCATGTAGATGCTCCAGTGTGCTTGGGACATGTGAGTCCTGCTCTGGTGCTGATATGGAGATCAAAGAGTCTATTATCTGATTTGGGTTGATAGAAATAGTATTGGGAGTCATGCTTGATAGGTGAAGTTTGGCTAAAATATCAGAAACATTTTGAAAATGATAAGATGTGGGATATAAAATAGCTAGGAATGGAGGATTAAGGATTAGTAAGAGTCTAGAGATTTTAGGGGCCTTAAAGTTCATACAAGAATGAAGATTTTATGAGTACATTTATTAAATAGAAAAAGTACTTATTTTGCAGCTTCTTGGTAGGGCTGTCCTATGTTGAATGTTGAGATTCTTAGAATCCCTTTGTGGCTGTTTCTCCTGCTATTCTGTAGTTTCCACTAGGGTGGGGCAGCTGAGGTGTGGAGAGTTGTTCGTATTGATAAAGATTTTTAATAAAGGGAGTTGAAGAAATAGAGACTCCCAGGTCATAGGCAGCTTTACAGCATGCAAGGGTGTTTGGGTTTGTGCAAGGGCCAAGGTGTAAGGTGGAACCAGTTAGCATCTCAGGGTAACAATGCAGATGCCCAGGCACTCAGAAGTCTGTGTGGAAGAGTCTGGTAAGGAGGCTATGCCAGCTGCACCAGCTCTTTATTGTAAGAGAATAATGAAAGAGTGAATTTGGTGAATAGAAGCATTGTTTATTTTCATACTATTAAATGTTCTTTGCATATATTCATATTCTATAAACATTCCATTCATAAATGTATTCTTCATTATGGAGTAAGCTTTTATTATTATGAATTAAGTTGACAATTTTATCAATATATTCCTTAACATTTAGAAAAAATGTATTGTTTCTCCTATTGCACAATGATGTAGCCATAAATATAACAGACAATATACTATTATCAATGAACACAGAAAGCTTAGAGAAATAAAATTCCTAATTGCTTGACAACACAAATATTTTGTAAATAGCTAAACAATTAAAGTGCCACAAAGTGTTTTGGAAAAGTATGCTGCCAGGAATTTTCTAATCCCTGGGAGAATAGAAAATCAAAGGCATAAGCATGGGATCGCTCAGGAAAACTTTAAATTCTAGGTGCAAATCAAAGAGGAAACTGTTTTCTTCATTTGTCTTGAAACTTTAGATCATTGTTATAGACATTAGTTTAGACACAGTTCAGAGTTGCACCTTACCTGTGAGATTTGTTGGTCCTACCTGTGATGCAGAAAGAAGAATGGGAAACTGAAGTCACATTTTAGTCATATCCTAAGTGGACATTTCTCTCAGAGACAGTTGTGGACAAATTGTTCAAGGAACTAACATAAGGTGAGAGTTATTATTTGGACAGAGAGTTTTAAGTTATTATGGAATGCTTAAAAATGCATGGTCAGAGAAACAAGTACATTGCAGTATGTGGATCTATCAATGACTATTTACACTTGGAATAATTTCATAAACTTTCTGGGCATCAAACAACTGATAATGATGTCTCTAATATTTCTAAGGACAAAGGATATAAAAGGGAATAAAGAATACATGTGAGAGTTACAGTCAGCAATTAACACATAAATGTTCAGCGACTAGCAATCATTATAAGAGGCCCCATATCCTTTTTTGATAGGAGTAGTAAGGAGCAACTGTTATTTCAGATGAATGGTAAAGAACCCAGGTCCAACTTTTTATTTTTTCAAAGAAATTTTAAGAAAATTCAGGCAACTTATGAATATATCATGCATGTATTTTTATGGGTAGAATGGGAAAATTTGCAATTTATTGAGTCATTTAAATGATAGAATACGTTTACAAATTTGCAAAGCTTTTGTTTGTCTGATATTTACTAACAAATAAAATATTATGTATTTAGGTAGTACAGTGTCATATTAATGTATGGATACAAAGTGTGATGATCAAGATAATTGATACGTAAGTTACCCTAAACATCACTTCTGAGGTGGAAAAGTCAAAAACATCTTTTGTAGTGTTTTAAAGTTTAAATTAATTTTCAACAGTTGTTTCTCTACTGGGCTTCATTCATTCTGTCTAACTACACTTAGGTAGTCACTCTTTCTCTAGCAATTTCTTGCCAATCTTTTCTTAGTCTATTCATCTATTTCCAAAACAATATGATTTTAGCTTCCAGATATAAGGGGAACCATGATTATTTGTGCTTTTGCACCTTTTGTCAACAGGTAAGTCCTTTTGTCTTGAATATTCATAACATTTTAGATTTTCTTTAAGTGTCATTTGTCATTAATTTCCTAATGTCCCTTGTTTTAATGTTTTTCATTCAAAAGTATAGTTTTGAGTCTACATTATGGTTTTGAAGTATCACTATTATGTAAACTACAGATTGCACTGCCAAATACACATAGAATTAGATAAAATGAAATACTTCCTAATCTCAAAAACTATCTAGCTGTCCTTTACCATCTCCCTATATCCATATATCATAATTTATCTATCCATCAATCTATTCTATATCTGTCTAGCATCTATAATCTATGTACATCATAAATTTATATCTATCTCTTCAATTATCATCTAGCTACTTATTTATATCTCTCTACCTATCTTCTCTCTATCCGTAGTTCCATTCATTAACCTGCATTTGCAAGAGAGGAACAAGGTCAACATAAAAAAATCAGCATATTTCCCCCATGAGGGGTGAAATTTTGTTTCAAAATTCAAAGGCAAGGAAGAATTGGTTAGGTAGACAAAAGAGCATAAGTACATGGACTTCACAAAGTCATGACTCTAAGATATTGCCCAGTACCCAGTGCCCATACAACTCAGAGATCATGAAAGACCAAAGTACAACTTTAGGATCCTCAGGGTAAAGCAACTTGAGACATCATCAGGAAGCAAGATTTAAATTCCAAGAGAACATCTGACATAGGTTGGTTCATACCCTAAGAATCTGAATTTAAAATTAATATCAAAGAATGTCAGGGAGTTGAAACAGTTTGAGTCCATATATGGTCATTCTTGGAAGGATGCAATAGTTTGAACTTTTTAATATAAGCAACTGTGTATGTTAGTCTGTTTGTTCCACCTTAGATAATGTACTATTTGAACTTATAATGAGAAAACTTGATATTTTAGGCTTACTCTTGATTAATAATTTTAAATTTTTATTATAGTCATAAGATATGCATTAAAATTAAAATTTTAATGTTTTATATGTTCCCTTCTAGATAAAATTATCCTTAGCATACTATAAATGAGCAGATATTTTTATTTATTTCTCCACAATATTGTTAGAAGCCTTCATCTCTTATATTTGCAATCATGTGGTAATAATTTAGGAAAATTAATGAGTTACTTACAAAAATAACCACATTATTTAATGTTTTAGATCTTTTTCAGTTTTCAATATTGTTTAGAGTTGCGTGACCCATTGGGAAATTGTCCCACCAATCTTCATTGTTATCATAAAATAGAGTGTAAGGTTTACAAGATGGCCTGTCAACAATTCTGACCTCAGTTTCTTCCAGGAATCTACATGTTAGAAAGATAGAGTGAACCCCTGAAAGTTGTTTTTTAATAAACAAGTTCTTATTGTGGCAAGTACAGATACAGACAAACATAACACACAATACATAATTAAATGTAAAAAAAAAAATAAATGCAATAGATTCAATCACTTTAGGATTGAGGTTAGTACTTAAAATGATATAAATAGTTTTTAAATTCCAAATTATTTCTATTGTTTTCCTAAAGTATTGCAGTAATGAGTGAATTAATTTAATGCTATTAAATAATTAATATGATTTAAAGGTACCGTATATGTAAGGGGCATGTTTTATCCATGTGAGTACTTTAACTTTTTGCTGGAAGATTATATGCAGTTATTGTTCAAAATAATACTTGCAGAAGTATCCACATCTTATTTTATCTGTACTTGAAGAATCTGTTGATAAATATTCCTGCTTTGCCCTCATTGAACAGAAAGATGTAGTAACAAAGGCATGTTCAATGACACATAGCTATTAGAGGGTTAAGGAGTGATTGACTGTCTTTGATAGTAGACATTAGGAATAATTCTGCTTTCTATTTAATATTTTATCTGCAATAATGCTGAATATCACAAATAAGAGACTCAATATTTCTATGTGTTACTCACTAAAATTATTTAAATATTGTGCTATGTAGCATTGATAAATCTATAAAGAACTTTATTTTATTTAGTCTATGTTTCTTTTAGTGTTTTGTACATGAATATAACAAGTTTATGACATTTTCACACCTTAATCCCCATTCCCCAAACCTTTCTACTCCTCTGACAGTCTCCCTCTTGTTTTCTTATCCTTTGGTTGAGTGATTCACTGAATTTAAAATAGGTTGCTTTTGGTGGGATACGCCTTAACATTATTGAAGCAACTCCATCATTGAAATTTCAATATTAATTTGAAAAATTATCTAAAAGACTTGTTTGCTCATTTTTATCTTTTTAATAATTTATTCATAATGAAATAGTGATTAATTATTAGTTCACTATAAAGCGTGTTTTCTTACATTAAATTACTTATTAGATGTGGGGGATGGAAGCACAATATATTTCTGCAGGTCAAAGGACAACTTGAGAAGGTCACTTCTCTCCTTCCATCACGTAGGTACAAAATACTGAACTCAAGTCATTAGACTTGGTGACAAATTTCTTGCTTGATGAGACACATTAACATACCTAGAATCTGTCTAAATATTTGTGAACATATGCAGGCATATGAAAACCTGTGGACACGTATATGCAAAACATAGGCACATACACAGCTGGAAATGTTAATAAACAAATACTGCCTTACTGATTTCATCTCAGTTATTTGAACAGGTGAAAGAGAACCACCTCTTTAAGTGATTTGTTCCTGTGGAAAATGAATTCAAATGTTGATATATTTAACTGGAGGACTCATGCCAAAACCTTCTGTGGCCAAATGTCAGGCTTTTCAGTGAGTGAATAATTACATGTGTTTGGTTCATTTAATCCTAACAATTTTACATTTTTAACATGGACCTTCATTTTAGTTCTTACAGAGTAAAAGATAAACTGTTTCTAAATGCTGTTACATCTATTTTTCAAAAAAATTAAGTTGAAAATATCTTGAAGAATTATATTTATTTAAGGAATGCACCATTGTAGAAACAGTGGGTCAGTAATACTGACATAAGACTTTGCACTTATCTCACTTTGTCTCACTTCTTCATGTAGTTGGTGTAAATTTGCAAATATGAGAGATGGAATCATCTTATTTTACTGAGCGTTCACTCTGTTCCTTTTGTCAGGATGTTTCATTCACAGATTAAAAAAAATGAGGGGCTGGAGAGGTGGCTCAGGGGTTAAGCCTCCGCCTTGCAGGCGGAAGGTCCTGAGTTCGGATCCCAGATCCCACGTATAGACGCCAGGCGGAAGCGGGGGCGGCCTGCGCTTCTGGTCCTGGTAGGGCGGAGCCTGTGAATCCCTGGGCAGAAGGAGGTGGAGGCGGCCATGGTGGTTCCCGAATTCGTCCGTGGTTCTACAGACACACATACACACACACACACGTGCAACATACACACGCACATGCGCACAGTTGAATAAGTAATAATAATAAAAAATTTTTTAAAAAGTTTAAAAAAAATGAATAAGATTTTTTAACAACTATGGGTTGATGGACAATTTCTAAAGAACAACTTTATTCTGAAGTAAAGTTATCTGCACAAAAAACTCCTTCTTTCTTTTTTCTGTAGATCTAGTGGAGAAGACAGACACATGTATTAGAACCAGAGATGCCATGTTTAAGTCTAAAACCAAATTGTTGCTTGCCTATGAGTATAGTTAATATAAAAAAATTCCCCATTGCCTAAACAACAATAACAAGGCCTACTCTAAACTTTCCCAGGAACAGAGTCTAAAGCAGATGCTTTTCTTCCATCATCAATGTACCATCCTGAGTAAAGAAAATATCTTTCATTCTCACCTTCACATTTCAAATGCTGAATTAAAAGTAGAATTTCAACACTGAAAAACTATTGTATCAAGTATACAGTGAGAAACTTTGGCGTGGATATACTGTTTAATGAAGAATCAATCAACTTAAATTATTTTCCTCTCTTCCAGAATAAGATATTATTCATCCTCAATATTGAATATCTGATTATTCAGAAATCACTTATTATAATTTATGCCATCTTTAATTATGTGATCTAAAACAACTCTCACCAAATATGGGATCTACAAGATCAATGATCATTGAATGACTCAAAAATGTGTGGATAAGTGGATAACATCTTGTTCATGAATAAAATGTTATAAAACAGATGGATTTTAATTATAATTGCTGATTCATGTGAGCAGAGTGTTACTTTGACTTTTTCTTGGGAAGTCATGCAGAACCATAGCTTTGTCACTGAATTCATCTTTCTGGGCCTCTCACAGAATCACAAAGTTCAGAAAATGTTATTTGTTATTTTTTTGATGATCTATATTGCAACAGTTGGAAGCAACATGCTCATTGTGGTGACCGTCAACAATAGCCCTTCACTTCTCAGCTCCCCCATGTATTTCTTCCTGGCATTCCTGTCCTTTGTGGATGTATGCTACTCCTCTTGCATAACACCGAAGATGACCATAGACTCACTGTATGAAAAGAAAACCATCTCCTTTGAAGGATGTATGATGCAGATCTTTGCTGAACATTTCCTGGGAGGAGCAGAGATCATTGTCCTCACAGCCATGGCCTATGACCGTTATGTGGCCATTTGCAAGCCCCTGTACTACTCTTCCATCATGAGCCGAAGTGTCTGTGGCATTCTTGTGGGAGTAGCTTGGGCAGGGGGTTTCTTGCACTCCATCATCCAGATCTTCTTCACTTTGCAGCTGCCCTTCTGTGGCCCCAATGTTATTGATCACTTCATGTGTGACTTGTACCCAATAATGAAGCTTGCTTGCTCTGATACTTACATGTTTGGGCTGTTGGTCATTATTAGCAGTGGCTCAATGTGCATCATAAATTTCTCCTTGTTGCTGGCCTCCTATTGCATCATCTTGTTCACTCTGAGAGGCTACAGTGCTGAAGGGCGGCGCAAAGCTCTGTCCACTTGTGGAGCCCACATTACCGTTGTGGTTATGTTCTTTGTACCATGTATATTTATATATGCAAGACATCCATCTGCCTTCTACTTTGATAAATTCTTGGCAGTATTTTATACCATCCTAACACCTATGCTTAACCCTTTGATTTATACATTCAGAAATAAGGAGATGACAAATGCCATGAAGAAAGTGAGGAAGAGATTGATGGTTTCTCAAAAAATATAAAGAGCATACTTATAAAATAAAATAAAATAAAATAGAAAAA
Organism: Typhlomys cinereus; assembly: GCA_023101885.1. NCBI lineage: Eukaryota > Metazoa > Chordata > Mammalia > Rodentia > Platacanthomyidae > Typhlomys > Typhlomys cinereus. The sequence continues at coordinate 422,279 of JALPQD010000657.1, forward strand.
TGTGCTTTTCTCAAATAATTTTTTGGATAGTTTTTGTAGAGAAAAATATAGCAAAGTTCTTTGAGAAAGCATTAAATCAGGGGGATGTAAGACTACTGTTTTAATTTGAGACCATTTCAGTACTCTGATTTAACATTTAAGTATCATATATATATATATATATATATAACAAAAATAAGTTTAATTTTAAACTTTCATAAAACTAATAAAATATGAGGAAAAAATTTCAATTTATTTGAGAAAATGCTTTGAATTCACAACTTATTCTGAGAAATATTTTCAGAAGAATATAAACATGTAATAAGTATTAGGAAAAGGCATTAAAGCTAGTTTGAGAGTTAAAAGAAATTTCTGAGTCATACCAACAGATGTGACCAGGAGATCAGTCATGACTTATGAGAGGCAGAAGTGAGAACATTTATAGAAATTCAATCACTGGTGGTTGTATATTAGTTCATTTTCCTCTTAATGTTAACCTAAAATACACACTCACTGTAAAACATGAATCCTTGTCTGAATTTCTTGGCATATAAAACCCAACTTACCCACTTTGGGCTAGGGATGATTCCTTTGAAGTCAGATGACGCTGCAGTGGGATAGTGCAAGAAAGCTATGACTTTGTGAGGCTCTTTCATACCAGTTCAATTAAGTGAGTGTTTGAAATTCACCTTCCTAGTAAACTCCAGAGCAAATATAGATATCTAAGCAATTTACTTTCCCCACCAATGCAGACAGAATATAATCCATATTAACCCAAATAGAGATCCAGGGAGATTCTGAAAAGAGTTGTAGCTTCAATGAACGAATTCCTTTTAAAATGTCAATAAAGTGCATTCCTATTTGGACACATGTTATTAAATTATTGTAAGTCCATTATTATTTTTTGGTTCAGACTTTTAATGATAGAGAATGCATTTTTTACATGAAACATTTCAGTTTTCCATGTTAAGTCCATAGCGCTGACATTGAACAATCTAGAAAAAATACTAAGTATACTTTTTGGCCCTTTCTTAATTTTACAATCCTGCCAAAAGTAGAATATGTAATAGTTACTAGAAATGCTTTTATTTCCCAAAATGAGTGCTAATGATTTTAACCTAAGGTATCTGTCATCTTAACATAGTATGTATGAACTTTTTGTTTGTTTGTTTGTTTGTTTTGCAATTTTCTTTTTTTTTATTTATTTTTCCACTCATACAAACTTGATAGGTTCCCCATTTCCCTCCCTCTCTCCACCCGTTCCCTGGATCCCCTTGCTCCCTCCTCCCTTTTCCCCTTCCTTTCCCCCCTTCCTCCATTTCTCCCAGTGGGGCTCCCCCCTCCCCAATTCCTGGAGCATCCTTTAGTGTGCATGTCAAACTTCCCTCTGGGTCCTTCTCTCTGATGAGGTGTAGCATTGCCTAGAGCTCTTTTTATGTGTTCCCCTTTAGTATAGGAACACTGTTGTGTCTGTTAATCCCTTGCCTCTAAGGATCTTAGAGCCTGTGCTCCATTCTAGACTTTGAGGTGTCAATGATGTGTTGGTAATTGCGCAGGTCATGCAAAGTCCTATTATGATTACTTCGGCCCTAACGTGTCTGGAGTATCTTGCTTATCGCTGTTCCTTCCCATCTTTAGGCTCTTAAAATCTTACCGCCCCCTCTTCCACAAATTTCCCGGAGCTTCGGGATGGGGAGAGATTGGGCTGTCCTGGTTCCTGGTGATTAATGTAGGGTCTCTGATGTTCTGAATTATGGTTATTCTTTTTTTTCTTCTTCTTCCAGTTTTGCTGTTCCTGTACCGCCCTTGGCTCCATCCTGATTGGTTGGATGTCATCTCCTAGCTGGAGATAAAAGGCTGTTAAAATAGAGTCTTATTGTAAGAGTAGATTCAAAGGTAGATGGAATAAAAGTAGGAGACCGCGATGAGGGGGAGTCAGTCTCCAATTTTAAGATCCATCATGGCACAGGCATGGGCATGTGATTGTGCATTTCCTGTTCCCCCTTCTTGCTTGCTCCGAGCAGGGGCTGTTTTTGAATTATCTTTCCCCTTACACTAAGGTTAGTATAATCCGAATTTCATTTCTACTTAGAAAACTCAAGTCATGAGACCTGATGTTGTGCCTCATTTAGGAATCTGTTAATATAAATTTTTGAAATAATGTTATAATTATTTGTACAATGTTATTTGTACCAGATTATAGTTTCCAATTCACATTCATTTTTCATTTGCCATGTACTTAGATTAAACATCATTTTATTCTTTTCATTCCTGTTGTTTATGTGGGCTCTCTTAATGGTATACAAAGTAGAAACAAGTTATAATATTTAACAGGAGAATAGAGAAATATTGAAAGACATTGCCTGCATTTCATTCCTACTAGCTTAATGAATACAATTTTGAAGAGATTTTTCCCAATAAATAATGTTAGTTTAGTATTGTAATTTATTTTCTATTCTGACATTCATAGACACAATGCAGCTACTTCTAATGTCTATAATTATTAAGGAACATTGATGCATTGAGATTGAATGATTCATGTAGCTATTGTTATTTCAATATTTTCTGTAACAGATTAGAAATAAAAATCTTACAAAAAAGAAATAATTTTAAGCAATGTAATACTAATGAAAATTACAAAAATAGAAATCTAAAATTGTCTCTGGGTAACAGAAAAGATAGTTAAGGGTTGCCTTATTTTTCCTAATTTTCGTGCGTGCGTGTGTGTGTGTGTGTGTGTGTGTGTGTGTGTAGGGGGTGCATGAAAAATTAAAAAAAAAACAAAGAAGGAATTGCCCCCAGAAATTAAACATCTTTCTGGAAATTTCTTTAAAGTAATTAAAAAATTATGCTGACTGAACTTTGAATCAGTGAGGATTGTGGACTATTGAATAAAGTATTCAAAATTTGATAGCTTTTCTCTCAAACTCTGTTTTAAATGTCCTTAGACTTTTCTCTGTTTATATTTCTCTTTCTATCTCCTAATTTGATTTTTTTCAATAAAATTTAAAAAAGAAAATTTCTTTAGTTGCTATAAATTGTGTTTACAGTAGTAGAGGTACAGATTCTTCAGATCAATATTCTGAAAGAGAAATGTAAAATTTTATTTGTTTGCTTGTTTTATACACCAACATTCTGCATGAACTCTGTGAAAAGATATTGTGCACTCCTACATATAATGGTCTAACCATGAATATGATGGGTAATGAACCATGTGTAATTAACACAAGGTACAGAAAGAAGTTTATTTAGGGACACACATATTTTGGAGACATTAAGAAGCTAAAATATTACAACATGTTTTGGAAAAACATGCCACAACATAATTTCTATTCCCTAGGAGACTAGACGATCAACTCATGACCTCACAGGAAAAGATTAAAATCTAGGTGAAAATCATAAAGGAAGATCCTGCTTTTTCATTTGTCCCATATCCTTAGACCATGTTAAAGACAGAATTTGAGACACAAATCATATGCCACCTCATATGCCAAAGTGAGATGTACAAAGTAGTGTGGGAAATAAATGCCCCATTTCAGTCTTACATTGATTGAATTGACTTTTATCCTCACGGAATAACTGAATAGACAATGTCAAACTGTTCAAGAACTGACAGAGGTGAGTGCTATGATTTCTAGAGTAGATATAGAGAGTTTTTATGAAATGCTTAAAATATGCATAATGAGAAAACCAAGTATATTCCAATATATTGATCTATCAGTATCTGTGATCACATTGATTAATTTCATAATCTTCCTGGCCATCTGGAACATAATAATGATGTCTATAATATTATGAAAGTCAAGGAAAATGAAAATGAATAAAAACTTAAGTTGGAAAGTTAAAATCAACAGTTAACTCTCAGATGTGTCCAGAGAACAGTGTTCAACTGTTACTTTGTGTCTAATGACATAGGACCCATTTTAAGCCTTTCATCTTCAAAGAAAATTCAAATGATTTATATTTATTTATATAAATTATGTATATATTTTAATAAAGTGTGATAATTTAAAATTTATGGACTCATCCAAATAGTGCGCATAGAATACACCTCCATTTTTGAAATGTTAATATTCCTTAACTATTTTTATAACATCTAATAAAATTTATATTTAGTTATGTACTACTTGTGTCATATTAAAACATGACATAATATTTGATGATCAAGATAATTAATACATATATCACCCAAAGCAATTTTCTCTACTAGAGAAGTCAATAATCATCTCCTCTAGTGTTTCTTAACAATATAATTAATTGTATACAATTACTATTATTCATCTGTGCTTTATTCTTTCTCTATTACTGCACTCATGCATTATTTACTCTTAGTCTGCATTCCCTTTCTTCCTTTCACAGTCTATTCTTCACTCTACTTCTAGAAGAAAACATACATTTTTGTGTGTGTGACTAACTTCAACAAGAGGGTATATTGTCCTGAATATAAATTACACCTCATATTTTCCCTTCGTATAGTTTTTTTACCACTTATTTTCTAATGTCCCTTCATCCTGAAGTTTTGGATTTAAAAGTGTATTTTCCAAAGCTGTTTAATCAATTTTGATATATTGATATAGTAAACTACACCTTATCATACTGGTTAAACATTTAGTGACACAGAATGTAGCATATCCCATTTCATAAAAACATAGTAATAACTGAACAATAAGATTAAAAACAACTGAACCTACAAGTGAAATCTTCTAATTTTAATAATATCTACCTTACTATGTAATTAGTAGTATTATATTCTCAGATTCGCAAATTTGCTGAAGAATATCAAAGTAGCTGCAGTTCTGACTGCATTAGTTCTTTCTGTTGTGACTCTGCCCCACACAATGGGTACCACCAAGACAGGATAAAAAGATAAAGAATACAAATACACATGGGATGAGATTGATATCAAAACTGAAAGACATGTATATTTAAAATTCCATATCTATCTATCATCTATTTGCCATCTATCACTGTAGCTGTCTATCAACTGTCTATTTAGCATCTATCATTTATCTAGTATATATGTCATCTATCATCTATTTTTCTCTATGTATCATAAACCTATTTATCTGTCTACCTACCTTCTTACCTATCTACTTACCTATCTATATATCTGTCTATAGATCCACCCACATTAAAAAAATCAACAGAGCAACACTGAAGAGACATTACAGGCTCAACAATAAGAAAGCAAGGTAATTCCAAGTTTACTTGAGGGATGAATGTATTTGGTTAAACATGTAAATGTTAAATTATTTATTGGAGAGCAGTAATCTTAGGAAAAAGTCATTAATTTAAGAAATTTAATAGAGTTTATATATATATATATACATTTAATTTGCTCTCTTAATTTGCAGTAAAACATTTAGAAGTGTTTATGTATTTGTAATCTTACTCCTTTTTAGGTCATTAGATCAAAGTTTTAAAAAAATGCTTTGTAATAACTACAAAATCTTCCTTTACTCATTTCCTGATTATTAAAACATATCCTATTCGTGTCTTTCACTTTAACAAAAATGATAGTTAAATAAGAATAAGAAAATCTCTTATAGCTGATGAGATAACTTAATAAGGAAGGTGTTTGATTGCAAACCTGGCCAGCAGAGTTTGATTCCTGAAAGCCCATATGATGAATGTGTGCCCCCACCTCAATAAATAACTTTAAAAATTAAAAGAAAAAAACACTGAGAAACTCTGGTACACTATTGCTTCATAGAGTAACCCAGTGACAATAATGTGTGCATACACCGAAATATTGGCAACAGGAATCTAAATGTGCCGTTGAACAGTGATAGACATTTAAGGAGATTGAAATATTTGAGTTAAGCCTTATAAAATGTACAAATAGGCAAAAATATCACATTTTACCATATATAATCATATATGTTTCATATGCTGCATGTATCAATTAAAAAACAAATTTAATTTTTAAAAAACCTGCTGTCCTCTTTAAAAAGTGTATGTATAAATAGAAATGATATTGTTGTATGTGCATTGATACATGCATATAAATCTGAAAAATATTTCAGTGGAGTGAAAAATTATCCACTTAAAATGGCATCAAACCTACTATCTCTCATAGTTGAATGTTTTCTAAATTCTTATTAAAATGTGCTATTTGAAAAAAATCAGTACAAAATGTTGTTTCAAAATACATAAAAAAGGAAGCATGGATAAGTGAATAATGTGATTTAAGGAGCCCTAATTCCTAATGTCAGTTCCCAGGAGACTGCCTAGTGTTAACTATTCACACATATTGAGCATACTAAGATAAAACATAATACTCAAGGCAATTGAGGAAGTTCCAGGAGAACAACTGGGCATGATATGCTGGTGCTTACAAGAGAATATGAATTTAAATTAGATATGAAGAAATCAGAGATAAAGACAGGTTGAGTCCATTGCATAGACATTTATATAGTCATTTTGAAAGCTTGAATTTTTTGTATAAATTGTTGAATATGATAAGCTGTTGCTTCAACCTCAACTAACACATATTCTGAAATTGAAATGAAAAATCATGTTTCAGTTAATATTAATATATAGTCCTAAGTTCTCTGATTATACATAAGATGCATATTACAAAAAAGACTATGTATTATATATGTATAATCTTTATGTATCTATAAATGAATAGCCACTTTAATTTTTATTTTTCATATAGTGTATTAAAATGTCCATCTTGTATGTCTTTATTAATTTATTTTTTAATTATAGAATAATTTGGTAGCAGTTTATGGTTGAATTCCTTACATAAACAACCTCAATATTTAATGTTTTAGATCATTCACTGTTTTCAATATTACTGACAGTTTCATATTCTGCTGGAAAATTTCCCCATTTCATTTTATTTTTACAACAGAAAAATTTTCAGGCTGGCAAGTTGACTCAGTGCATAGTGTGCTTATCAACTATCCTAACAACCTGAATTGATCCCAGACCAGAGAAGGAGGAAGGAGACAGCCATCACCTACCAGGTTTTCTTTGATCACCATATACTCACTGGGGCAAGTATGGATACATATCGACATAGACACGATAAATAAATAAACTTCAAAAATGAAAGACAGCAATAGAGCAAATTTAGGGTTGTGCTACTAGTTAAATAATACAACTAAGTTTATGATTCCAAATTATTTTCCAACATTTTCCTAAAGTGTTGCATGAATGAGTCATTGTTATTAGATATTTAGTATATGTATAATGGACATGAATTGAAAAGTACTTTTTTAAAGGACATATTCATGTGATTTATTTAATTTTTCCTCACATTTTACATGTAGACATTGTTTACAGTAATTCTTACAGTAATACACATATCCACCCTTTGAGTTGCACTTTGCAGAACTTGATGATAATATGTCCCTACTCATCTCTCGTGGATAAGAAAGCTGTGGTCACCAAGGCATGTTGGATGATACATAACCACTAGGATGTGTAGCAAGGATTTCATTTTTTTTTGGCAGCAGACACTGAATACTTTCATTCTTTCAATGTAATTCTTTTCATTTGTTCTTTCTTGTTGGTTTCCCATGGGTTGGTCAGGCTTTACCCTCCAAGGCCAGATCTAACCAGCATGGAGAAAGTTTCCCTTTACATTCCAACTTGCTTTTCTCCCATGATCACTGTGTGTGTTGTTTTTAGCGCTATTACCACTGAATTCTGGAAGGCATCAAATATAATAGCAATTTTTAATTTGGTTGGGGGGCCTTTAACATCTCTCTGTCCACAACTCTTTAGAAAGAGTTGGTATCAGTTTCTGGTAGTGGAGGATCTAATGAATTACCCTTAGCTTCTGGCAGGAGCATCTCAGATCACTTTGTTTTTACTTCCCCTCACTGTGTTCCCCTGAGTAGAGTATACAGATGAACATTACTTTGTAGATTATATTTTTAGGTGGATTTGTGGAGAGTAAGATTTCTGTCTCACTGTTTGGTGCTAATTTTAATTCGCAAAATAGGTTCCATAGTTTTTGTATTTTACTTTTATTTTGTGCATGTGTGGGGGTATATGTGTGTGCCCTTTTGTGTGTATGTGTATGTGCACACGCCTGCAGGCATGTGTGTACACATCAGAAGGTATTTGACTGTGTGTGCCTGTGGAGGCCAAACAGTGACTTTGAGAATTATTCTGAATTGCTATCCCTCCTTACTGGTTCCCCAGAGGTTTTTCAGGCTTCACCTTCCCGGGGCACAAGTACAGGATGCTACCATTTGCACCTGGCATTTTAACGTGGAATCTATGTTCTGAATGCATGCTCTTTTTGCTTGCTAAACAAAGGCTTTTGCTCATGGGCCATCTTCCCATCTCCATTATTAATGTTATGTCAAATATCATCTTAAGTAGCATGTATATATTTATTTAAACAAGAAAACAAATGAACACATTATTGCTAACTGTATATAATGTTTATTCACTTGTATCTAATTTTTCTACTACTATCCTGTTAATAATGGGCTGTTTCCACTACTTTCACTGTTCTAAAAGTCTAACAACAATGCATTTTAGACAATTATTTTTCAGATATGTAAAAAATCAAAGCTTAGAAATCACGAATTATAAGCAAAAAATTACCTCACCTGAAAAAGTTGTTTCATTTTAATCTAAATATTAATTTATTCATTATAAAGAAAATGTAAAATTATTAGATTAACAAAAAGGCTATTTTAATTTACTTTCATGTACTTATTCTGTGTGTATGTGGGGAGTTACATCATTCCCTTCTGAAGGTCAAAGGATAATTTGTCCTTCCATTTTTTTAGGTCCCAGGATCAAGCACAGATCTGCACATTTGACAACAAACACCTCACCAACCTTAGAATCTCAACCTTAGAATCTATCTGTAGACCTATGAACATATATAGACATATTGAACTCTATATATGTTTGCAGGCAGCTATGAATATGGAAATATTCACAAAAACATGCCATGTTATAGATTCTGATCAGTTTTATGCACAGGCAAAAATAGAATCATCTTTGAAATGATTCATTTCTATAGAAAATTAACTCAACTGCTGAGGCATTAAACTGGAAGACTCACCTTCTGAACAGTGTCAAGCTTTTCAATGACTAAATAGCTGCACTTCATGGGTTCATATTATTCTAATAGCTTTACATTCTTAAATATGACCATAATAAATCTTGTAGATGATGAGGGAATAAGTTCACAAACATTTATGTATATCTATCTTCATAACAAATTTGCTCAAATTGAAAATTTCTTAAAAATTACTCCAAAAAGTTACATTGTAGAACCAATGAGTCAATAATACAATATTAGACTAAGTTATGTTCAACATGTATCTTTTCTCCCTCCCTTCCCTTGTGTCTGGTACAATTTGCATCTGTGAATGATCCACCTGCCTTTTTCAATTTCTCACCATTTCCTGTGCTCCCTTTTCAAGGTGCCTCTTTGACAGATGAATTTAAAGGATAAGGACTTAAATCTTTTATTGATCAGTAGAGAATGTCCAAAGACCACCCTTGCTCTGAAATTCCTGTTCAAAAATGTTCAGACTATGGAGATGTAGGAGAGGACAGACCATATGTTGAAACTAGGGATTATGTGTTTTTTTCCAGTGATAAAATAGTAATAAAGAGACCTACTCTAAACTTTTCACAAGAAGAGAATCCAGAGAAGCTACTTTCCTCAGTCACCTTGTTTGTACTCATTCTCAATTCATTATTTTTAAATGCTGAATTAAAAGTAGGATTTAGGGATTAACAGTCATAATAGAGTTCCCATACAAACTGGGAGCCCAAGAAGGGACTCAGAGCTATGCCACTGAGTCCTGAACCCACACTGGGGTGAATGACTCAGAGGGAGGTTTGGAATTCACACAAAAAGAGGAACAGACACAAGGGAAGGGAGGGAGAAAAGATACATGTTGAACATAACTTAGTCTAATACTGTATTATTGCCTCATATTGACCATAAGGGGAGGGAGGGGGATGAAAAGAAGGGGGAATGGGGGACAGTGCAATGGGGGATGACTGGAGAGGGGAGGGAGGAGGAAGAGGAAAGAGTACCTATTTAGCTTGTAGGTTTAGGAAAAAAAATAAAGTGTGGGAGAAAACTTTTTTAAAAGTAGGATTTCAACACCATAAACATAATTGTATCAGGTATAAAGTGACTCATTTTGGCATTTCCTACTGTTTAAGAGTAATCAGTCCACCTAAACTATTTCTCTTTTCTTTCACACACAGATATTTTTCTTCCTTCATACTGAATATCTGGCTATTTGGAAATATTTAAATATAATTCATTTCCTCTTTAATTGTCTCATCTACGACTGCTACTTTCAATAAACACCATGAAATGACTCAGAAATATTTGCCTGAGAATAACACCTCATTCACGACTGTAATGTCATAAACTGATCTGACTCCAACAGATTCTTTTTACAATAGCTGAATCACATGACAAGAGCATTACATTCACCTTCTCCTGGGGAGTCATGCAGAACCGGAGCTTCGTCACTGAGTTCATCCTGCTGGGACTTTCACAGAATGACAAAGTTCAGAAAATACTGTTTGTTGTCTTTTTGATGGTCTACCTCACAACTGTTGGAAGCAACATGCTAATTGTGGTAACCATCAGCAGCAGCCCTGCCCTGCTGGGCTCCCCCATGTATTTCTTCCTGGCATTCCTGTCATTTTTGGATGTGTGCTTCTCTTCTTCTTTGACACCAAAGATGATTCTGGATTCACTCTGGGAAAGGAAAACCATCTCCTTTGAAGGATGCATGATGCAAATTTTTGCTGTACATTTCCTGGGGGGAGCAGAGATCATTGTTCTCACAGCCATGGCCTATGACCGCTATGTGGCCATTTGCAAGCCCCTGCACTACTCTTCCATCATGACCCGGAAGGTCTGCGGCACTCTTGTGGGGGTAGCTTGGACAGGGGGCTTCTTGCACTCCATCATTCAGATCTTCTTCACCTTGCAGCTGCCCTTCTGTGGCCCCAATGTTATTGATCACTTCATGTGTGACCTGTTCCCATTGCTAGAGCTTGCCTGCTCTGATACTTACATTTTTGGCCTTTTGGTCATTGCCAATAGTGGGTCTATCTGCATTATCCTGTTCTCCTTGTTGCTTGTGTCCTATAGTGTTATCTTGTTCTCTCTGCGGCACCACAGTGCTGAAGGGCGATGGAAAGCTTTGTCCACCTGTGGAGCCCACATTGCTGTTGTGGTTCTGTTCTTTGTCCCATGCATATTTACATATGCCAGACCTCCATCTGCCTTCTACTTTGATAAGGTTTTGGCAGTGTTTTATACTATCCTAACACCCATGCTCAATCCCATGATTTATACTTTTAGGAACAAAGAGATGAAAAATGCCATGAGAAAAGTGTGGAAGAGATTGTTGGTGATTTCTCATAAAATATAGTGTATTATTGAAATATAATAGAGCAGATAATATGTATTCAGGCAAATAGTTTGAGAGGTAAACTGCAAAATATTGTCAGGTATTATTGCAAGGCTATAGCTTTAATTTGAAGTCATTCTTCTGCTCTAGGTTAACAACTCAGTATTGTATATGTAATAAAATGTTTGATTTTAACCGTCATAAAACAAATAAAATATTGGAAGGATTTTAAGCTGAATAAGATCATGTTTTTCATTTATATCATGCTCTGAGAGACTTGTAGAAGAATGGAAATACTCAAATTTAGGAAAATACTGGAAATACTGAAAATATCTGAAAAGCTGGTTTTCATGTGAAAAGAATTTACAAGGTCATACCAATAGTTGTGACCAGGAGGCTGATAATGATTCTCACAGGCAGGAAGAAGAAATCCAGTGCTGATGGTTCAGAGGTTAAGCTTCTACCTCCAAAGCAGAAGATCCTGAGTTCGGGTCCTAGATCCCACTTAAAAAGACCAGGAGGAAAAGTGATTGGATTCATAATTCTGCTCCTGGAAAGCAGGAACTCCAGAGTAAAGAGGAGGTACCACAATCCAGGGTGACTATATATTCATTCTTGGGCCTCCACAAGCATACACACTGCCCTTCAATGCACATAGAGTCACGCACACACACACACTCATTAAAAACAAAAGAAAAAATCCAGACACAAGTGTTTCTACCAATTTACTTTCTTTTCCAGATGTGTCTTTCAATATTCACTTCAGAAGTTGCATTCATTCTTAAATTTGCATGACATATAAATACTGAATTATCCACTCTGGACCTTCCTTTTCTGAGTCAGTGAGCTTCATACCAGGAAATAATTGGAGAGAGAGAAGTAAAGCATACATGAGATAATTCTGTGAGGCTCTTTTATTCTGGTTCAGCTGAATTGAGTTTTTGAAAGATTTACCTTCCTGGAGACACAGAACCAAATCTAGATATAAAGAGTTTTTTCCACAACCACTGCAAAGAGAATAGAATGCAAATTCATTGAGATTTCTAAGGAGATTTCAGAGTGTATTGCATTTCAATTTTCTTCAGGTCTGTTTTGTTTTGTTCATTTTATTTTTACTCCAATGAAAATAATTCTCATCAAATATCTCACCGTCATTCCAGTGACAGTGGTAGGAAATGCATTTACATTAAATATTTTTTTTGCAAAAACTCGTTATGATACCTTGCTTTTTGTCTACTTAAGCATCTGTGAATCCAAGTTTTGAAATGAAGATATAAGATCAAGTAATATTTGGACTGGATTATAGTTACTGATACAAACTCACATTTAATACATCATACATTCAAATTCAAGTTCTGTTTTATTTTTTTCAGTACTGTTGTTCAAGTGGGCTCTGTTGATAGTATACAAAGTTGAAAGACACAACAATGTTGAACAGAAAAATAGAGAAACATTAAATATTGTTTCCCATTTCTGTTACCTTAATGAATATACTTTTGAAAAGTGTCTCCCTAATAACTAATGTTACCTTATCTTTCTGATTTACTTTCTGTGTTGATACTCACTAGCCATAGTAAAACTAATTTTAATGTCATTAATTCTTAAAAAATGAAATTCCTAGGTTGGAGAGATGGCTCAGGGCTTAAGAATCTCTCTCTGAAACAGAAGGTCCTGAGTCTGGATCCCAGGTCATACGTAAAAATGCCAGACAGAAATGGCAGTGGCCTGTATGTCTAGCCCTGGGTGGGTAAAACCCGGAAAATCCCAGATCAAATCCAAAAAGGACATAGAAGCAATCCAAGATGATTTCCAAAGTCATTCTTGGTTCTCCACAGGGAGATACAATACCCTTTGATACACACACAAACATGCACACACACATGTTAAATAAAATTAAAAATAAAAATTTCTCTACTAAGTTGGTTTTATGTTATCATTATTGTTATTTAAATGGATTTCTATGACAATAGAAGTAAAAATCTCAAAAGGGGGAAAAATAATTTTCAGCAATACACTACTAATGTAAAAAGTATAAATCTATAATATCTGATATAACCGAGAAAAGACAATCAAGAGTTATCTTATGTTTTCCCATATTCATGGGAATAATGTGTATTTGAATGCTTGTTGACATGTGTGGAATCAGAAGTGCACATTCTTTATGTATGTATGTATATGACTAAATGCAGTTATATAAGGAGAATTAGAGAACACATATATGTATTTTCCTGGTTTTACATACCAGAAATATAGACTAAAATAAAAAGAGTTAAAAAGGACAGGAACTTGGACCAAGAAATTAAGTATACCATTGGAAGTTAACCAAAAGTAACTAATAAATTATGGTTAATGAATTTTAAGTCTGTGAGAATTATGGATTATTGCATTAAGTATTGAAAAGTTGATAGCCATTTTCTCACACTCTGCTTCAAAGAATTTAATCTTGGCTCCATTTGCATTTTTATTTTTATTTCCTCTTTTGAGTTTTCTTTGATAAAATGAAAAAATGAAAAATCCTTCTATGTTAGTGTTTGTATTTTCAGCATTAAAGTTATGAACTCTTCATATAAAGTTTCTGAGAGATATAAGATTTTATGTAATATTCTTCAACATTGTGTATTTTATGCAAACATTGCATGATGATGTATTACTTATGTTCATGGTCTACAAACCATACATATTTGCTTTTTCATAGATGTGTTCTTGATTACAAAAGGGCAGTTCCTATATTTTGAAAGCACACCAGGTATATATAGAAATATATTATTTTCCTTAAACTGTACATGAATACAGTGGATGATGAATCATTAGTAATTAATACAAGACATAAAAATTTAAAATTTTGTGGGGACACAAATATTTGTAAGCATCAACAGCTAAAATACCACAAAATGTTTTAGCAAACCATTGCTGTATAATTCCTAGTCCCTGTGAGACTAGATAATCAACTCTGTTACCATGTGATCGCTACAGAAAACGTTAAAATCCAGGTGAAAGTCAAACACTAAGTTCCTCCTTTTTCATCTGTATCATTTCCTTAGACCATGTTGAGGACAGTATTTGAGACACAGAGTAGAATTTCACCTCACATGCCAGAGCTGACAGTCCGTCCTAAGATGTAGAAAGAAGTGTGGGAAGTTAACATCACATTCTGGTCAAATGTTGAGTTATTTTTCGCACAGAAAATATGCAATGGGCACCATGAAACTGTTCAAGGAACTGACACAGGTGAGAAATGAGATTTTGAGAGATGTTTTTGAGTTATTATGGAATGTGTGAAACATGCATGCTCTGAAAACCTAGTATATTGCACAACCTGCATCTGCCAATATCTATGTACACACTGGATAATTGCATAGCCATATAATACCTAATAATGATGTCTATAGCCTTACCAAAGTCAAGGGAAATAAAAGTTAATGAAAATTGTATGTGAATGTTGCAGTCAGCCGTTGGAACAAAAAGTATCCAGTAATATTATAAAAGGACACAATATCCTTTGCGGTGGCAGTTGCAAGGAGTAACAGTGATTAGGGACTAAGGACCCATGTTCAACTTTTTCTCTTCAAAGTAAACATCCAAATGATACATATAAAATATACATACAATTTTCAGATGTTTATTTCTATTCTTCGATTAATTTTATTTTCAATATTAACTAATAGAGTTATATATCTTTATGTATTCTACATGTGCCCAAAGTGGGATTATCACAATAACTCACATATATGTAATCAAAAATATTTCTTTATGCAAGAAAATTAAAAAGCTCTTCTTTCCTAATGTTTCTGAATTATACAGGTAATTGTTTAAGTATGCATGTAATTGTTTTCAGCAATTGTACTTAAATGTGCTTTATTATTCCTAACATCCTTAGTGTATCAATTATCTACCTTCTATTTGTTTTCCATCTTTCCCTTCCCAGTCTATTCTTCCCTCTATTTCTGGAAAACATTTCACCTTCCACATGAAAGTGAGAACATGTATATTCTTGTTTCTATCACTTTAGCAACTGAATATTTTGTCTAGAATGTTATTTGTATTTCATATTTTTCATGTGTACATGTTCATTTATCATTTATTTTCTAATATTCTTCTACCCTAGAGTTTTGTGTCAGAGAGTATATTTTCCAATACTGCATAATGAATTTTGGTATGTCAATATGCTAAACCTAAGTCTGGCACAGCAATTGTGTATTTGTTGCTATAGAATGAAATATTTTATATTTGCCAAAAACAGTGATAAATTAAAACTTAAAACTAAGGATGACTAAAGCCACTGAATGGAATCTTCTGATTTTTATACATTTTTATAATTTTATTTATATTTTGCATGTGTATATTTGTGCGCATGTTTGTGCGTGTGTGTGTGTGTGTGTGTGTGTGTGTTGCTGTGATGTGTGTGTGTCTATGTGTATCAGAGGGTACTTTGTATAACTGTGGAGGCCCAAAAGTGACTTTAGGAATCATTCAGGGTTGTGCTGTCTCCTCTTTGCTTTGCTCAGGAGTTTCCCAAGTTTTGCCTTCCAGGACTGTAATTACAGCCTCAGCCATTTCCGCCTGAAGATTTTACATGTGATCTGGGATCGCAGTTTAGGACATTCTGGTTTTTAGGCAGAAGCTTAATCCCTAGCCATGTCTCCAGCCCTGAATCTTCTGATTTTAATCATGTATCTTTTAACTATGATAATCTTAGGTGATGAGCATTAGATTCCCACCACAGATCTGTGAGGTAAAATCAAAGTCGCTGCAGCTTTCACTTGTGAGTGTGTTACATAGTGAACTTCCTCAGGACAAAATAGAAAGATTAAGCATCCATGTAGCAGGAAGCTAGCGCAAAAGCTGAAATGGCATTTACATTTCAAAAATCAGATCTATCTCTCATCTGTCTTTATGCCTCTCTATCTATCCATATTTCTATCTCTTGTTTATCTATTTAATTATCAGATTTATTTTTCTATTATATATGATAAATCATCTGAATGTTTCCATATATCATAGAACCATCACTTATCAATCATCTATATCTATATCTATCTATATTATATATCAATTTATTCAAAAAAGCAATCCAATAACCAATTTAGAGAACTCAGCAGAGTATACTTGTTGTCAGCAAAACAGACTCAACAGTTAAAAGAAAGCATGGACTGGAGAGATAGCTCAGGGGTTAAAACTCAACCTCACAATTAAAAGGACCTGAATTCAGGTCCCAGGGCTCATGTAAAAACACCAGATGGAAACAGCAGTGCACTTCTGCTTGGTTGGAAGAATCTGGGAAATCCAAAAATGAAGCAAAAAGGAAGCAGGAGCAATCCAGGATGATTCCTGAAGTTACTGTTCATCCACCACAGGGACATACAATGCCTTCTGATACACACATACACACATACACATACACACTCCACAAATAAAACAAATAAAAAAAACGAAACAAATTTCCAAGGGTATTTGAAGGAAGCATTTGTTTAGCTACAGGTAAGTATTAAATCATATGCTAGAAAACAATAATCTTGGACAAAATACATTATTTGAAGAATTATTTTTTGTTGAAAGGATCTTTATGATTATGATTTTAATTTGTATTCCTGATGTAGAGCAAAATATTTTATAGTACTTAGGCAAAGGAAAATGATACACATGCATTTGCACTGATGCATGAGTCTGAAAAATGTTTCTTGACTATAGTCCAAAAGCTATAATGAATAATAGTTCTTAATGATTTCTGATTGTTTTTGAATGTTTGCAAATGTGTATAAAATTATGTCTTTTGAAAAAACTTAGTTCTACAACATTGCTGCAAATTTCAGTGGGTAGGAAACATGGGGCAGATCATGCGACAAGAAGAGCAGATTTCCCCATGGCAACTCCTCAGGAGATTGTCTACTACTCACAGGTCACACAGCACATAACCTGAATAAACTAATAATAAATAATAAAATTTTAGCACAGACAGGTTATTACAATTGAGGAAGATTGAGGAAGGATGAACCATACATAATGTTCCAAGAGAAAATTGGACAGAATATGCTGGTTCTTGCATGAGAATATTAATTTAAAATTGATATTAAAGAGAGTAGGGTGAGTGCTCAGTATGGCCATTATAGAACTTTGCAATAGTTTGAATTGTTTCATATAAGTTTCATATAAGTTTGTTAGTCTGTTGTTCCAACTCAGAAAATGCTTTATCTCAATGAAAAATGACAAATCTATGTTTTGGGATTGATCTTGATGAATAATTTTAAATGCATTGCTAATAATAATAAGATTCACTTTTTATATAAGACTTTTTGTCCTGTTCATATGCTACCTTTTATATTACAAAATCTTTAGCATATCGATAACTGAGAAGTTGCTATTATTTATTTCTTTCACACTTAACATATTAAAATGCTTCATATTTTATGTACTCAGTTTTTATTTATTTATTTATAGAGTCTTGTAGTGATATCTTGTGATTTCTTCCTTACATGTTTAACCTCATTGCATAATGTTTTAGGTTTTTCCAGTTATCGATGTTATTGAGAGTTTCATGTTCATTTTGAAATTTCCTGATTTCTTTTTATTTTTAAAATAGAGCAAACTTTCTGGTTAGTTGATTCAGTGAACAAAAGTATTTGCAAACAAGTCTGATGATCTGAATTCAATACTAGAATTGGAAAGGAAAGTGTCAACTCCCACAAATTGTTCTTTGACCACTAAATGCACTCTATGGTAAGTATAGAGCTACATAACATACACAGTGCATTTATTAACTAGTAAATAAAATGGATGAGAATAAAGTTTTAAGGTTGTGGTTTCTAAATTAAAAATACAAATAAAATCATGTTTTCAAAATATGTGCAATGTTTTGTTAAAGTAAAATAGGAATGAATCAATCTCGTCCTTGTTTTGAATGGATATGAGTTTAAAAGCAGAGATTATAAAGGAAATTTTTATTCTTAGGACTGATTTAATTTTTCTGACATTTTACATAAATGTATTGTTTAAAATAATTTCGGTGACATTTTCCCATTGAGATGTACTTTGCAGAAACTGCGGACAATGACTTTATCATTCATGGAATGCAGTTATAGCTGTGATGACATGTTCAATGATACATAGCTGCTAGAACATTAAGAAGGAATTGCTTGTTTTTTCTCATTGAACATTTCATACTTTCTTTATAATATTTTATTCAGTCAAAATAGAAACCTTGAAATTATAATATGTAATCATACATTCCTCTTCATCATTATGTGGGACAATTATTTTATCTAAAAAAAGTTATTGGCTCATGTGCAACTAATAAACACTTTATTCAATATGATGAAAAGGGAAAACACATTAATTATTAAATAAACATTGAGACATTTTAAAATTGTTTTTACACCTGTTACCCTGTGTGAACAATTGGGTAGAACTGTGTGCCACTGCATGCTTATTCAGGCCAAAGGAGAACATTCAAAAGTTAATTATCCCACCGTGATCTCCTATCATCAGACTTGGTGGCAAGTGCCTTACCTGCAATAAAGTTTCTGCTCAAAAAAAGAGCACACTTCATTCATTTTCCTTTTTATTTAGAGGAAAAGGTGAACGATGGTCCATTGAAGCACATGTTGGAATCTCAAATCAAGCATGTGTTTGTTGTTGGTTTGCAGCAAGAATAATCAGCTATAAATTTCCCAATGACAGAAGTTCATAAGACTTACAGTAGACTTCCCCCAGGCAGAGGATTCGGAACAATTGCTCTCCTTTAATTACTGGTATAATCATCCTTTTTTAAAATTTTTTTAATTATTTATTCAATTGTGCACGTGTATGTATGTGTGTGCGTGTATGCGTGTATGTGTGTGTAGAACCACGGACGAATTCGGGAACCACCATGGACCGTCTCCACCTTGTTTACTCTGCCCCGGGATTCACAGGCTCTGCCCTACCAGGACCCCGCTTCTGCCCGGTGACTATATGTGGGGTCTAGGATCCGAACTCAGGACCTTCCGCCTGCAAGGCAGAGGCTTAACCCCTGAGCCACCTCTCCAGCCCCTGGTATAATCATCCTTAAGAGGCAATATCATTCAACATTTTTTCAGATTTTTTAAAATGTTGAGTTAAAGGGAGTTACAGCATCATACATAGTTTTGCCTCACGTATGCAGTAAGACACTTTAGTATGGATGTTTCCATTAAATAAAAGATTGAGCCCACTTAAATTATTTCTCTTCTCTTCTACGTGGGGATGCTTTTCTTCCTCCAGATTGAGTATTTGGATATTTGGGTATATTTGGTAATAATTTATAATCTGCTTTCAAGCTCTCTGTCATTTTTGATAAACTCAAACTCTCTGATTAACATGCAATGTCTGAGACACATTTGCACAAGAGTAATACTGTTTGCCATTGAATATATTAAAATGTAATTTAAAACAAACTGATTTTTTCTCAATTGCAGACACACAGGAACAGAGCTTTATCTTTACACTCTACTTGAGAATTATGAAAAACCAGAGCTTTGTTACTGAGTTCATTCTACTGGGACTCTCGCAGAGTCCCAAAGTTCAGAAAATGATATTCGTTATCTTTTTGTTAATCTACATCACAACTGTGAGCAGCAATACCCTCATTGCAGTGACTATTGTCTGCAGCCCTGCCTTGTTGGGATCCCCCATGTACTATTTCTTGGCATTCCTGTCCTTCCTGGATGCATGCTTTTCTTGTTGCATAACACCCAAGATGATAGTGGATTCACTCAATGAGAAGAAAACCATCTCCTTCCAGGGATGTATGACTCAGATATTTGCTGAACACTTCCTGGCGGCAGTTGAGATGATTGTGCTCACAGCCATGGCCTATGACCGCTACGTCGCCATTTGCAAGCCCCTGCACTATACTTCCATCATGAACTGGAGGCTCTGTGGCACTTTGGTGGGGGTGGCCTGGGCAGGGGGCTTCTTGCACTCCATCATCCAGATCCTCTTCACCTTGCAGCTGCCCTTCTGTGGACCCAACGTCATTGATCACTTCATGTGTGATCTATTCCCATTGCTGGAACTTGCCTGCACTGACACTCACATCTTTGGCTTTTTTGTCATTGCCAACAGTGGGTCCATCTGCATCATAAACTTCTCCTTGTTGCTTGTTTCCTATTGTGTCATCTTGTTCTCTCTGAGAGGCCACAGTGCTGAAGGGCGGCGCAAAGCTCTGTCCACCTGTGGAGCCCATGTTGCTGTCGTGGTTCTCTTCTTTGTCCCGTGCATCTTTGTATATGCGAGGCCTCCATCTGCTTTCTACTTTGATAAAGTTGTGGCTGTATTTTATACCATCCTAACACCCATGCTCAACCCTATGATTTATACATTCAGGAATAAGGAGATGAAAAATGCCATTAGGAAAGTATGGAAGAGATTGGTGGTGTTTTCTAATAAAATGTAAATAGCATGCCTAAAAATGCAGTAGAATATATGTATTTTGCAGATACATAGAGATTACTCATAATGAAAAAGATGGCAAGATTCTTATGTAAATCGTTAATCTTTGGGATTGCAAGATTATGGTTTTAATTGAGATCAGTTTTATACTCTGACTTAGTAAGTTGTTACCATATATAAATTAAAATAAATAAAATTTTGTTCTATCATAAAACAAGGAAAATATTTGAAGATTTTTTTCTTGTTACAATGCTTTCCATTTACACTAAATTCTGAAATGCTTTTGTAGAAAAATATAAGAACATGTTTAAAATTAGGAAAAGATAGTAAAACTTTCAGGATAAAAGAAATTTGCAGGTAACAGTGATACCTTTGACAGGAGGACCCATCATGACATATATGATAGGTAGAAGGAAGAATATTCACAGAATTTCAATCACATGTCCTTCTGAATCAGTTCATTTTACTAAATGTGTATCTTTTAAAGTTCACTGCAGAATTTGAAATTTTTTAAATTTCTTGACATATAGATACTAATTGGAGCTATTCTGGATACATGATTCTTTTAAGCAGGTGTGGATACCCATGCTATCGAGAAATAGATTATGAGATAAGCAAAGTCCACAAGAATCTTTCATCTTGTTCAGTCAGAGTTCTTGAGATTCACTTTCCTGAATACTCCTGAGAAAATCTGGAGATCTAATGAGCCAACTTTCTCATTTGCTGCAGAGAACAGAAACCAAAGTCTCAAAAAACAATGTCCTTTTTAATCTGTAATTAATTTCTACTTAAGGAAAAACTCGAGTAATGAAATATGGAGTTGTGTTTCATACTGTTCTTGAAGGAAACTTATAAAACAAAGTAATACAAGAGTCAGATTATGATTACAAAAAATTCACCTATCATATACTCACATCTAAACATTTTTTTCATTCATTTGTGTGGGTTCTGTTTATAGTGTACAAAGTAGAAATAAATAATAATATTCAATTGAAGAAGAGAAAAAATATTAAAAGACACAAAGACATCCACTGCTTTTATTCCGATTAGCTTTATGAATATAATTTTCAAAATTTTCTTGACAAGCAATGTTATTCTAGCTTTCTGATTTGTCTAATGATATTCACTTGAATAATGAAATTAATTCTAGTATCTTTACCCCTCAGGAATTTTAATTATTAAACTAATATTAAGTTGGTTCACATACCCGCTGTTGTTCTTTAAATAGTTTTTCTATTACAGAATAGAAGTGAAAACCTTCAAAAACAAGAAAAAGAATTTTCAACAATACACTACTAATGTAAAAATTCAAAATCTGACCATGTCACCTAATAACTGAGAAAAAATAATAATACTAGTCTTATTTTCTCTCATACTCATGGGTAAATGTGTGTGGAGTGCATGCATGAATATATGTTTACATGTGTGTGGACTCAGATACCTACAGTGTCTATGCAATTGATACTGTGTATTACCTAATGTAGTCATGCAAACAGAGTAAGAGAATATGTGTATAAATATTTCCTGGCTCTGCATAGCAGAAACAATTCTGGATTATGTAAATAATTGTTTTCATATAAATTTGTAAATTCACCCTCCTTTACATTTTGACAAAATTGTTTTTTATAAAAGTTAATAATTTGATATAGATATAGTCTTTTATCTGAACAGTGACGGCTTCAGAAATAAAAACAAATGTGACCATGGATACTTAGACCTTTCAGAGATGAACACATACAGCTCATTTGAATTAAATTTTGTTATAGATTTAATTCAATCAATGAATTGTAAAAATGACAGTAAATTAGGGCCAGTGAGATGGTGCAGGTTTTATGGCTTTGCACTGCAAGAAAAAGTCCTGAGTTCAGATCCCAGATCTCACATAAAAACTCTTGGCAGAAATAGTTGCAGCCCGCACTTGCTAACCTGGTAGGTAAATGTGGGTACCCCAAGGCAAGTAATATGTAAGTAGTACAATCTACTATGACACCCTTGTGACTCCTCCTTAAGTACACACATTCAAGTGACTCTTGTACACAAGCACACATCCACACCCACCCATCCCACCACTCCAAAAAAAAAAAAAAAAGTTAAAAAATACAGGAAGTTGCCCTAAGAAATTCGGTGATTTCTGGATAGTGTGCATGAATTTTCCATCAGTGAGAATTGCAGAATATTGGATAAATTATTGAAGTAAAGATAGCCATCCTCTCAATATCTGTTTCTCAAGTGTGCTTATTTGTATGTATCCTTTTAATTCCTCATTTGAAGTTTCTTCACAGGAAAAATAGGAGAATTATTTCTTGAATTTTAGAAACTGTGTCATCATTGCTAAATTATGGATTCCCCAGACCAAGATTCTGAGAGAGAATTGAAAGATTTATTTAGCGAACGACATCACTTCATATTTATGCAAATTGTCTTCATTATTAAAATTTTCATATACTTATTTTCAATAGAAAATGCATTTTTGCCTTGTCAATACTTGTGTTTTCTGATTACAGGGTCAACTCTTTTTTTATTTATTTCTTCCACTCATACAAAGTTGATAAGTACCCCATTCCCCTCCCTCCCTTCAGCCCTTCCTGAATTCCCTTGCTCCCTCCCCCCTTCTCCTTTTCCTTTCCACCCCTCTCCCTTTCTCCCAGTGCCCCTCCTCCCCCATTCCTGGAGTATCCTTTAGTGTGCATGTCAAACTTCCTTCTGGGTCCTCCTCTCTGATAAGGTGTAAGGACTCAGTAACATTACCTAGAGCTCTTTTTGTGTTCCCCTTTAGTATAGGAACATATTGTGGCTGTTAATCCCTAGCTTCTAAGGATCCTAGTGCCTGTGATCCTTGCTGCACATGTTGGTCATTGTGCAGGTCATGCAAAGTCCTATTATGATTACTTCAGTTCTAACTTGTATAGAGTATCTTGCATATCATTGCTTCTCCCCATCTTTAGGCTCTTACAATCTTACTGCCCCCTCTTCCTCAAATTTCCCTGAGCTTTAGGATGGGGAGACATTAGGATGGCCTGGTCCCAGGTGGTTGATGTAGAGTCTCTGATTTTTCCAAATTATGGTTTGTTGATTTTTTTTTTCAGTTTTCTGCTCCTGGACTGCCTTTGGCTACATCCTGATGGGTTTTAGATGTCACCCCTTGGCCACACTGATAAAACACTGTTAAAATATAGTTTTATTATAAGAGTAGATTCAAAGGTAGATGAAATAAGAGTAGGCCACCACTATGGGTGGGGTCAATCTCCCATTGGAAAGATGGTTATCTTCTACCTGCCAGACTCTATGCCCCCCCTTTCTGGTGAGATCATACCCCATCAGACACAAGTGACCAGTAAGAAAAGTCTGTGAGCCCAATCAGATGTCTCATTACTTACTTGTGGTCCTTGATGGTGGCCTATATTCTCTGCTGTAGCATGATAACCTCTCTCCTTATTTGGTGGAACCCTCTTTCTCTTTCCCTCCCTGCTTATAATCTTTACAATTACTGTAGGTATTACAGAGATTTATTTTTGAGTGTGTCACTAAATGGGTTTGGTACTAGGATCCACCTATTGGGGAGTACATATAGTGCTTAATTTTATGTGTCTGGGATACTTCACTCAATATAATTGTTTCTAATCCCATCCATTTCCCGGCAAATTTCATTAATTCATCATTTTTGATGGCTGAGTAGTATTCCATTGTATAAATGTACCACATTTTCCTTATCCACTCGTCAACTGATGGGCATTTGGGTTGATTCCATGACTTTGCTGTTGTAAACAGTGCTGCTATGAACATGATCATGCTTATGCTATTGAGGGGAATTTTTGCTGTATGGGGGGTTATTCCCAAAAGTGGAATAGCAGGGTCATATGGCATTTCAATCTTAACTATTTTAAGAATCCCCAGACAGCTCACCAGAGTGGTTGTATAAGCCTGCATTCCCACCAGCAATGTAGGAGAGTTCCCTTCTCTCCACATACCCTCCAGCATTAGGTGTTATTTGTATGTAGATTTTTGCTATCCTGATGGGGTAAGATGATAATTCAGGGAGGTTTTGATTTGCATTTCCCTGATGGCTAAGGATGTGGAGCATTTTTTAAGATACTTGTTAGACATTTCAATTTATTCCCTGGTAAAGTTTCTTTTAAATTCCAAGGTCCATTTTTTAATTGGGCCATTAGTTTCCTTGGTGTTTAGTTTTCAAAGTTCTTTGTGCACTCTGGATAATAGAGTTCTATCAGATATGTGGTTAGTGAAGATTTTCTCCCATTCTGTGGGTTGCCTTTGTGCTCCAGTTACAATCTCTTCATCTGAACAGAAGCTCTTTAATTTCATAAGATCCCATCTGTTCAGTGTTGGTTGTATTGACTGTGCTATTGGATTTCCAATTAGGAACTGTTGGCCTAGTCCAATCAGCTGGAGGGAATTCCCTATCCTTTAAACTAAGTTTTTTATAGTCTGTGGCCTTATATCAAGGTCCTTGAATTAATTCTTGTACATGGTGACAAATATGGGTCGAGTTTTAATCTTCTATATGTGGACATCCAGTTTTGGCAGCACCATTTATTGAAGATGCTGTTCTTTGTCTATTGGATTTTTTGGGCCTCTCTGTCAAAGATCAAATGGCTGTAATTGTGTGGGCTTATATCTGGGTCTCCAACCCTTATCCATTGATCTGCATGTCTATTTTGGAGCCAGTACCAGGCCGTTTTTATAACTATGGATTTGTAGTATAGACTAAGGATTGGTATGGTGATACTTCCAGCAGTGTTCTTGTTACTCAGGATTTCTTTTGATATCCTGGGTCTTTCATGCCTCCATATGAATTACAGGAGTTCATCAGGGTGGCAGAATACAAAATAAATGTACAAAAATCAGTTGCCTTCCTATATGCCCAGAATGAAAGAAGTGAAAAAGTCCTGAGAGAAACAATCCCATTTACTATAGCCCCTAAAAAATGAAATACCTTGGGATAAACCTAACCAAGGAAGTAAGAGACCTTTACAATGAAAACTTTAAAACCCTAAAGAAAGAAATAGCAGAAGACACCAGAAGGTGGAAAGACCTCCCATGTTCCTGGATTGGCAGAATCAATATCATAAAAATGGCCATCTTACCAAAGGCAATATACAGATTCAATGCTATACCAATCAAAATCGCAAAGCAATTTTTTAAAGGGAGGTCAGCTCTTATTTTTGGTGTATTCACTAACATTTTGACTAAATTGCAAAAAGATTTTATGCCCCTTTATATATAATGGCCTAATCATGAATGTGGTGGGTAAACCACCTGTAATCAATCCAAGAGGCATAAAGAACGAACTTTTTCTAATTTCTTATGGGTGCAAATATTTTGTAATTATTGAGCAACTAAAATATCGCAAAGCATTTTCCTTGAAAACAAAACCATGTTATTGTAAAATTTCTAATCCCTGGGAGAGTTGATAATCAACTACACAAGCTAGTTACCTCACGTGAAAACTTTAAATTGCAGGTGAAAATCAAAGAGAAATTTCCTGCTCTTCATTTTTTTTTTCTTGTCTCCTTATACTGCATGAAAGAGACCATTGAAGAAAAGCAGCAGGACTCCATTTCACTTGCCAGAGCGACTTAGTCCTCCTTGACATGAAGAAAGAAGAGTTAGAAACAATTTGGTACTACACATTGCACTTATGTGTTATAATGAAATGACTTATCCTTCCAAGAAATATGAGATGAACACCACCCAATTTAAGAAACTGACACATAGGTGAGAGTTACGATTCCTAGAGAGAATGTTAGGATGTTATGGAATTATTGAAGTATGCATGATCATATAACTAAGCATACTGGAGTGTTTGGCTTCATCAATAAATTTGAATTTATTGTCTAATGTTTCTGGCCATCTAAAACCTAACAATAACATCTAAATATTACCAAAATCAAGAGAAATGAATGTAAATTAAAATGCATGTGACAGTTACAGCCAACATATTTCACCTGAAAGTTTTCTCTAGGAAATTCAAAATCACCTCCCTTAGGGTTCTAAAGAATGTGACAAATTACTTTTAGTTATTGTCCCACAACTGTGCAATGCTTTTTCTGACTGACTCCACTCATGTGCTGGTCTCTATCCTTCTGTCCCTTGACCTTCCTTTCCAAGCGTAATATTCATTCTACTTCTAGGAGAAAATCTATTCAGCTTCCAAATCTAATACTTATTTGTGTTCCTGTGAATATCTTCAGCAGTAGGTATTTTGTGCTGAATATTAATTGAATTTCAGATGTCCCTATATGTATACTTATTTGCAATTTTTTCTAATGTCCCTTGACCCTGTTATTTTATGTTTAAAAGTGTATTTTCTAAGGCCATATAACAAATTCTTACCTATTGATATAGTAAAATCTAAATCTTTTCCTAACAGTAATATATTTATTAAGACAGATGATGCTTTTCCTAAATCACAAAGCATAGTAACTAACAAAAAGTTAAGTGTAAGAGGAACTGAAGACACTGAATAAAATATTCTAATCTTAATTTGCTGTTTTACTCATGCATATATATTAATGCCCTTATGATTAATGACATTAGATTTGCTCCTCTAATTTGTTCAGGATTATCACAGTTACTGTGGCTCTGACTGTATTCGAATGTCCTGTTGTAACTATGCTGCATACAATGAGTTTCACTAAGAAGGAACTGGAGTCCATCTAGGAGCAAACTGATGGAAACACTGAAGAAGCATTCATTTTTCAAATTCTAGGTCTGTCTGTCTGTCAATCTATCTATCATCTATCTATCTATCTATCATCTTTCTTTCTTTCTATCATCTAAATAGCTATACGTCTGTCTTTCTAGATAACTATTTGTCATCTATCATCTGTTTTACATATATATTCATGTACATAACATCTCATTCGTCTGTCTATGCATCTGCATGTATCATAACTCCATCACCAGCAGTCACTCATTTATCATCTATCTATCCATCTTCTACCTATTTATCATTTAACTATCCATGAAGCAATGCAAAGCCTCTCTTTGAAGAAATCAGAGGAGTAACATTGAAGTGACAGAAAAGGTTCATCAATATAAGAAAACAACAGATTTCCAAGGTTATTTGTGGGATGAACATGTTTATATATACGTGCAATTTAAGACATTTGCTAGAGGACAATAATCTTGGGTAAAAACCATTCATGAAATATATTGAATAGAGTATTTGCAACAATTATTTCAATTTATATTCTTATGTATAACAACATATTTAGAAATTGATATACAAAGAGGAATAATATGCATTTTATACTGATCCATACATATAAATCTCAAAATACCAACTGAATATAGCCAATAACTATTTATAATTAATAATACTTCATTCCTGATCTCTAAGAGTTTGTATTTTTCCAAGTTCCTATAAAAACAATGCTGTGTGTGGAGCCAACTTCATAATGCTGGATCCCCATGTCTCATTATCCACATTACCTACTATTCACACAGCACATAACACCAATAAACTAAGATGACACTTCATAATGCTCAGGATATAGAAAATGAGGAAGCCTGAGGAAGAACATCATAGATAATGTTCCGGGAGAATAATGGACAGATCATTGTGGCATTGACATGAAAATATAAGTTTAAAAATTGACATCAAGGAGAGTCGTAAAGTGGAGACAGTTTGAATCCATGGTATGGCCATTTACAGAACATTGCAGTGGTCTGAATTATTTTAGTACTAGCAACTGTGTATGGTAGGCTACTAGTTTTACCTCAGATGATGCATTATGGGACTGAAAATTCTTTGGGTTTAATTCTGATGTATAATTTTAGATTTTTTGATAATAACCATAGATAAATATAATGTTTTAGGCCTTTCTGTCACTTTTTATGTTCCCCTCTAGATTATAAAATTATCTTAGCATATATGTAAATATATAAAGAAACAGTTTTTTAGTTTTCTTCTCTTTTCACACTACACATACTAAAATGTTTTATCTTTTATATCTTGATTAATTATTTATAGAATTATGTGTTAATAATTTGATTTTCTTTTTCAGATAAACCTCATAGCTAAATGTTTTAGATATTTCTCAGCTTTCAATGCTATTGATAGTTTCACATTAGTTTGGAAATATTTCCCACCTCTCTTCATGTTTAGACTACAGTAAACTTTATAGTCAGTGAGAACGTTCAGTGAGTAAAAATGGTCTGAGTTGGATGGCAGAACCCACATGTTGAAAGGAAAGAACCAACTCCCACAAGTTTTTGGTGGATCACTACATGCACATTGCAGTAAGTGTAGATATGCATACATAAACATACACAATAAACAGATACATAAATAAATAAATAGAATAAGATGAAGTTTAGAGTTTGGGTTTATGATTTAAATAATTACAATATATTCATAATTTCCAAGTATTTTCTATGTTTTTCTAAAATAATGAAGGAAGAAGTCAATTTCATTGCTGTTTTGTAATGAGCATGAGTTTAAAATCACAGATTCTAAGGGACATATTTTATTTATGTCACTGATTTAATTTTTTGTGACATTTTATATGTGTACATGGCTTGAAATAATGCTGTAAATTGTATTTATGCAGAACATGTTGATAACGTTTGTCTCGTGATTAGAAAGTTGAATTATGATATTCAATGACATGTAGCTGTTAGGAGATGAAGGAGGAATTGTCTTTTGATCAGAAATGCTGAATATTTTTATGCTTCCTATGTAATATTTTATTCAAATAATTACAGAAATATGATAGTACCTATATTTCTTGTATATTGCTCACTAAAATTATTTGAGTAGTATCAGAAATAGAATGAATGTATTTATATGGATGAGGCAACATACATAAACACATTGCTATTAACTAAATACCAGATTTTGATCACATGTAGTTTTTTTTCTCCCACATTTTACTTTTTCTCCTAATCATACAAGCTCAATAGGTACCCCTGTCCTCTCCATCCCTGTTTCCCTCCTCAGTTGTCTCCCATTGCACTCTCCCCCCATTCCTCTTTTCCTTTCAGCCCCCTCCCTTTCTCCCTCTCTTGAGTATCTTTTTGTGTGAACACCAAACCTTCTTCTGAGTCCTCTACCCTAGTAAAGGTTCAGGACTCATTGGCATAATTTAGGGCCCTTTCTTGGGCTCCCCTTTAGTATGGGAACTCTATTATGACTGTTTAATCCCTTGTCTGTAAGGATCCTATTGCCTAGAGCCTTCTCCCCTGTGATCCATGCTAGACTTTGGGGAGCCATGACTTGTCAGCCATTGTGCAGGTCAGGCAAAGTCCTTCTGGCTGTTGCAGCACTAACTTGCCCAGAGTATCTTACATATCTTTGGTCCTCCCCATCTTTAGGCTCTTAAAATTTTGCTGCCCCCTCTTCTGCAAGGTTCCCTGAGTGTTAAGATGACTAGAGATTTGGCTGGTCTGGTTTTAGATGAATAATGTAGGGCCTTTGGTGTTCTGAATTATGGTTTGTTTTTGTTCTCAGTTTTGATCCTAATATGGCTAAATTTTCAATTCGGTTGATCAAAATTTTTGGAGATGAGCAAAGAAATGTTCATAAACATCATTTCATCTATCATTCATAAATTTTCATAGTAAAATATTTCATAAATTGAAAATATCTTGAAGAATTATATGTTACAAAGGTCATATTGTAGGAGCACTAATGCAACCTTCAACTTTTCTCCCTTACCAACATACATTTGAAATTAATTGACATATCCTCTGATTCATGACCTTTTTCTCTGTTGCTATTATAAATATGGCTTTTTGTAAATGACTAAAGAAATGATTTTTAGCCTTTATAAATGGATGGTGTATATAGAAAACACTCTGACACTGAAGTTCCTTTATTTTATTTATTTACTTAATGTGTATGTGTGTGTGTATGTGTGTGTGTGTGTGAGAAGGCACTGTGTGTCCTTGCGGGGGACCGAGGGTGACTTTGGAAATCATCCTGGATTGCTTCTACCTCCTTCTTGCTTCACTCTGGGATTTCCCAGGCTCCACCCACCAGGGCCTGAAGCGCAAGCTGCCTGGCGTTTTTAGTTTCCACCTGGCATTTCTATGTGGGACCTGGAATCTGAACTCAGGATCTTCTGCTTGTGAGACAGAGTCTTAATCCTTGAATCATCCCTCCAGGCCCTGAAATTCCTTTATAAGTGAACATCCTTCATACCTAACTGAATGGAGAGGACAGACATAGGTATTAGAACCAGACAGTCCGTGTTGAAATCTCAGGCCAAGCATACAGTTTGTTTGCACTGACCATACCAAACTGAAAATTTCCCAATGATCAAATTATGATAATAATAACTACTCTAAACTCCCCAGGGAGAGGATCCTGAACAGCTGCTTTCCTCCTGTCATCTGTGAGGTTAGTCTGAAAAAAAAATATATGAAATCATTTATCATTACTGTCAGACTTTCAGGGCTGAATTTAAAGTAAAATTACAATATCATACATACTTCAATATCAAGTATAAAGTATGATTGCTCCTGTTTAGTAAAGGACTAATCAACTTCAACTTCTTTTTTGCACTTCTGCATTTGGATGCTTTTCTTTCTCCATATTGAATATCTGACTAATTGGATATATTTGGATATAATTTATCCCTGCTTTAAAGCTCTCTGATCTACCACTGTTATGCTTGATAAATTCAATTCATTGTTTTTAATGGTCTGTTTTTAATGGACATTAATGAAATGTCTCAAATACATTTTCGTAAGAGAACATGAAGATGTTGCTTAACATAACATTAAATTCTAGTCTAAATTAAATTGATTTTTCTTATAATTGCAGATGAACCCATGAATAGAGCTTTACTTTTATATCATACTTGAGAATCATGAAGAACCAGAGCTTTGTCACTGAGTTCATTTTACATGGACTCTCTCAGAATCCCAAAGTTCAGAAAATAATCTTTGCTGTCTTTTTGCTCATCTACATAACGACTGTTGGCAGTAACATCCTCATTGTGATGACCATAGTCTGCAGTCCTGCCTTGCTGGGCTCCCCCATGTACTATTTCTTGGCATTCCTGTCCTTCCTGGATGCATGTTTCTCCTCTGCCATGACACCAAAGATGATTGTGGATTCACTTAATGAGAAGAAGACCATCTCCTTTGAAGGCTTCATGGTGCAGCTCTTTGCTGAACACTTCCTTGCAGGGGTTGAGATGATTGTGCTCACAGCTATGGCTTATGACCGCTATGTGGCCATTTGCAAGCCCCTGCATTACTCTTCCATCATGACCCGGAGGCTCTGTGGCACTCTGGTGGGAGTGGCCTGGGCAGGGGGCTTCTTGCACTCCATCATCCAGATCCTCTTCACCATGCAGCTGCCCTTCTGTGAACCCAATATCATTGATCACTTTATATGTAATTTATACCCATTACTGAAGCGTGCTTGCACTGATACTTATATTTTTGGCCTTTTGGTAGTAGCCAACAGTGGGTCCATCTGCATCATAATATTTTCCTTGTTGCTTGTCTCCTATTGTGTCATCCTTTTCTCTCTGAAAGGCCATAGTGCTGAAGGGCGGCATAAAGCTCTGTCCACCTGTGGAGCCCACATTGCTGTTGTGGTTCTGTTCTTTGTCCCATGCATATTTACATATGCCAGACCTCCATCTGCCTTCTACTTTGATAAAGTGGTGGCTGTATTTTATACCATCCTAACACCCATGCTCAATCCAATGATTTATACTTTCAGGAATAAGGAGATGAAAAGTGCCATGGAAAAAATATGGAAGAGATTGTTAGCGATTTCTCATAAAATATAAAATGCAATAGAATAGAAAATATATATTTGGAAAAATAATTTGAAGGCTACTTATAGAATTTGAAGACTACTTATAGAATTTGAAGGTACTTAAATTAAGTAGTAATGAAGAGATTTGCAAGGCTATAAAGTTGTTTTGATACCATTCTTTCATTCTGAATTAATTTTACATTACCATATATGTAAACTCAAATAGTTCAATTGCACACTGTCATAAAACTAATAAAATATTGGAAGATATTTCAATTAATCTGTGCCAATATTTTCCATTTACTTCAAACTTTGTAAAACTTTTGTGTAGAATATAAATATATTCAAAATTAGGAAAATAGACTAAAACAAGTTTCCAAGCGAAAAGTATTTTCTGATGATCAAGACCAGAAGACAATCATGACTTATAACAAGCAGAAGAAAAGAGATTCATAGAAACACAACTACAAATATTTCTGTACCAGTCCACTTCCTTTTAATGTGCTTTTACTAATGTTCACTGTAGAAATTCTGTCCCTTCTTGAATTTCTTGATAAATAAACCCTAGTTGGCCCGATTTGTTGTGTGTTTGCATGTGTGTGTGTAAAAGAGAGGAGTTGAATGTGTGTGCCTATGGAGGCACAAGGGTGAAATTGGGAATCATTCTGGATTGCTCTACCTCCTTATGTTTGCTCTGAGGTTTCCCAGGCTTTGATTTCCAAAACAGAAATTGCATGTTGCTGCCTGGTATTATTATGATCCAAATTCAAGTCCTTTTGTTTTAACCCCTGATTCATATCTCCAACATAAGATGGTTCCTTTTAAGTAAAGCAACTATATATTACTAAGTAATAGGCAAGGAGACAAACAGAGTCCACATTGATCTTTCATCCTAGTTCAAAGCAAAGGAAGTTCTTAAGATTCACTTTATTGGAAAGATAAGATCAAATTAATAGTCTACTGATCTCTCTCCCACCTACTGCAGAGAGAATAGAATCCAAAGTTACCCAGAAAAGACTATCAAGAATACTCCAGAAAACATTGAGGTTCAATTTTCTAAAATTTGTGTGCTTCGGCAAAAATAATTCTCAAAATTTTGATAAAAGTCATGCAAATTAGGATACATACTTTATGTGATTTCTATAGTTCTGTTTTATTATTCTTAGTTTTTCATGGAACAGTGGTGGGAGATGTATGCACATTTTTTTTTTATTTTTCATGCTAAGTCAATAGTGCTAAATGGTAATTTATAGGGAAAAATACTAAATATTCTTTTTGGCCCTTCCTTAATTTCACAAACTAGCTCCACAGTAGAAGAATATGCAGCACTTAGAAAAAAATATCATTGCCCTCCTGTAATGAGGGATAATGATTTGGAGCAAAAATGTCTTCTTGATAAGGTGTGTATGTTACACAAAAATGTTATCTTGATAAGGTGTGAATGCCACACTTGTGGGCATGTGATGGGATTTCCCTGCTTGTCCATCGTCTGTATACCTCAGGGCAGGGACTTGTTTTGAGTGTCCTTTCCCTTCACATGGAGTTTCTTGCCATCAACAGTTCAATTCTCCTTAAGAACAAATTCAAGTAATGAGATCTGGGGCTTTGTCTCATTCTAAATCTGTGAATCCTGTATTGTACTCTAGTATAATATTCTCTCTATTCTTTTTGTTTGTGTGATCTCTGTTAAGAGAAATCGGGTGTGTAAAGAAAAAATTGAAAGATCACAACTGTATTCCATTCTTACTATCTTAATGAACATAATTTTGCAAAACTTCCTGACAATTACTGCTTTACTTTACTTCCTGATTTTTCTTCTCATAAGTTACAATAAATCTATGGACCATTACACTCACCAATAATCATGCATGGATACCCTTATGGGGATCTGAACTCCATCTTGACATATACACTAAGAATCTTTACAGCTAAGACATTTCCCCAGCCCCAAGACCTGTCATTTAGCTAGATAAATAAAATGATTCAAGAATTATTTTTTATTAAATTATAAATCAATAAAATTGCTGCTTTGCTCAAAAATCTCAAAATGTTTCTCTTCCCCAAATGCTTTCTCTGCCTTGGGTCTTCTTCACCTTCTTAATTTAGCTTACATTCTGTAAAGCAGAGTGATACCAACTTTTCTTAAAAACTTTTATACATGAAAAATTCTGAAGTCAAAGGGAGAGTCAAGGTGCAAAATAAAAGTAACTGTGGAGTGAATTCCCCATCCCATGTCTCAGAAAGTCTGTGGACAAGGGGATGGGAAGAATGTTTCTAATAGTGGGGCAAGGTGCTGCCAGACAGCAGCCTCTGCCCATGGTTGGCTTGGTACACCCAAAATCTCACTGCAGTGATATCCAATTATACTAGAACCCCATAAAGCTGACCTATGAGCATTTTTCCAATAGTGTGGGACAGGAGAGAGGATGCTTCATTATTCTGCCATTTGTCCATGGGTAGGCAGTCCATACCCCAGTGGATACACAGGTACTTACAAATGCAGGCATCATGAATGGGGTCCAGTAGAAAGAAATGCAGGGGAAATGGGAACAGAAGGGAAACTGACTGGAAAGAAGATGTATGTGGTGGGATGGGAGGCGGGATGGATAGAAACAGATGGGATGAACAGATTTATTATATTTAAATTTAAAAAAGAAAAGAATTCAAAAAAAGAAAAGCAATGCTCCTTTCCCTACCCACCCGAACTCATAGCAACCTAAGTAAGCTCCCCCCAACCCCCAAACCCCAGGAAGCCCATAGGACCCAGCTCCTCCCACCAGCCAGCTGGAGCAGGAGCTGCTCCAGGCCAAATAATTCAGTTCAGTGAAAAACGCACAGAAATTGAAAGAAGGTCTTAAGAGTTAAAATGACAATGCCCAAGTCAAAGTGCAAATCCATGAGAAACAACACCCAAGTAAACAAATCTTCCACTGAAGGAATTAATCCCATATTGATAGACTTCAACCAGAACAAACCCACGGAAAATAGCCAAGAATGCCTAACCCAGAATAACCACTTTCAAAACATGATCATTACCATGTTCAATATTATGAAAGAGGAAATCCGGGAGGAATTAAATAACCGCATCAATTGCGTTGAAGAGGAACACAACAGACACTTTGTGGAGTTGAGCAAACAGTTCAAGAAACAAAAACAGGCATAGAGCAGTTAAACAGACTCAAGCAGAGTTTAAAACTGAACTAAAAGACAAGTTATCTTCAACCCAGAACTCAACAGAGTCTTATAAGCAGAACTAACAAAGCAGAAAACCGAATTTCAGACCTTGAAGACAAAGTGGGAGTATTAACCAGCTCAATGGAAGAGGTTGTTAAAGCCAAAAAGATACTTGAGAGAAATAGTCAAGAGTTATGGGACACCCTGAAGAAGCCTAACATGCGTATTCATGGAATACCAGAGCAAGAATCTCAAAATACCACCCCTGAGGAAATTTTTCAAACTGATCATCAAGGAAAACTTTCCTCATATAAAAAAAGAGAGGCCCATCCATATACAAGAGGCATTTCACACCCCAAACAGATATGGCCAAAATAAAAACTCGCCATGGCAAATAAGAATTAAAACACTCCACATTCAAGATAAAGAAATGGTGCTGAGAGCTTTTAAGGAAAAAAAAAACAAGGCACTTTTAAAGGTAAACCTATTAAATTAATAAATGACTTCTCAATTGAAACTAAAAGCAAGAAGAGCTTGGAGAGACGTACTTCAAGTATAGAATGAGAAAAAATGTCAACCCAGGCTGATATACCCTGCAAAACTATGTGTCATGATTGAGGGAGAAAGAAAAATTTTCCACCACAAAGACAACTTGAAGGGAAACATGTCCACCAAACCAGGCCTTCAAAAAATGCTAGAAATGATACTCAAGCTTAAAGAAAAAAAAACAGTCATATACAGGAGAACAGAAGGGAAGTATAATATCACTAAAAGCGAAACAATATACTTACAAAACCCACGAAACATAATAAATGTCCAGAATTAAAAATAGTTTCTCCATTATAACATTAAATGTTAATGGAGAGTCAGTCGGCCCAGCTCCCCAAAACCCCCAGGTTTCTGTGTCCTGCAGCAGGCCCGGCCTGCCTCGGGCTTTGGCCTGGGCCAGGCCCCCCAGCCCCCTTTCTCCCTCCCGTGCCATCCCCAGGTGAGTGAGTCAGTCTGCCCAACCCCCAGCCCCCCAGGTCGCCCAGTGTCCCTGCGGCATACCACGGTCTGCCTCCAGCTTAGGCCTGGGCTACGGCCCGGGCCACAGCCCCTGTCTTCCTCCTGCCCACATGTCCGCCCAACTGGATAGGACTTGCTCACATTCCTCCATCCCTGGAGCTTGGTTGGGCCACTAAGTCAAATCCCAGGCTCCAAGTGGAGAATTCTGCCAACAATATCAGCCCCTCTGCCTCTCTGGCCCACCGGTAACCCACACATGTGGTCAACAGAAGACACACTGCTACTCAGAATTCAATAGAGTCCAAAGAAAACTCAAGCAAAGTTCTAAGGGTCAAAGGCCATACATCTAAAAAACTCTACAATCATCCGATCACATGGGAGAGATTTTTCACATCCAGCCCAAAGTAAACCTCCCTCTTTTTTTTCACCTTACTGTTCCTTTCCAATATTAATCACTGTCAATTAACTTTTCCATACAGCCACCCCCAAAACATATACAACTCCAGGGAATACACCACTCACTCTCACATATCACCAAAATACTACATTGTAAAAGTGCACTACCATACTAATATTCACCCCCTGTCTACTTAACCTGATTTAACTGATGTACTAACAGCCTAATAGCCTCAACTAGGAAATAACAATAACAAAACACAAACATACCCAAACCCAAGGCAAGCACTAGTAACAACTGTCCAAGTGTAGTAATACCAACTAAATCAGTTCAGTCAAAACCACATAGAAACTGAAAAGCCCTAGAAGACAAAACAACAATGCCCAAGTCAAAGTGTAGATCCATGAGAAACGAAACCCAAGGAGACCAATCTCCCACTGAAAGAATCAACCCCTTAAGGATGGATTCCAACAAGAATAAATTCACAGAAAATAGCCAAGAAAGCCAGACCCAAGACAACAACTTTCAAAGTATGATCATTACCATGATTAATACTATGAAACAGGAAATCCAAGAGGAATTAAACAACTGCACCAACCACTTTGAACAGGAACACAACAAGCATTTGGAAGAGTTGAGAAAAACAGTTCAAGAAACAAAAATAGGCATAAAGCAGTGAAAACAGTCTCAGGCAGAGTTTAAAATTGAACTAAAAGACAAGTTATCTTCAACCCAAAGCTCAACAGAGAGTCTTTTTTTAAAATTTTTTATTATTATTATTATTTCAACTGTGTGCATGTGTGTGTGTATGTGCGCACGCGTGTGTGTGTGTGTGTGTGTGTGTAGAACCACGGATGAATTCGCGAACCACCATGGACGCCCTCCACCTCCTTCTGCCCCGGGATTCACAGGCTCCGCCCTACCAGGACCAGAAGCGCAGGCCGCCCCCACTTCCGCCTGGCGTCTACACGTGGGATCTGGGATCCGAACTCAGGACCTTCTGCCTGCAAGGCGGAGGCTTAACCCCTGAGCCACCTCTCCAGCCCTCAACAGAGAGTCTTATCAGCAGAACTAACGAAGCAGAAAATAGAATTTCAGATCTTGAAGACAAAGTGGGAGAATTAACCAGCTCAATGGAAGACATAGTTAAAGCCAAAAAGGTACTTGAGAGGAACATTCAAGAGATATGGGACACCCTGAAGAAGCCTAACATGTGCATTCATGGAATACCAGAGCAAGAATCTCAAAATATCACACCTGAGGAAATTTTTCAAATTATCATAAATGAAAACTTCCCTCAACTGAAGAATGAGAGGCCCATCCAAATACAAGAGGCATTTCACACTCCAAACAGATATGACCAAAATAGAAAATCGCCATGGCAAATAATAGTCAAAACACTCCCTCCACATTCAAGACAAAGAAAAGGTGCTGAGATATTCAAGAGAAAAAAAGCAAGTCACTTTTAAAGGCAAACCTATTAAAATAACAAATGACTTCTCAATGGAAATAGTAAAAGCAAGAAGAGCTTTGAAAGACGTACTTCATGTATTAAATGAGCAAAAATGCCAACCCAGACTGATATACCCAGCAAAACTATCTGTCATGATCAAGGGAGAAAGAAAAATTTTCCAGCAAAAAGACAACTTGAAGGGATACATGTCTACCAAACCAGGCCTTCAAAAAATGCTAGAAATGATAGGCAAACTTGAAGAAAAAAACAAACGTATCCAGGAAGACAGAAGAGTAGTATAATACCACAAAAACATAAATGTAAAATAATAATTTTACAAAATCCACTAAACATAAAAAATGTCCAGAATTAAAAAGAATTTCTCCATTATAACATTAAATGTCAATGGTATTAACTCATCGATTAAGAGACACAGATTACAAACTTGGTTTAAAAATTACAACCCATCAATCTGCTGCCTTCAGGAAACTCATCTCACCACAAAAGATAGGCCTATCCTAAAAATGAAAGGCTGGTCCAAAATTCTGCAAGCTAATGGAACCAGGAAACAGGCAGGAGTAGCCATTATGCTGTCGGACAAAGTGGACTTTAAACTAAAAAAAGCATAAGAGACACAGATGGATACGTTTTAGTCACAAGTACAATTCACCAGGAAGACTTCACATTACTGAACATTTATGCACCCAATACGGGCCCTTTCACATTCATTAGAAAATCCTACAGCGTCTAAAGCAAGAAATCAACCCCCAAGGAGGAGCCGAGGCCAGCGCCGTCCAGGTCCCGCGGCCATTGTCAGGTCCGACACTCGCGGAGGTGGAGAACAACGCGCGCCCCTGGGCCTGCGGGAGGAGCCGCGCGCGCGGCGCTGGGCATGGAAGCGGAGGGCGCGCTCAGCTTTTCTCTTGAGCAACCTCAAGCTTTTTATTCATTTCCATTTCAACCAATGATGACCGAAGCTCCTACCATGGCAATCACGACAGACCAGCAAATGCCAGAAGATGTTCCTGTGCCACCTCCTGCCCAGGAGCCTGTACCAGAGGCTCCAAAAAGAAGGAAAAGAAGGGCCAGAGCAGCAGAACCCAAAAATCCAGTAGAGCCCAAATGCCCAGTGGAGCCCAAAAAACCTGCTGAGTCAAAAAAATCTCGCAAGATTCCAAAATCTTAAGAAAAACAAGAAAAAATTACAGACACATTTAAAGTGAAAAGTAAAGTGGACTGTTTCAACAGTGTTTCTGAGGCCGAACTTTTGACCAAGACTCTTCCTGATACTTTGACCTTCAACCTGTACATTGTAATTATTGGCATTAACCCAGGACTAATGGCTGCTTACAAAGGGCATCATTATCCAGAACCTGGCAACCATTTTTGGAAGTGTCTGTTCATGTCAGTGCTGAGCGAGGTTCAGCTGAATCACATGGATGACCACACCTTACCCGGGAAGTATGGTATTGGATTTACCAACATGGTGGAAAGGACAACACCAGGCAGCAAGGATCTTTCTAGTAAAGAATTTCGGGAAGGAAGACGTATTCTAGTGCAGAAATTGCAGAAATATCAGCCACGAATAGCAGCGTTTAATGGAAAATGTATTCATGAAATTTTCAATAAAGAAGTTTTTGGAGTAAAAGTTAAGAATTTGGAATTTGGGCTTCAACCTCATAAGATCCCAGACACAGAAACTCTGTGCTATGTGATGCCGTCATCCAGTGCCAAGATGCACTCAGTTTCCCCGCGCCCAGGACAAAGTCCACTACTACATTAAGCTGAAGGACCTAAGAGACCAGCTGAAAGGCATCAAGCAGAACACAGACGTTCAGGAGGTGCAATATACATTTGACCTACAGCTTGCCCAAGAGGACGCCAAGAAGATGGCTGTCAAAGAAGAGAAGAAGTACGATCCAGGTTACAAGGCTGCGTACGGTGGTGCTTACGGTGAACATCCTTGTGGCAGCGAGCCCTGCGGCTTTTCTTCAAATTGGCTAACAGCCAACAGTGCGGAGTTTAG
The DNA here is from genome assembly GCA_023101885.1 of Typhlomys cinereus. Lineage (NCBI taxonomy): Eukaryota > Metazoa > Chordata > Mammalia > Rodentia > Platacanthomyidae > Typhlomys > Typhlomys cinereus. The sequence goes on from JALPQD010000657.1 coordinate 462,836, forward strand.
AGAGGAATCGGTGCTCCGTGACATTCTGAATGGACAGTGGATGACGCAGTCATTCACAGATCAGATTCCTTCTTTTAATAATTGTGGACCACAAGGGCAGGAAGAAGGAAGCCACGCCTAAGAAGGTGCTTCCAGCGCTGCGTCAGCACTGCAGTTTTAGTGCAGTATTCAAGATGTGGAACCTCAGTTTGTTAACTGAAGTGTTTTATTAGTACCTTACTCTAGTAGTATAATTATAGTGCAGAACAATTGTATGGTAGAATCAACTGATTGAACCTAGGTAGTGTGGAAGGAAAAAGTAGGATTTTTATATGTGTTTTTGTATTTGGATTAATCATCATTCCAGCTTTTTATATACTATTTTATTTGTGAAGAAAATATTTTTCTTTGGGGAGTGACTTTGATCCATAATTTTAAAATGTAAGTCTGGGTATTTATGGTTAAGTTTTCTCTATGCATAAACCTGGGTGTGCCGTGATCCCTTCTCACACCTAAGAAGGGCATTCTAATAATCACACCATAAAGACGTGGATGTGCTGGCTTCCATAGGTGACGCTAACCAACCCTCAGTTGTTGGCTGATGTGGCTGAGGGTAAACTTGGGCTTCCTGGGTTGCAGTCACTCTCAGATATTTTTACTCTCCCCGTGGTGAGTGTGTAAGAATACAGCCAGACCTGACGGGCCCTGAGACTGGCCTCTGCCCCCACCTGCATGTTCATCTCAGAGGCAGGATGAGGAGAAGATGGTCGGCCTCTTACAGTTTGTCACTCCCCTGTGGTTTACTTGTTAAGCAGAGAAGGGACTGAATTTCTCTGTCCATATTTATTACCTGTCTAATTATACCATCTTGGCTTTAAGGCTGTGATGTGGAGATTGGTAAGAAATGCACTTTCAGGCTGAGCAGCAAGATGCTGGGGTGGTCTGGTGACCTCATTTTAACTGGTGCTGTGTGTACATGAGATATACTAAAATAGTAGAGAATTTCCCTCGCTAGGTAAAATGAATAAGCCAATAATTTAAAAAATTCTCTCTGTGCATCATTGTTTTTTGTTACTGTGGATAGAGCAAACCTCATGAAGAAGTTGGTGGAACTGGGAAGCTTTGTGGTCTCCTGGTACATTTTCCATGGTGCTATAATAGTCTAGACCACTGGGGATGGTGGATGTTAAACCTGGATATTCAGGTGCTCTTACATTTTCCCCTGATCACTCCAGAACAGTCTGATTTTATGCATACCCCAGGAGCATGCTGTTTTTCAATTTGAAATGTCTCTGAGGTTTTTAATGTTCCACAAAGAGGCTGAATAGCCCATTCTATTTATAAGAGAAACAATTTCTTGTTCTGAATCTGAATTTTTTTTTAGCTATGGCAGTGATGGATTTTATTGTCCTTAGGTCTAGGCCAAGCTGTGTACATACAAGTCATTCATGTTATTTAACGGTGCACTGTACTGCTGTTTACATGGACTTTGTGTGGGTGCTTTGAAGTGCCTTGCATCAGGGATTAGGAGCAATTGAATTATTTTTTCATGGAACTATGTAAAGCATGTAACTAGGTATTGCTTTGGTATATAAACTATGGTAACTCTACTATAGCTTTCCTTATTTGGATGGAGAAAGTACCTTTAAATTATGAGAGACACCCACTAAAGAATGGGTGTGAAGATTTTCCAAGCACACAATCATGGTGGTTTTCATTAAACAAGACACGTGAATAATAATTGTTGATATGTCCTGCACATGATACAGGATGGGACTTTTTCATTAAATAATATGGAAAATTTCTAAATTCATATGAAAGTCTGGTTGTTTTTACAATAAAAGTAAAGACTGGCTATGCTCAAGGTATAGGCTTTTTCTGTAACATGATTTCATGGTATTCTCACCCTCTTTAAACCCAAGATCAATTTACTTTCAATTGTGTTTAACATGGGTTAATGTACATGAGGTAAAAATCATAAAAATATGAATATTTTAAAAAAAGAAATCAGCCCCCAAACGATTATACTTGGGGATTTTAACACTGCCCTCTCAACATAGGATAGATCGACAGGTCAAAAGCTTAACAGAGACACTTTGGAACATAATCAAACCCTTACTGAAGTGGACCTTACAGATCTTTATAGAACTTTTCATCTACCCACCAAAGAATACAAATTTTTCTCAGCAGCACATGGAACTTTCTCCAAAATAGATCACATATTGGGACACAAAACGAATCTCCACATATACAGGAAAGTTGAAATTCTAGCCTGTGCCCTATCAGACCACCACAGCCTAAAGTTTGACATCCACAACACAACAAACGACAGAAAATACACTAACTCCTGGAAGCTTAACACTATGATGCTGAATGAGAACTGGATTCAGGAAGAAATTACAAAGGAAATTCAAGATTTCCTGAAAGCAAACAATAATGAAAATACAACTTATCAAAATCTCTGGGACACAATGAAAGCTGTTCTAAGAGGTAAGTTCATAGCTCTTAATGCCTACATCAGAAAAATGGAGGGCGCCCTAGCCCCTCATGGGCCTCTAGTACCATGAGTCCTGTTTCCAGCTGCCTACTTCTCTCGGAGCCTCCCTAGCCCCTCATGACACTCCAGTGCCACAAGTCTGTTTCTTCTTCCCTGTTACTCATGAATTCCATGCCTAGGCACTGTGAGTTCTCATGGGCTCCCTAGCCCCTCATGGCACTCTAGTGCCGTGAGCTCTGTTTCATTTCTGCTTCTCATGGAGGCACCCTAGCCCCTTGTGGCACTCCACATCTGGAGTCTGTGAGTTCCAACCTTTCTGTCCTCCCAATATACTCTACCTTAATCCTCAAAAAAGAAAAAAGGAAACATCAAAAATAAATAACTTAACAATACAGTTTAAAGCTTTAGAGAAACTAGAGCAATCTGATCCCAAAAGTAGCCGAAGACAGGAGATTAGCAAAATAAGGGGAGAAATATCTGAAATCAAGATTAAGAAAACGATAGAGAAAATCAACCAGTCAAAAAACTGGTTCTTTGACAAAATCAATAAGATCGATACACCCCTAGCTAAATTAACCAAAAGCAAGAGAGAGAAAACCCAAAAGAACAAAATTAGAAATGAAAATGAAGATATCACTACTGATACCCAAGAAATCCAGAGAATTATAACATCATATTTCAAAAACATGTACACTGTGAAATTTGACAACACAAAAGAGATGGATGAATTTCTAATTAAACACAACTTACCTAAATTGAATCAGGAAGTTGTGAATTATTTAAATAGTCCTATAAGGAAATTGAAGAAGTAATCTAGAAATTTCCCACCAAAAAAATCTCCTGGACCAGATGGATTCAGCACAGAGTTCTACCAGACATTTAAGAAGCTAATATCACCAATACTCCTTAAACTGTTCCATCAAATAGCCAAGGAAGGAAGACTACCAAATTCTTTCTATGAAGCTAATATCGTTTTAATCCCAAAACCTAATAAATATTCACTTAAAAAAGAAAACTATAGGCCAATCTATCTGATGAACATAGATGCAAAAATTCTCAACAAAATCTTAGCAAATCAGATTCTAAAACATATCAAAAAGATCATTCATGGGGAACAAGTAGGCTTTATCCCCGGCGCACAAGGTTGATTCAACATACGCAAATCGATAAATGTAATTCATCATATAAACCAGTCCAAAGTCCAAGACCACATGATACTCTCCATAGATGCAGAGAAAGCTTTTGACAAGATCCAACAGCCTTTTATGATCAAAATGCTATAAACAGTAGTAATGGAAGGAACCTTTATCAATATAATAAAAGCTATATACAACAAGCCCACAGCAAGGATTATGCTCAATGGGGAAAAACTGGAAGCATTCTCACTTCGATCAGGAACTAGACAAAGGCTGTCCACTCTCACCACTTCTATTCAATATTGTACTTGAAGTCTTAGCTGAAGCCATAAGACAAGAAAGGGGCATAAAAGGGATTCAAATCGGCAAGGAAGAAGTCAAGCTATCCCTATTTGCAGATGACATGATCTTACATCTGATTGATCAAAAAACTCCACAAGGAAGCTCCTGGAACTAATTGAGAAGTTCAGCAGAGTAGCAGGATACAAAATAAATGTACAAAAATCAGTGGCTTTTCTATATGCCCAGAATGAAAGAAATGAAAAAGCCCTGAGAGAAACAGTCCCATTTACTATAGTCCCTAAAAAAATGAAATACCTTGGTATAAACCTAACCAAGGAGGTAAAAGACCTTTACAATGAAAACTTTATAACCCTCAAGAAAGAAATTGCAGAAGACCCAGAAGATGGAAAGACCTTCCATGTTCCTGGATTAGCAGAATCAACATCGTAAAAATGACCATCCTACCAAAAGCAATATACAAATTCAGTGCTATACCAATTAAAATCCCAAAGCAATTCTTTAAAGAAGTTGACCAAACAATCACAAAATTCATATGGAGGCACAAAAGACCCAGGATAGCAAAAACAATCCTGAGTAACAAAAACACGGCAGGAGGTATCACCATACCAAACCTTAGTCTATAGTACAAATCCATTGTGTAAAAACAGCCTGGTACTGGCTCCAAAATAGACATACAGATCAATGGATAAAGGGTTGAAGACCCAGATATAAGCCCACAAAACTACGGCCATTTGGTCTTTGACAAAGGGGCCCAAAATATCCAATGGAAAAAGAATAGCACCTTCAACAAATGGTGCTGGCAAAACTGGATCTCCACATGCAGAAGATTAAAACTGTACCCTTACTTGTCACCATGTACAAGAATTAACTCCAAATGGATCAAGGACCTCAATGTAAGACCAGAGACTATAAAAACCATAGTTGAAAGGATAGGGAATTCCCTAAAGCTGATTGGGCTAGGCCAACATTTCCTAAACACACAGTCACTACAAACAACACTCAACAGATGGGATCTTGTGAAATTAAAGAGCTTCTGTTCAGATAAAGAGATTGTAACTCAAGCACAAGGGCAACCCACAGAATGGAAAAATATCTTCACTAACCACATATCTGATAGAACTCTATTATCTAGAGTGCACAAAGAACTTAGACAACTAAACACCAAGGAAACAAATGGCCCAATTAAAAAATGGGCCTTTGAAATTGAAAGAAACTTTACCAAGGACGAAATTAAAATGTCTAACAAATATCTTTAAAAATGTTCCACATCCTTTGCTATCAGGGCAATGCAAATCAAAACTTCCCTGAGATATCATCTATACCTGTCAGGATGACAAAAATCCACAATACAAACAATACCAAGTGGTGGAGAGGATGTGGAGAGAGGGGAACTCTCCTACATTGCTGGTGGGAATGCAGGCTCATACAACCACCTAGGCAAGCTCTTTGGAGATTCTTAAAGAAATTAAAGATTGAAATGCCATATGACCCTGCTATTCCACTTTTGGGAATAACCCCCCCCATACAGCAAAAATTCACCTTGATAGCACAAGCACGACCATGTTCATAGCATTACTGTTTAAAATAGCAAAGTCATGGAATCAGCCCAAATGTCCAATAGTTGATGAGTGGATAAGGAAAAGTGGTACATCTATACAATGGAGTACTACTCAGCCATCAAAAATGATGAATTAATGAAATTTGCTGGGAAATGGATGGGATTAGAAACAATTATATTGAGTGAAACCCAGAAAATTAAGCACCATATGTACTCCCTAATAGGTGGTTCCTAGTACTAAACCCACTTAGAGACACTCAAGGATAAATCTCTCTTAATACCTACAGTGATTTTTAAGATTATGAACAGGAGAAATGGGGAAGGAGGGACACACCAGTAACAAGGAGAGAGGGGACCATGTTACAGCAGAGAAAATAGGACACCATCTTGGTTAAGTTCACAGACTTTCCTTCCTGATCATTTGTGGTGTGATCTCACCAGAAGGGGAGGGCGTATAGTCTGGCAGATAGAAAGTAACCATTTTGCAATTGGGTGATTGACCCCTCCCTCACCACGGTTTCCTACTTTTATTACATCTACCTTTGAATATACTCTTATAACAAGACTCTAATTTAACAGGTTTTTATCTCTGGCCAGCGGGTGACATCCAATATCCATCAGGGTGGAGCCAAGGGCATTGCAGGAGCAACAAAACTGAAAAAAAAAATCAACAAACCATAATCCAGAACATCAGAGACTCTATATCAATCACCTGGAACTAGGCCAGCTTAATCTCTCCCCATCCTGAAGCTCAGGGAAATTTGTGGAATAGGAGGTGGTAAGATTGTAAGAGCACAAGGACGGGAGGAGCAAAGATATGCAAGATACTCCACACAAGTTAGGGACGAAGCAATCATATTTGGACTTTACATGCCTTGCGCAATGTCTATCATACTATTGACCCCACAAAGTCTAGCATTTGCTAAAGGCACTAGGATTCTTGGAGGCAAGGGATTGAGAGCCTCAGTAGTCTTCCTATGCTTAACAGGAACACAGGAAAGCGTTCTGGAAAATGCCACTGGGTCCTTGCACCTCATTGGAGAGAAGGACCAGGGGAGAGTTTAGCATCCACATAAAAGGATGCTCCAGGCAAGAGGGGGAGGCACTGGGGGATAGGGAAGGTAGGGGAAGGGGAGGTGGGCACAGGAGGATAGGGTTTTGGAGGGAGGGGGGACCAGTGTACCTCTTAATTTTGTGTGAGTGGAAATTAAAAAAAAAAGATGCTTCAGAGATGGGGTGAGCTGAAACTGGGAGGAAGTGAAAGAGCGGGGAAAGGAAGGGGCAAAGGGGGGAGGGAACAGGGAGGTCCAGGGAGGGGTGGAAGGAGGGGGGGACAGGGGTTCCTATTACATTTGTATGAGCAGAAAAATTAATTAATTAATTAATTAATTAATTAATTTAAAAAAGAAAGGAAATGTAATTAAAGCTTCAAAGACCAAAAAATCACATTTTTTAAACATTTTTATTATTATTTCTGCTCATACAAACTTAGGTACACCGGTTCCCTCCCTCCCTCCTCTTCCCCCTACCCCCCTACTGCCCCTCCCTTCACCCTTCCCTCACCATCCTCCAGTGCCTCCCCCTTCAATCCCCAGAGAATCCTTTAATGTAAAACACACATTTTAATACTGGAAAGGCATTATAAAGTTTTACTACATTGGGGAAATATGAACAGGTTTTTTTCTGAGATATTTGAGCAGAATAATCCATGTACATTAGAATTGGCGAGTAAAGGCCATTGATTTGTGAGAAAGGAATAATCAAGAGAGCAGTAATAGATCTCAACAGGTAAGGGTCTGCTATCAAACATGGAAACCTGAGTTTGATGCCCTAAAGTTCACATGGTAGAAGGTAGTTGACCTTAAAATAGTCCTCAGACCTCCATCCATGCGCCTTCTCTTTCTCCCTAGTCTGCCTCAACTAGTATTAATTTTTTAAAAGAAGACTGTCAACATGCATTTATAAGAGACTATTATGAAGTGTGGCAGAACTAAGCAAAAGTCCTAAGAGAATAAAAGAAAGCTGGAATATGGAGCTGGATTAGAGGGATTTGAAAGACTTCATAGGAATCTCAGACATTGCATCTGGGGACCACAGTCAATTTTTATGTTCATGAATCATCATAATTTATAATCAAGGAATAAAAAGAAGTAAAAAAAGGTAGCATCTGAAAAAAAACCAGTTAAATCACTTTAACAAATTAAAGGTAAGACAACACCTAAATCTAGGTTCATTCTCCTTGTGAAAGGACATAGAATAAGTGCCTTGATCATGGCCTTTCAGAATCCTCCGAGGATGCCCGAATTGGTCATTAGAAATATTGATACTTCAGACTGAATTTCAGACTATATTGTCTGATAATTTAGGCAATGAAAATACAAAGGTATCTCATTCAAATGAGAGCATATGTATGTCATATACGTGTGTGTGTGTGTGTGTGTGTGTGCGTGTGTGTATAATAGCATCTGTAGTGTTTCAATGCTTTATTTAGAGTTTAGAATTTAGTAATAATAATGCCAGATGTTTCCTATATCTGTAATATGAATGTGATCTAATTAAAACTGAGTAAAAACTTTAATTTTTATACACTCTGTAGAGAGCACTTTAGAATAAGACTTTCTACAGTGCCTATTTTTATTTTTATTTTCAATTTTATTTAGCATTATCATGTATGTGTGTATGCTTCGTAGAGTGTGGAGAAAGACTGTGTGTCTGAATGCGTGTGGAAGAGGACAACCTCAAAACCTCGTGGTTCTTTAAATCTTGCTTTTGTGTTATTTCTGCTTTTCTTCCTTCCTTTTTAAATATCTTTGTTCTGCTCAGAGTTCTGAAGAACAAGAACGTTCTCATAAATAAAGCAGCTGAACAGGGTGATTGATGCACTTGAACAGGCATGTGCTCCACCCCTTCTACAGGCAGCATTTGAATAAACATACTCCTTAGTCATCAGGGCATTTCCTTTTTTGTTTGTTTGGTTTTTATTTATTACACATTTTATTTTTGCTTAATCATACAAGCTCATTAGGCCCTCCCCCTCCTTTTCCCTTCCCCACTGCACTCCCCTCCCTTCTTTCCTCCCTTTTACTCCCCTCTCTCCCTCCCCTTTTCAGGTACCTACCACTTCTTCCCTCCCATCTCTCACAGCATCCCTTTATATGGGCACTGAAACTCCCTGTGAGTCCTCTACCCTAGTGAGGGTTCAGGACTCAATGACATAACTTGGGGCCCTTCTGGGGCTCCCACTAGCATGGGAACTCTATTATGACTGTTTCAGCACTTGACCCTACTGCCTGAAGACTTCTCCCCTGTGATTTCTGCTAGACATTGGGGGGGGGGTCGTTGACATGTCAGCCATTGTGCAGGTCAGGCAAAGTTTCGGGGGCATTTCTTGCAGAAGGCAGTGTGCACTGGAGGAGATTAAGGGCTGATACTAAATAATCTGTACTCAACCTCACAGATTTAGGATTTCGTTGCTGCTTTTCAGTTTGTATGACAGTTCCAAGCATTTTATTCCTTTCTTTCACATACAGACAATCAATGTGGGAGAGTGATCCTACAGCCTGATGGAGGGAACACTAAAAAATAAAGAACATAGAGTCTAGCAAGAGCTCCAGGAGAGGAAAAGATGGAAGCTTTTTCAGGGAAAAAGCAGAACATTGAAGGGACCAAAGACCTGAAATACCAAAGTATCTAAAATCATGAGAGCCACGCAGGTGAGCAGAAACAGCCTGGTGTTAATGTATGTACTCTGAGCAGCTCACCACATCAGTTCACAAGATCCATCTATTCACTCAGCAAATCTGTTTTAGAAGTTACATTTCAACAGTTTTTTCATAAGACCCTAGAGAAGAATATACGGATACCATATACAATGTCAAAGTGCAAATGTAAAAGAAGAAAAGGAGGGGAGAGGAGGGAAGATATAAAGAGGATGAGGAGGAGAAGAAAGGATGAAAAAAAGAGGAGGAAGAAGAAGAGGAGCAAGGAAGGACAAATGCTGTATCTTAAAGTCAAGGGTAGAGACTTGGGAAAAGACAAGGGGAAAACAGGAGAATAAGAAAGACAAGGGGAAAACAGAAGAGAATCAGTCTAAATCCAGGAACACAGGGAAGCTCTGAGGAGATTAGACTCTAAGAGTCCTTAGAAAAGCATCCCACACTCAGTCAGCCACTGAGTAGCTGCCCTCTGTGCTGGTGACCCTTGTAGAGACCTGATGATATGAGTTCAGCTCACAATGATCAGAATACTTCAGGCAGTTCCCATGAGACTATGGGGGACACATTGCAAACCATGACATCTATACAAAGTATGATGAATTTGCACATGTTCATCAACTTCATCCCCTCCTCCGCCTGGTGACATAACTTAAAAGGATATGGGTTAGTGTTGCCCCAAATTTAATACTCATTGATCAAAGTGCCACACCCTCATTTTCTTTTTTTTTTATTAAAAATTTAATTATACATTTTAAAATTTTTTTACCAGTTCCCTCCCTCTCCCCTCCTCCCCCCGAACCCCCTCCTCTCCCTCCTCTCCCTCCCCATCCCCCAGTGCCTCCCCCCCAATTCCCAGAGAGTCCTTTATTGTGTACGCCTAACTCTCCACTGGGTCTTCCTCTCCAATGACATAAAAGGACCCAGTGGCATTTCCATAAGCCCTTTCTCTTGTTCCCCTTAAGCATAGGATCACTACTATGGCTGTCAATCACCTTGCCTCCAGGGGTCTCGGTGCCCTTAACAGATGCTAGACTTTATGAGGGCAACAGTGCATTGGACATTGCGCAGGGCATGCAAAGTCCCATTATGATTGCTTTGGCCCCAACTATTGTTGAGAATCTTGCAAATCGTTGCTCCTCCCATCCTTTTGCTCTTACAATCTTACCGCCCCCTCTTCCGCAAATGTCCCTGAGCTCCAGGATGGGGAGAGATTAGGCTGGCCTAGTTCTAGGTGATTGATATAGAGTCTCTGAAGTTCTGGATTGTGGTTGGTTGATTTTCTTTTGCAGTTTTGCTGCTCCTGCAATGCCCTTCACTCCATTCTGCTGGGCACTGTATGTCACCCCCTGGCCAGAGACAAAAGCTGTTAAACTGGAGTCTTGTTATAATAGCACATTCAAGGGTATATGTAATAAGAGTAGGAAACCTCAGTGAGGGAGGGGTCCATCACCCATTTGCGAAATGATTACTTTTTATCTGTTAGACTATATGCCCCCCCTTCTGGTGAAATCAGGAAAGAACGTCTGTCAACTTAACCTGGTTTCTCATTACTTACTTGCAGCCCTTGATGGAGGCCTATTTTCTCTGCTGTAACATGGTCCCCTTTCTCCTTGTTTCTGGTTTGGCCCTCCTACCCCATCTCTCTTGTTCATAATCCTTGCAATTACTGTGTTACATAGGTTTACTTTTAAGTGTCTCAATGTGGGCTGGATGAGTTTGGTACTAGGAGCCACCTATTAAGGAGTACATACGGCGCTTAATTTTCTGGGTTTGGGATACTTCACTTAATATAATTGTTTCTACTGACATCCATTTCCCAGCAAATTCCAGTAATTCATCATTTTTGATGGCTGAGTAGTACTCCATTGTATAGATGTACCACAGTTTCCTTATCCACTCGTCAACTGTTGGACATTTAGGTTGATTCCATGACTTTGCTATTGTAAACAGTGCTGCTATGAACATGGTCGAGCTTGTGCTATCGAGGCGAATCTCTGCTGCATGGGGGGTTATTCCCAAAAGTGGGATAGCAGGGTCATATGGGATTTCAATCTTTAATTTCTTTAAGAATCTCCAGACAGCTCGCCAGAGTGGCTGTATGAGCTTGCATTCCCACCAACAATGTAGGAGAGTTCCCCTCTCTCCACATCCTCTCCAGCATTTGTCGTTGTTTGTATTGTGGATTTTTGCCATCCTGACCGGGGTGAGATGGTATCTCAGGGAAGTTTTGATTTGCATTTCCCTGATGGCGAAGGAAGTGGAGCATTTTTTAAGATATTTGTTAGACATTTTAATTTCATCCCTGGTAAAGTTTCTTTGAAGTTCCATGGCCCATTTTTTAATTGGGCCAGTGTTTTCCTTGGAGTTTAGTTTTCTAAGTTCTTTGTGCACTCTGGACAGTAGAGCTCTGTCAGATACATGGTTAGTGAAGATTTTCTCCCATTCTGTGGGTGGCCTTTGAGCTCGTGTTACAATCTCTTTATCTGAACAGAAGCTCTTTAATTTCACAAGATCCCAACTGTTGAGAGTTGGTAGCAGTGACTGTGCCATTGGATGTCTGTTAAGGAAATGTTGGCCTAGCCCAATCAGCTCGAGGGAGTTCCCTATCCTTTCAACTATGGTTTTTAAAGTCTCTGGCCTTAAATCAAGGTCCTTGATCCATTTGGAATTAAGTCTTGTACATGGTGACAAGTATGGGTCCAGCTTTAATCTTCTGCATGTGGAGATCCAGTTTTGCCAGCACCATTTGTTGAAGATGCTGTTTTTTTTTCCATTGGATTCTTTGGGCCCCTTTGTCAAAGACCAAATGGCTGTATTTTTGTGGGCTTATATCTGGGTCTTCAATCCTTATCCATTGATCTGTGTGTCTATTTTGGAGCCAGTACCAGGCTGTCTTTATAACTATGGATTTGTAGTATAAACTAAGGTTTGGTATGGTAATACCTCCAGCAGTGTTTTTGTTACTCAGGATTATCTTTGCTATCCTGGGTCTTTTGTGCCTCCATATGAATTTTGAGATTATTTGGTCAACTTCTTTAAAGAATTGCTTTGGGATTTTAATTGGTATAGCATTGAATTTGTATATTGCCTTTGGTAGGATGGTCATTTTTACGATGTTGATTCTACCAATCCAGGAACAAGGGAGGTCTTTCCACCTTCTGGTGTCTTCTGCTATTTCTTTCTTTAGGGTTTTAAAGTTTTCATTGTAAAGGTCTTTTACCTCCTTGGTTAGGTTTATACCAAGGTATTTCATTTTTTTAGGGGCTATAGTAAATGGGATTGTTTCTCTCAAGGCTTTTTCACTTCTTTCATTCTGGGCATATAGGAAGGCCTCTGATTTTTGCACATTTATTTTGTATCCTGCCACCCTGCTGAACTTCTCAATTAATTCCAGTAGCTTCCTGGTGGAGTTTTTGGGATCCCTCAGGTATAAGATCATGTCATCTGCAAATAGGGATAGTTTGACTTCTTCCTTGCCGATTTGAATCCCTCTTATGTCCCTTTCTTGTCTTATGGCTTCAGCTAAGACTTCAAGTACAATATTGAATAGAAGTGGTGAGAGTGGACAGCCTTGTCTAGTTCCTGATCGAAGTGGGAATGCTTCCAATTGTTCCCCATTGAGCATAATCCTTGCTGTAGGCTTGTTGTATACAGCTTTTATTATATTGATAAAGGTTCCTTCCATTCCTACAGTCTCTAGCGTTTTGATCATAAAAGGCTGTTGGATTTTGTCAAAGGCTTTTTCTGCATCTATGGAGAGTATCATGTGGTCTTGGACTTTGGACTGGTTTACATGATGAATTACATTTATTGATTTGCGTATGTTGAACCAACTTTGTGTGCCGGGGATGAAGCCTACTTGGTCCCCGTGAATGATCTTTTTGATATGTTTTTGAATCCGATTTGCTAAGACTTTGTTGAGAATCTTTGCATCTGTGTTCATCAGAGAGATCGGCCTATAGTTTTCTTTTTAAGTGCATCTTTATTAGGTTTTGGGATTAAGACGTTATTAGCTTCATAGAAGGAATTTGGCAGTGTTCCTTCCTTTGCTATTTGATGGAACAGTTTAAGGAGTATTGGTGTTATTAACTCCTTAAATGTCTGGTAGAATTCTGTGCTGAATCCATCTGGCCCAGGACATTTTTTGGTGGGAAGATTCGAGATTACTTCTTCAATTTCCTTGTATGTTATAGGACTATTTAAATAATTCACAACTTCCTGATTCAATTTAGGTAAGTTGTGTTTACTTAGAAATTCATCCATCTCTTTTGTGTTGTCAAACTTCACAGAGTATAAGTTTTTGAAATATGATGTTATAATTCTCTGGATTTCTTGGGTATCCGTAGTGATAACTCCATGTTCATTTCTAATTTTGTTAATTTGGGTTTTCTCTCTCTTGCTTTTGGTTAATTTAGCTAGGGGTGTATCAATCTTATTGATTTTTTCAAAGAACCAGCTTTTTGACTGGTTGATTTTTTCTATCGTTTTCTTAATCTCGATTTCAGATATTTCTCCCCTTATTTTGCTAATCTCCTCTCTTCTATTACTTTTGGGATCAGATTGCTCAAGTTTCTCCAAAGCCTTAAGCTGCATCGTTAAATTATTTATTTCTGATGTTTCCAATTTTCTGATGTAGGCATTAAGAGCTATGAACTTACCTCTTAGAACAGCTTTCATTGTGTCCCAGAGATTTTGGTAAGTAGTATTCTCATTTTCGTTCACTTTCAGAAAATCTTGAATTTCCCGTTTAATTTCTTCCTGAATCCAGTTCTCATTCAGCATCATATTGTTAAGTTTCCAGGAGTTAGTGTATTTTCTCTTGTTTGTTGTGTTGTTGTGGATGTCCAGCTTTAGGCCGTGGTGGTCTGATAGGGCACAGGCTAGAATTTCGACTTTTTTGTATTTGTGTAGATTCATTTTGTGGCCCAATATGTGATCTATTTTGGAGAAAGTTCCGTGTGCTGCTGAGAAAAATGTGTATTCTTTGGTACGTGGGTGAAAAGTTCGATAGAGATCTATAAGGTCCATTTCAGTAAGGGTTTGGTTAAGCTCCAAAGTGTCTCTGTTAAGCTTTTGACCTGTTGATCTATCCCATGTTGAGAGGGCGGTATTGAAATCCCCGAGAATTATTGTTTGGGGGTTGATTTCTTGCTTTAGACGCTGTAGGGTTTTCTTAATGAATGTGGAGGGGCCCATATTGGGTGCATATATGTTCAGTAATGTGAAGTCTTCCTGGTGAATTGTACCTGTGACTAAAATGTAGTATCCATCTGTGTCTCTTATGATTTTCTTTGGTTTGAAGTCCACTTTGTCTGAAAGCATAATTGCTACCCCTGCCTGTTTCCTGGTTCCATTAGCTTGCAAGATTTTGGACCAGCCTTTCATTCTTAGGACGTGCCTATCTTTTTTGGTGAGATGAGTTTCCTGAAGGCAGCAGATTGTTGGATTGTGGTTTCTAATCCAAGTTTGTAATCTGTGTCTCTTAATCGGTGAGTTAATGCCGTTGACATTTAATGTTATAATGGAGAAATTATTTTTAATTCTGGACATTTTTTATGTTTAGTAGATTTTGTAAGCATGTTGTTTGATATTTATATTTTGTTGGTATTATACTTCCATTCTGTCCTCCTGGATACTTTTGTTCTTTTTTTCAAGCTTGAGTATCATTTCTAGCATTTTTTGAAGGCCTGGTTTGGTAGACATGTATCCCTTCAAGTTGTCTTTGTGCTGAAAAACTTTTCTTTCTCCCTCAATCATGACAGATAGTTTTGCCGGGTATATCAGTCTGGGTTGGCATTTTTGCTCATTTAATACTTGAAGTATGTCTCTCCAAGCTCTTCTTGCTTTTACTGTTTCCATTGAGTAGTCATTTGTTATTCTAATAGGTTTACCTTTAAAAGTGAGTTGCTTTTTTTCTCTTGAAGCTCTCAGCACCTTTTCTTTGTCTTGAATGTGGAGTGTTTTGACTATTATTTGCCGTGGCGATTTTCTATTTTGGTCATATCTGTTTGGAGTGCGAAATGCCTCTTGTATTTGGATAGGCCTCTCATTCTTTAATTGTGGGAAGTTTTCATTTATGATGAATTGAAATATTTCCTCAGGTGTGGTATTTTGGGATTCTTGTTCTGGTATTCCATGAATGCGCATGTTAGGTTTCTTCAGGGTGTCCCATATTTCTTGAATGTTCCTCTCCAGTATCTTTTTGGCTTTAACAATCTCTTCCATTGAGCTGGTTAATTCTCCTACTTTGTCTTCAAGATCTGAGATTCTATTTTCTGCCTCATTTGTTCTGCTGATAAGACTCTCTGTAGAGTTTTGGGTTGAAGATAACTTATCTCTTAGTTCAATTTTAAACTCTGCCTGAGACTGTTTTACCTGCTCTATACCTATTTTTGTTTCTTGAACTGTTTTTCTCAACTCCTCCAGGTTCCTGTTGTGTTCCTGTTCAAAGTGGTTGACACGGTTATTTAACTCTTCTCGGATTTCCTCTTTCATATTATTAATCATGGTAATGATCATACTCTGAAAGTCGTTATGTTTGGTCTGGCTTTCATGGCTATTTTCTATGGATTTGTTCTGGTCGCAATCCATCGTTATGGGATTGATTCTTTTGGTGGGAGATTGTTCTTGGGGTTTGTTTCTCGTGGATCTGCACTTTGACTTGTACATTGTTGTTTTGTTTTTTAGAACCTTTCAGTTTCTGTGTGTTTTTCACTGAACCGATGTAGTTGGTATTGTTACACCTGCCAGTTGTTACTAGTGCTTGCCTTGGATTGGGTATGTTTGTGTATTGGTATTGTTATATCCTAGATGAGACTACTAGGATGTTAGTACGTCAGTTACATAACCAGGGGATGAATATAAGTATGGTAGTGCACTTTTATGATCTAGTGTCTTGGTGAAATGTGAGGGTGGGTCGTGTACTCCCTGGAGTTGTATGTTTTTGGGGTGGCTGTATGAGGAAGCTGACCTACAACATTGATACTAGAAAGGATCAGTAAGGTGAAAGAAAAGAAAAAGAGTAAGGAAAAAAAAAAAAAAAGATTTCCTTATCTTTAGGCTGGATGTGAAGAGTCTCGCATGTGATACAATGGTTGTAGTGAAGTCCAGATGTATGGCCTGTGTTCTCTTTGTTCCTTAGAGTTTTGCTTGAGTTTCCTTTGTACTCTATTGAATTCTGAGTAGCAGTGTGACTTCCGTGGACCACATGTGTAGGTCCCCGGTGGGCCAGAGAGGCAGAGGGTCTGATGTTGATGGCAGAATTCTTCACCTGCGACCTGAGGGGGGGCAGAGGGGCGCGGGGGCGGGAGGGCACAAGGGGCTGGTGTCCGGGGCGGGGCCCCGGAGGCTAAGCTGGCGGCCACGCGTGGGTGCTGCTGGCCGGGCGGCTGGGCTCCGGGGTGGGGGGCGGGGCTGGGAGGGGCTCGCTGTCACCTGGGCGCTGGTCGGGGTTTGGCGCGGAGGGGGGCTGGGGGCAAAGCCGGCGGCCGCGCGCGCGGGTGCTGCTGGCCAGGCGGCTGGGCTCCGGGGTGGGGGGCGGGGCTGGGAGGGGCTCGCTCTCACCTGGGCTCTGGTTCCGGTTCGGCGCGGAGAGGGGGCTGGGGGGGCTGGGGGCAAAGCCGGCGGCCGCGCGCGGGGGTGCTGCTGGCCGGGCGGCTCGGCTCCGGGGTGGGGGGCACACACCCTCATTTTCTTAAGGGAAAAACAAAAATCTAATCTGTACAATTCTCCTCAGCTACCTTGAAGGATACCTCCTCAGCAGTGAAGGATGCCCTTCGGGAATTTCAAAGACCTTTAGAATCCATCCAAGCATAGCTATTCTATCCTGCCTTAGTTTGGGAAGATGTGGTGAAAGATTCTTACTTCATGGCAGCTGAGAAGCAAAGGCAAAAACAAAAAAGGCAAAAAAAGCTTATTTTGCCTCCTGGTTCCATAGGATTCAATCTCTGGCCTTGTTACTTTGGCAGCACTGCACAGCAGGGCTGTTGCAGGAACAGTCTTTCCTCTGTTTGTCAAATGTCCCTTCTGGGTTACCAAATGTTGCAGGGTCCCTGTTTGGGTGCCAAATGTTGCCCACACGACTGTCCCATGTTCAATGTCCCATGTTACAGGGTTCTTGAGTTCGGAGTCAAAGACTGAAACCAGAACACACATGTGGAGGGGTAAGGTAGCATTTATTAGAGGAGAGAAAGGCTGGAATTCATGGAATCCAGATGTGGAGTGCCATGAGGGGAAGGCATTCTGAAAAACTCATGGACTCCAGGTATGGAATCCATGAGAGGCAGGCAACTAGAAACAGACTCATGGCACTGCCATGAGGGGAAGGCACCAAAGATGGCTGCCAGGATCAGGCATATTTGTACACTTAGGCAAGCAGGGGGAAACTGGCTTTTTCTCTTTGATTAGCTCCCATGGGGCCCAACCCAGTTGCTCCTGGGCCCAAATGGGGCTAGAGATCAAGTTGTTGGATTTGGAGGCTTATCTCCATAATCCTCTTAGGGAAGTTGGCCATCTTATCTCTAGGAGGATTGGAGTCAGTTCTTCAGCAGAGGTGTTACTTCGGGGTGATCCCAGCAGTGAAAGATGCCCTTCGGGAATTTCAAAGACCTTTAGACCCCATCCCAGCATAGCTATTCTATCCTGCCTTAGGTTGGGAAGATGTGGTGAAAAGGTTCTTACTTCATGGCAGCTGAGAAGCAAAGGCAAAAACAAGAAGTGTTGGGGTTCAGGTTTTCCCTTTAAGGACATGCCTCTCAGTGTTGTAACATTCTTCCACTAGACCCCATCTGCCCAACTTCCATCTCTGCCTGCCAGTGGTGCTTAGCCTGCAGAACATTGGTCTTTAGGAGATATTTGAAATGTCTCTGTGTGACACATTCCTAGGACCTCAAGGAGGTGCGAGGTAATGAAGGAAGCATGGAGCTACCCTGCCTTCCTCTAACAATTTCACGAATTTACCTAAGATCTGAGCCTTGAACTTAAAAGGATATGGGTTAGTATTGCCTAAAATTTAATACTCATAAGATGGAGAACACCATGATCAAAGTGCCACACCCTCCTTTTCTTAAGGGAAAAACTAAAAGCTAATCTATACAATTCTCCTCAGCTACCTTGAATTTAAATTTGATCTGGTTTAGGGAAGCCCTGAGTTGACCTACTATTTGACATGATCGCCATCTTGTGGAGAAATTGCTGCAGGATTAATTAATCATAGGCTTTAGAACTATGAAATCTGGTTAACCAGGTTTTCCTAATTCAGGGCTCTGTGATTTATATGCTTTGACAGATGATATTGATTTATTAATTTATATCTTCTTCACTGGTGGTTAGGTGTAAGTTTCTCAGGTCTCTATTCCCAATAAGCCAATCCACAAACTGGGAACAATGGTGATTTGTTGGGATAAACTGTGAGGTCATTCTTGTGAGGGAGGAGAAGAAGCCCTATTGAAAGAATATTGGAAAGTTTTATAGCCTTTGGATTCGTAGATAGTGACAAAAGAGAGTGAGTTTCTTCCACATTAGGTCAAATTTTAGTTCCAAAAGGCTCCAACTTCTGAGAGTTGGCTAGGACAGACAGGTGCTTGCAACCAGCCAGGGCTAGTCTGTCCAGCTGGGCTGAGGGATGGATGCATGATCCCAGGCTGGCCAGCTGATTGGGCAGGATACTGGAGAAACAGCACACTAAGCCACTGATGATTTAATGACTTCAGAGACTGTCTTACTATTCTCAGGGAATTGAGACCTGCAGGTGGGAGCCATTTTCACTAGCTCAATAGTAGCATTCAGCTCTGAAGCCAAAATCTGTAAATTACTAGAAACAAAAATCTCCTCCTGTTTTTGTGTAAATGGTTTTAGTAACAATCAGAGCAATGAAAGCATTGCATTAGCCTCGGAGACCAAGAGACAATGTTGGAAGTAGATACTGACCACAGTGTGCTATGTTCTTCTGGGAATGACCTGTCCCCTATTCATGAGCAAGGGTGGAAGGCAGAGTCCCAAGAGAATTCCACATAGGCTGATCTAAAGTGAGCATTACTGGCAGTCACCACAGAGTAACTATGGCCCTTAGGAAGTCATTTCGAATGTCCAAAACATCAGCAATTTAGATATTTTGAATTTTTGAGTTGTGAAATAGATTGAAGTTAAATCATTGATCTGGCAATCAATTTATGGAATGTATTACAGGCAAAATTATCTGCATGCAGTGTTTGCCATTTGAAAGTATCATTTGTCCGGAAATAACAAGTTCCTGGAAATTCATCTACTTTTGAATTATATAGCTTCTATTCTGTTTGGTTAGGCTTTTGATCCCAGATGGTACTTCAGAAAAGGTAAGTTAAGAATCCTATAGTGTTCTTCAATTTTTCATTGTTTCTTTCAAATACGTTGCAAATCATCTTTAATCAATGCAGTTATATAGAAGGATAATGCAAGTTTTAAACTAAACTGATTTTCATTAATATAAATATAATTTCATACTTCCATATTGCTTATATTATTTTAGAAAGAAGGGGGAAATCTTAATGCCAAAAAGAAATTATAACTTTCTTGATTCTTTTTCCAGTCTGTGTTAGTGTCTAGAAATTTTAGCCCAGATATGAGGACATGGAATCATTGGTATTTAAAAATCAATGTGAAAATATAATCCCAGGGTTGCTGTGGAATATAAGTTGGTTCACACAATTTTTTTTATTTCTTCCACTCATACAAAGTTGATAAGTACCCCATTCCCCTCCCTCCCTCCACCTCTCCCTGGATCCCCTTGATCCCTCCCCCCTTTTCCCCTTCCTTCCTCTCCCTCCCTCCCTCCCTTTCTCCCAGTGCCCCTCCTCCCACATTCCTGGAGCATCCTTTAGTGTGCATGTGAAACTTCCTTCTGGGTTCTCCTCTCTGATGAGGTGTAAGTACTCAGTGGCATTGCCTAGAGCTCTTTTTGGGTTCCCCTTTAGTATAGGAACACTATTGTGGCTGTTAATCCCTTGCCTCTAAGGATCCTAGTGCCTGTGATCCTTGCTAGACTTTGGGGGTTCAATGATATGTTGGTCATTGCGCAGGTTATGCAAAGTCCTATTATGATTACTTCGGCCCTAATGTGTGTGGAGCATCGTGCATATTGTTGTTCCTCCCCATCTTTAGGCTCTTACAATCTTACTGCCCCCTCTTCCACAAATTTCCCTGAGCTTTAGGAGGGGGGAGAAATTAGGCTGGCCTGGTTCCAGGTGGTTGATATAGAGTCTCTGATTTTCAGAATTATGGTTTGTTGATTTTTTTTTTAATTTTGCTGCTCCTGCACCACTCTTGGCTCCATCCTGATGGGTACTGGATGTCACCCCCTGGCCAGAGGTAAAAGGCTGTTAAAATATAGTCTTATTATAAGAGTAGATTCAAAGGTAGATGGAATAAGAGTAAGAGACCATTTGCAGGATATGCCCTCCCTTTCTGGTGAGATCATACCCCATCAGATACAAGTGTTCACACTTATTGAGAGCAACGAAAGCAAATATCAGTCTTTGCATGAAATAAATCATTTCCTCAAAGAGGACAAATTACAAATTTCTTCACAAACATTTCAGCCACCTCTTTATCTTTGACACACAGACTTCACTTCTGAGTCTATAGAGGAGGTGTTTGATATTATCCTAGGAAAGTTGAGCTTTGCCATGTATTACATCTCTAAAATTGCATTATTAATACACGTGGTTTGAAATGTGATTACATTTTCACTGATCATAGTAGTTAAATATGCATTGATATTTTGAAATAAACATACAATGAAAAGAAGTTTAATATAAAAATTATATATTTGTATTCAATGAATGATATAAAACAGCACCTGAGTTTGGAATCTATAGCAACCATGTGAAATGCCAGGCATAGTGGTGGCACCTATAATCTGTGGAATAAATTAAATAAAAATTCAGATACCTTCAAAAATAAAGTGGAGAAGAATTGAAAAAGATATTATCTAGCCTTCATATACATGAACATAAGTACAAACAGCACAACACAATTACACACACATAAATATATATCATATACATTCATATATGTGTGTATCTATATATGTACATGAATAAAAAATTTATAAAATTCCAAATCAAGCTTTGCAGTATTCACTTGAAAGCAATCTCTTTAAATCTTTAAACATGCCCATCTGTCTATAAAACATTATTTGCATAGCTCAAATTTTCATTGCCTTACATTCATTCAATCTGAGAAATTATTATTCAGCAATTTGGAAGAGTTTTCATCACCATTACTTTCTCCAATTGCCTAGTGTTCATTTTAGACTAGGATAAGGAAGTATTAAAGAAAGAGAAAACAAAACAAAATAAGTCTTTCGTGGAGCTCTTAATACTAAACTTCTTAAACTTATGCAAACTGCTTAACTCCTTTGAAATTTAGTTTCTCCTATATGAACTATTTTTGTTAAGATTTATCTCATGGAATAGTTATGTAAGCAACAGAAGTGACCTGAGTGATTTTCTCAAAGGCAATCAATAAATATTAAAATGAAACTATTTCAACAAGATGTATTCTTTACATGGTATTCACTAACAGAAATTATTAAGAGAAATGAAAATAATGTGAAAAGATAGTGAGATGCTCACTTAGTGTATGTCTTAGGCCACAGCCAACTCATTATGTATAAATATTGGAAGCCTTGGAAGGACATGTCTGTAGCTTAGACTAGACCCTGTTCAGGTGCCTACTCTGTTTTTCTGATTTGCAGTTACAAATACATCACATGTTCTTAACAGAGGCTAAGGAAAATTTATTTCTGACTAGGCAGCGTGAGAACTTAGATCACTGGGTGGACTTAGAACTATTTTGCAGTGATATGTTTCTTTCATGAGGAGCAATATGTCTTGCTGTGTTCTGTGACTTGCTCCCTCTGTCACTTGTGATTTTCTGGATGTCTTGGTTCCCAAGGTGATGACACCTCTTTACCCACGCTTCCTCATAGTTACCAAGTGTAAGGAAGTTTCATTAGCAATTCTTCTAGGCTAGAAATATAGCTCTTAAAATATCTACGTTTCTTATTTGGTAAAAAGGGATAACATTAGGGAATGCTATTTTGTAGCATGGTCACATCTTACATCATTATTTGTTATATATTCCCTCTGGGATAAAGAAAGGATTTCCCTTTACCCAGTACTATTTAGAAAAACTGCTTTCAAAAGAAGATGGACAGGAGATGATAATTTACACAGTTCTCTAAATTTTAAGTAACAGATAATTTCTACTTTTGAGTTCAGAGAATCTTTATTATAGGTAAAGCCAATATAATTTTAATATATTTTATACTTTATGATTGTGTAATTTCTGATGTCTTATTTAAAATATAGGAAATGTGCTTAGCACAATGATTTGAAGGAATTCTATTAATGACGCAAATAAGTTGAGTGAAATAAAACCATTGAAAGAAAAATTTATGTTTAGAACTCAACAAATGTTTTTATATAAACGCTAGAAATGTGAAAGTCCTTGTGGTGTGGGAAGAGAAGGATTCATTCCATGTTTTAAACTTTATAACAATTTCTTTTTATATTTCAGAGTGTAGCAATGTCCCCACATGTTTTTAAGGTAAGTTCACTGGACAAGACAAGTAAGTCCTCATCTAGAAACTGATAAGGGATTTTGTCTGGTAACCAATTCAGAGATGTTAACAGAGAACAGTGACTTCATCAAAGGACAAATTTGAATAGAATATTCTATACCACAGCCTAGAATTATTACTTATTTCATTATTCTTCAATAGGAATATAATTTATAATGCTTCTAAATCTGAGATTTAGATTGAAAGAGGGAATGACTAATCCACAGAATGTTGAGAAGATACTTGACAATGAGGAGAATGAATGGGATATATATGTAATATATGATCATATGATAATAGCATAAAATAAAGCTTAAGCAATTATATACAGAGGATGAAGGCAAATATTCTATGTAAGTAGTATAAAAAGTTGTGAAATATTTTTGCAAAATTTTAGCTCATGCTCAATATTTGTTCCCACCCAACCTCGAGTGCCTGGCCATATTATCTATTCTTACACCTTCCCAATGCTCTCATTGTCTAACAATATGTAGAAAGAGTAACAATTAAATAGTAATAATAAAAGATTTGAAAATAAGAGGGAGCCTGGCAGGGGAAATGAAGGATTATAAGGGAAATAGGAAGGTTGATGAATTGGAGTTTGTGGGGTGCAAATATCATGAATTCATTGTATTCGTGTATATAACACTGAAAGTAGGAAAAGAAAAAGAAAAACATATAATTGCAATTATACATGGAATCAAGTTTCTCCTATAGACTGGCTTATTTCTTCTATTGAAAAAAGCATTTTTTGGCCACAGAATTATATTAATCCTATGATACCTGAAGAAACTGAGTGTGCAATGAATAGGGATTAGTTGTGAATCACACTGTGACCCCTGGTCTCCAGGCCAGGATGCTTCTTGACACCTTTTATAAATGTCAGGAGTCACAAAAGTGAGTTACAAAGAGGTAAAAGAGAGACACTTAGTGTAACTTATGGAGAAAATTGCTTCTTTAAGACAGAGTCCCAAAAAATCAGCGATGTTTCTCACCAGAGACTCTGAAATACAACGCAGAACAACAGAAAGAGCCTCTTGATGCTCTTTCTAACTCATGTAGCCTCCTTCTCTTCTAGACTATGCTCATTCAGATCCTATCCACCACCTCAGACACCAACACATTGTCTGTGTAGTCTTGTGTTAACCCTGAACTCATCCTACAAGTGGCTTCCCCTGTTCCTTATTTGCAGTAATTACTGAAAGATGTGCTATGTCTCAGGTACTGCTCTGTTTTGAGAACATTGATGCCATTTTTACATCTTGCTCCCCTTAATCCTGATGAAAGGACTCACAAAGCTTTTGAGAAAAAATGAAATGGTATTGTGCATACAGACCTCTTCAGAAATGTGTGTGTCATGAGCAGGTGTTGAAAACAGTACTACCATTTCCTAGAATGTTATTTTACATACAGGTACTGAGCTTCTGGTGTCTTTCATGGCAAGGCAATACTGTGCAAAGGAAAGCATCTACACCAGGTCATGCTGCTGACTATGAAAGTATTTGACTGATTTTTGTTTTCTCAAGTAAAATCATATTTGTTTGACTTCTATAGATTTAAGAAACACAAATTAGCAATCTATCTTATAGTTAGAAAAACACTAAAATAATCAGATGAATTGTGTATGTGCGTGTGTGTGCGTGTGTGTGTATGCATGTGCACGCTGAGAAACAATTTTCTAGGGGAGATGTCACAGAAATGTTTATTCACTCCAGATAAGGATGCATGGACAGACTACATAAAATTCAAGCTTGGTAAACCAGTGAGTTTATCAGGTTTCCTGCAGGAGTATGAGTGAGGGTGACTGACAGGAGTAGTAAGGACTCAAAGGCAGCTAGGTCATGGAAAATCTAACTCCAACTTTGGTAGCTTTTTTAAATACAAGATTATTTTATTTTTATTTTTTCCATTTTATTTATTTTTTTCTATTTTTACAAGTTTATTGAGTATTTATTCCAGCTCCCCCCTCCCTCCCATCCCTTT
This sequence comes from Typhlomys cinereus, assembly GCA_023101885.1. Taxonomy (NCBI): domain Eukaryota; kingdom Metazoa; phylum Chordata; class Mammalia; order Rodentia; family Platacanthomyidae; genus Typhlomys; species Typhlomys cinereus. The sequence goes on from JALPQD010000657.1 coordinate 487,608, forward strand.
TCTTCCCTCCACCTTTCCCTCCCATTCCAACACACCCTTCTACCTATATGCTTCTATAGACTTCAGGGTTCATTCTGGCTTGTCTATGCCTGTAAGGGCTCAGGCCTCCAGAGTATAACGAGTTACCTCTTTTTTTGTTCCATTTTTTGCCTAGTTATACAAGCTCAATAGGTACCCCCTTCTTCTCTCTCTCCCTCTCTTCCCCCTTGTCGTCCCCCATTGCACTCTCCCCCATTCCCATTTTCTCCCCTCCCTCTCACCCCTTTTCCTTCTCTCCTCCTCTCTTGGTGCTTCCTGCTTTCTCCCTCCCATCCTCCAAAGTGCTGCTTATGTGGGCGCTGAATTTCCCTCAGAGTTGTCTACACTAGTGAGAGTTCAGGACTCAGTGATTTAGCTTGGGACCCTTTCATGGGCCTCTTTTAAGGAAACTGCATCCCTAGAATTTTCAGCAGGAAATTTCTCCCAGCTCAGCCCAGTGAGTCTCCTCTCATTTACTTCACTCCTTGGAGGTTTCCTTGTGCATGACTCATTTTCTGATTCAATAATCTTAGAGAAGTGTCTTGTGAATTTAGTAAGTTTCTAGGACTTTCTGAGACTCATTAGGTATTTACTTTCTGAGACTCATAACCCTCCCTCTGGGGAGAATACCTCAAATTGCTACACAACATCCTCCTTGGATTGGACTTGGAGCAAAGTCGGGATGCTATCTTGTTATATCCAGAGAAAAATGTCACAGCACAGTGTGTATGGTATACTCATGTGTATGCACATGTGCGTGGTTATGCTTGTTCATGTTGTTGTGTTTGAAGTTGATAGCCATTTTCCTCAATTTCTTTCCATTTTATCTTTTCAGAAATGCTTTCTCACAAAGTTTGCTATTTTGATTGGACTGTCTGGTTTTTAAACTCCCTGGAATCTGCTTGATTCAGCTCCATAGGTCCGGAGTTAGATGCACACTTCTCCACACCCAACCTATAACACGAGTGCTTGGGATCTGAACCCAGATACTTGTGCTTTCACAGTAAGCATTTTTATTTTACCCACTGAACCATATTGCCAGTCTCAAGATAAGTATGATTTTATTATATAATAGAGAATGTTTCACTTAAAATACTTTGTACTTACATATATAAAAGATAGAATACAGAATGATTTCCTAAGAACACATAGCTTTCTATCTACTTATTCCAGGATGGAAGTTCAAAGAAGCAATCACATACATATTATGAAACCTTTATCTTGAACAAAATATCAAAGGTTATAAGGAAAGCCAAACACAGATTCCTTGATAGTTGCACTGTTATATGGAATTATGAAAATTATCTTTGAGGTTTCTTTATATATAGGTCTTGAAGTATCTACATTTGCAAAATATCTAGAAATAGAAGGGTAACCAGGAAGGATGGTGGTTATTAAATGTTGATAAAATCATTGATTAAATAATTGCTTTAGACTTGTAAATTTGCCAATTGAATTAAAACATGTTTTCTATTCTTAAATTACATAAAAAGTCTATGTGCAGGTGTTAAAGGAAACAAAATTATTCAAATTATTAATATAAAATGATATTCATAACATATACTCCATATGCTGTCTTATCATGGAAGTGGTTAAAAGCATGGAAAAAAAGCAGTAAAAAGTTTTCTTCCACATTGTAATGCACACAGCATATCTGGCTTTCATGGACAATCATTCTATGGTGACTCTCTTTCAAATAGACAAAGAAGAAACTTATTATAATAACTGGGATAACAACTCATTCCATATGGTTTCAGATTCCCTCCAAATATCACACTCTACAGTGAATAGTTCCATCTGATATTTGCTATTTTATGACTTGGAGAAAAAAATAGTCATCTCAAGTCTATGGAGAAGAAGAAAATTTGTGACAAGAGTAGAAGAAATATGTGTTTAATATACATTTCATTTATCTTCTCATGCTTTAACTAAGGGACAACTCCAACACAAAGTAGGTATATAGGGAATTGAAAGGAACACATTTAACTAATAATTCTTATAGATTTCATTTAAATGAACTAAATAATGACATATATTTAGTTGCATCAATGTGTTTTCTAACATAATTTGACAGGAGCTAGATAAAAATCATTTCTAAAATATAAAGTCCGTGAGAACATGAATGTTGTCTGTATTTAAAATGACTGAACCTTGTAGTATTTAAAAATTTAAGAGTGGATGATTTTTTCTTCATGACAGAGACAAATTGAATGACAAATCATTTTTTATGTATACTATTAACTCTTTGCTAGACCATATCCCATTCCCAGTTCTGAGATTCTACTCTGTTCCAAGTTTTCAAATACCTATTTTCTCAAAAAAGAAATGGAGATTTTATTCATGACCTAGTCTCTGTCAAATCCCTGGTAACATCTTTCAAAACCATTCCAGAATTAAACTATGGCAAATGAATTTCATCATGGAAATATGAAAAACTGAATAATACCTATGTGTTCAGCACATTAAATGAAAACCTAAGGACTTAGAATTCCCTAATAAAATGAAAAGAACTAGAACGTGGTGATATTTAAGATACAACCAGCTACATTAGGTTGGTAATACCTACAACTTTTTAAATACTGAGTATTAAGTTTCATAAAGACAATTCAACATTATTTCAATTGAAAAAATTATTTAGCAAATGTGAGCACTTGTCCTTCAGTTTGGGAAAACATCACTTTCTTAATTTTTTTTCCTAGATTCATGACAACAATGAAATGATAACTAAACCTGAAGAAGATGGCAAAGTATGATTGATGAAGAATGTTTAATTTTTCCTACAATGGTTCATATCATTGCTAACTTTGTAAGTTAGTTCTTTGATATGCTTTGCGGGTAAACTATTATAATCACCCCTGTCTTCACTCTTGAGACCATGCAGCTGAACAACAATGTGACCGAATTCATTCTACTTGGACTGACACAGGATCCACTTAAGAGGAAAATAGTGTTTGCCATGTTTCTGCTTTTTTATGTTGGGACGTTATTGGGTAATGCACTGATTATCATAACCATCAAAACAAGCAAATCACTTGGAAGCCCTATGTACTTCTTCCTGTTCCATTTATCCTTTTCTGACACTTGCTTCTCTACTTCCATAGCCCCTAGAATGATTGTGGATGCCCTTTCAAAGATGCCCACTATCTCTTTCAGTGAATGCATACTCCAAGTCTTCTCATCTCATTTCTTTGGCTGCCTGGAGATCTTCATCCTCATCCTCATGGCTGTGGACCGCTATGTGGCCATCTGTAAGCCCCTGCACTACACAACCATCATGAACCACAAGGTCTGTGGTGTGTTGGTGGTCATAGCCTGGGTGGGATCCTGTGTGCACTCTTTAGTTCAGATTTTTACTGCCTTGAGCTTGTCGTTCTGTGGTCCCAATGTGATCGATCACTATTTCTGTGACTTGCAGCCCTTGTTGGAACTTGCATGTTCAGACACGTATGTGGTCAACCTGCTCCTGGTGTCCAATAGTGGGGCCATTTGTATCGTGAGTTTCGTCTTACTGATGTTTTCCTATGTCGTCATCCTGCGTTCCCTGAGAAACCACAGTGCTGAAGGGAAGAAGAAAGCCCTCTCTACCTGCGTCTCACACATCATTGTGGTTGTCTTATTCTTTGTACCATGCATATTTATATACACACGCCCTGCAACCACCTTCCCCATGGATAAAATGATAGCAGTGTTTTACACAATTGGGACACCTTTGTTCAACCCCCTGATTTATACATTGAGGAATGCAGAAGTAAAAAATGCCATGCGGAAATTGTGGAGTAAGAAACTAGTTTCAGATGAGAGATGAATGGTGTTCTCAAATTCTTTTTCCTAGAATTAACTTGAAAGCTAATAAAGAATTTTTTTTTCTGATGTACTGCAGTACTTACTAACTTAGCTCATGAGAAATACAATTTTTAGAAAGGAGACATGTTGAACATAAATGTGAATTCTAGCAGAGTAAAATATTTTAAAAACACCAAGTGCCTTTGCCCAATGAGCCATCTCACTGTCACACTGTCATTTTTAAAAAGGGTTGAAATGCACGTTATTGAATTTATCACATGTCAACTACATGATAATGTTTAGACTCCAGTTTGTAATCTCTTAATTGCACATTAAAAATAAGTTGCTTTTGTTCTCTCCTAGTTTTTACAAGCATATTTATTGATTATCACCATTTCCCTCCTTTCCTCTTTCCTCACTCCCCCTTTCCTTTCCCACCCTTCCCTCCCTTGATCAGTCCATCCCACTCCCTCCCACCCTCCTGTCTGTCTGCTTCTATGGATTCTATGTTTTCCTCTGGGTTGTCTCATCTAGTAGGACTCAGGCATTTGTGACTATAAGTGACTCTTCCTTAGATAGACCCATTATTAAAAAAAACATGTTGCCTCCATTTGGCAATATTTTCATATTCATATTTACTCCTTATTTCCATTCTGCCTTTTCACTTTAAGGAAGTATTTCAATTGTATTGAACATTATAATTACGATAATCTCCTTATTTTAAGTTCATTTGATTAGGATCCTTATTCCATCTGTAACTTGTCCAATGTCAAGTAAACTAATAAATTCACATCTGCCAATGGGTTTCTTCATGGCTATATGTAGGACCATAAATGTCACACAGATGCCTGGGTTCCTTGATGGAGAACTGAGAAAGAGAAGGAACAAAGTTATTATCTGAGATCCAAAAACTCACAAGTTGATTGTGTTTTCTTGGAGAGTCCAGGCAACACCCCTTTATATAATCAAATATAGTCAGTAAAAGTGACACAGGTATTTTTGTGAATCTTAGTGGGAATCGTGAATAAAGATATTTCCCTATAACTTCACTCCATAGTGTTGAAAGGAATGATGAGATTCCAGAATAGCAGGTATGTGTATAATTACTGCTAGGTCTGAGGTGGTCATCATTATAATGATGGTGATCTGAGCAGACTGAAATATAGTCAGATGCATTTTCTCATAGGGCTCTGGAACAAAGGAAAACACATGATATCTCCAAGTGTTAAGGGGATGAATAGCCAGGTAGAAAGGGAGTGTCTCCTCAGAAAACTTAGGCATGAAGTAGCAGTTTTATTTCCTGGGCCATTTTCAACAAGTGGCTGGACCCATTTTGCCAGACAAGGAAAGAATTATATTATTGAAGAGTTGATCAAAAATATTTGTGACATTGCTGCATACAGGGAAGAAAGATCAGAAGAATGTAATTGGATCAAAGGAAAATCTACACAGGACGTATTGATGGGTCATCACTTTCCTCTATGTACAACCAGAATACTGGCAGCCATCCAGTGTAGTACAATCCTATCAATTCCCTACATCTAAACTCATATCCTAAGTTGGATGAGTTTATGTTGTATACATGCAAAGAAGATCACAATATATTACCTGTTAGTACAGAAATTAAGCTTCAAGTTACATAAACCTAAATGAGATCATAAGTAACTCAATTCCAAAGTTTCAAACATTAGTTGAGAATTATTGCTTTAATTAGGATTTCAGGATCATGATTGGAAACAGAGTAATAAGAACTGGACCTTAAAAGAAAGAAAAGAGAGATTGTGGGTGCATGTTGGTACCATAATTTTTCATGAGCATTTCAAAATGCTTGCAAAACTTTCATATTTTTAAAGTGGGTATATACAAATATCTAACTTGCAAAACTTTCATATTTTTAAAATGGGTATATACAAATATCTAACTTTTAACCTAATAATACCTGTACACTCTAAAAATTTTTATTTCAATTTTGATCCAATGAAACCAAATTGCATTTCTGTCTAGCATTATTGTGAAGTTTGGTAGTGATTTCTGGTGGGTATTTGTATTATATGTGGTACTTATCATGGACAGAACTTACATTGGAAAAGAGGTTTAAAGTTGTGGTAAAATAAAGTTTTGGTAAAAAGTTACAATTGGTATTTTAGAGACAACCGATTAAGCAATAGAATTTAGTCTATCTCAATGTGTTATTACAATAATGATTAATAAGAGGTCTTATGGATCTGAGGAAGTATTAATATTTCAGGTTCTAGAAGACTAGACTGGTGAAATAGTTCCATGTATGAAGCACCTCTTTGTAAACCTGGTAACCTGAGATTGATTGCCAGAACCTTCTTATATGTTGGAAGGAAAGTACAACAGTCATCAGTGTTCCCTGACCTCCATCAAAGTGTCCAAGGGTCATGGCATGAATATGATTTTCTGTTCTCTCTCTCTCTCTTCCTCCTTCATTCCATCCCTCCCTCTTAAATATAATAGTGAAAATGTTTAAAAAATAGTATACCAGGCTCCTTTTATCTCCTGTCTTGTTGGAGTATGGACAAGATCCATTTTTACCCATTAATGTACTTTAATTTTCTCTCCATTGTCTATTATCTCTGTATGATCCATAATCAAATATTTTAGGACAATCCTCCCCCTCAGTCACAGTAAATTTGCAGTCCAATACATTTAAAATGCTCAATTTATGGTCATATATGCACAGCCATTTATATAAAAGTGAAAAACTAATATGACAATTCTTGGCGAATGTTGACAATATTGCTGAGTGTCTTTCCATAAATGCATATAATGCTGCTTTAGTTCTTTGTCTATTTTAAGGTTACATGATAAAATATGTATAAATTTGTTTAATCGTCATAGTATTTATGCAAATATAGAACGATAATTAAAATACAAAAACATTTTTTAATTTATTTTTTTATTTCTACTCTTATAAACTTAAAAGGTACACCGGTCCCTTCCCTCCTTCCACCCCCCACCCACCTGTACCCCCCTCCCCTCCCCTTCCCCTTCCCTCCCCATCCCCCAGTGCCTCCCCCTCCCATCCCCGGAGCATCCTTTAATGAGCATGCCAAACTCTCCTCCGGGTCCTACTCTCCGATGAGGTGCAAGGACCCAGTGACATTTCCCAGAACCGTTTCCTGTGTTCCTTTTAAGCATAGGAACACTATTGTGGCTGTCAATCCCTTGCCTCCAAGGATCCTAGTGCCTTTAGCAAACGCTAGACTTTGTGGGGTCAATAGTGTGTTGGATATTCTGCAGGGCATGCAAAGTCCAAATATGATTGCTTCGGCCCTAACTTGTGTGGAGTATCTTGCATATCATTGCTCCTCCCATCCTTGTGCTCTTACAATCTTACCGACCCCTCTTCCGCAAATTTCCCTGAGCTTCAGGATGAGGAGAGATTAGGCTGGCCTAGTTCCAGGTGGTTGATATAGAGTCTCTGAAGTTCTGGATTATGGTTTGTTGATTTTTTTGCAATTTTGCTGCTCCTGCAATGCCTTTCACTCCATCCTAATGGTATTGGATATTGCCCCCTGGCCAGAGATAAAAACCTGTTAAATTAGAGTCTTGTTATAATAGTATATTCAAGCGTAGATGTAATAAACGTAGGAAACCGTGGTGAGAGAGGGGCCAATCGCCCATTTGTGAAATGGTTACTTTTTATCTGCCAGACTATACACCCTCCCCCTCTGGTAAGATCATACCCCATCAGTTGTAAATGAACAGGAAGAAAAGTCTGTGAACTTAACCAGATATCTCATTACATATTTGCAGTCCTTGATGGAGGCCTATTTTCTCTGCTCTAACATGGTCCCCTCTGTCCTTGTTACTGGTGTGTCCCTCCTTCCCCATCCTTCCTGTTCATAATCTTTGCAATTACCGTAGGTATTACAGAGATTTATCTTTGAGTGTCTGTAAGTGGGTTTGGTACTAGGGACCACCTATTAGGGAGAACATATGGCGCTTAATTTTCTGTGTCTGGGATACTTCACTCAGTATAATTGTTTCTATGACATCTATTATTTTCATGTCCTATCCATTAAAGTAACAGACTTCTGTCATTATACCTTTCATACAGTGAATATGTGGCTATCTTAAGGCTTTGAAATTATGCATTAAAAATCTAACAAATAGAACTTTAGTTATATCAATAGTCATGAGCCCAGTGTAAAAATTGAATTTAGAATATCACAAGAAAAGCATCTGTTTTGAAATTATGGAAACAATCAAATTCAGAGATACAATGGTGAATGCAAACTTAATGTGTTTATTTAGATTATTTTCTGTTTTAATGCTCAGAAGCAAGGTTAATATTTTATCAGAAAAAGATGTAAAAGGATGTAAACATACATAATAGCACTTTATAACTATTCCCATTTGAACAATTATGACTTAATTAATATATTCGTTATCAAATCAGCGATTATTCAGAGCTGTGACATACTTTGTAGAGAACATTTTCAAAAGTGAATTGTGAGGAAAAGGTAATCCCAGAGTACAACTTTCTGAAAGTAAACTTTCAGAATAGAGCCAGAAACACAGAAAGAAAGGAAATAAAGGGTGTCCTATTTCATACTTTAGAAAATATCTGGCAAAGATACTTGAGACGAATATTCAAGACTTATGAGACACCCTGAAGAAGCCTAACCTGCATTCATGCAATACCAGAGCAAGAATCCCAAATTACCACACCTGAGGAAATTTCTCAAACTATCATAAATGAAAACATCCCTCATCTAAAGAATGAGAGGCCCATCTAAATACAAGAGGCATTCCGAACCCCAAACAGATATGACCAAAATAAAAACTCGCCATGACAAATAATAGTCAAAACACTCCACATTCAAGACAAAGAAATGGTGCTGAAAGCTTCAAGGGGAAAAAAAGTCACTTTTAAAGGTAAACCTATTAAAATAACAAATGACTTCTCTACGGATCAGTAAAAGCAAGAAGAGCTTGGAGAGACAAGTATTGAAAGAGCAAAAATGTCAACCCAGGCTGATATACCCAGCAAAGCTATCCGTCATGATCAAGGGAGAAAGAAAAGTTTTCCAGCACATAGACAATTTAAGGCCTTACATGTCTACCAAAATTTCTAGCAAAAATGCTAGAAATGATACTCAAGACTGAAGAAAAAAAAAACAAGCATATCCAGGAGGACAGAAGTATAATACCACCAAAACCTAAAAGCCAAATAATACACTTACAAAAGCCACTAACATAAAAAATTCTGGAATTAAAAATAATTTCTCCATTATAACATTAAATGTCAATGGAATTAACTCACCAATCAAGAGATACAGATTACAAACCTGGATTAAAAATCACAACCCATCAATCTGCTGCTTTCATGAAACTCATCTCTCCACAAAAGATAGAACATCCTAAAAACAAAAGGCTGGTCCAAAATTCTCCAAGCTAATGGAACCAGGATACAAGCAGGGGTAGCCATTATGCTATCAGACAAAGTGGACATCAAACCAAAAAAATCATAAGAGACATAAATGGTTACTACATTTTAGTCACAGGAAGACTTCACAATACTGAACATATATGCACCTAATAAGGGCTCCTCCACATTCATTAAGCAAACCCTACAGCATCTAAAGCTAAAAATCAACCCCAAAATGATAATTCTTGGGGATTTCAACACCACCCTCTCAAAATGGGAATGATCAACAAGTCAAAAACTTAATAGAGATACACTGGAACTTAATCAAATTCTTATTGAAATGGACTTTACAGATCTCTATCGAACTTTTCATCCACGCACCCAAGAATACACATTTTTCTCAGCAGCACATGGAACTTTCTCCAAAATAGACCACATATTGGGCCAGAAAACGAAACTCCACATATACAGGAAAGTTGAAATTCTAGCCCGTACCCTATCAGACCACCACGGCCTAAAGCTTGACATCCACAACACAACAAACAACAGAAAATACACTAACTCCTGAAAACTTAACACTATGATGCTGAATAAGAATTGGATTCAGGAAGAAATTACAAAGGAAATTCAAGATTTCCTGAAAGCAAACGATAATGAAAATTCAACTTATCAAATCTTTGGGACACAATGAAAGCTGTCCTAAGATATTAGTTCATAGCTCTTAATGCCTACATCAAAAAAATAGAAATATCACAAGAAATATCTTATCAATGCAGCTTAAAGCTTTTTAGAGACACTAGAACAATCCAATCCCAAAAGCAGTAGAAGAAAGGAAATTAGTAAAATTAGGGGAGAAATTTCTGAAATTGAGATTAAGAAAACAATACAGAGAATCGACCAGTCAAATAGCTGGGTTCTTTGAAAAACATGAATAAGATAGATACATCCCTAGCTAAATTAACCAAAAGCAAGAGGGAGAAAAACACAAATAAACAAAATTATAAATGAAAATGGAGTTATCACTACTGATACCCAAGAAATTCAGAGAATTATAGCATCATATTTCAAAAACTTATACTCTGTGAAACTTGACAACACAAAAGATATGGATGAATTCCTAAGTCAACACAACTTACTTAAATTGAATCAGGAAGTTGTGAATTATTTAAATAGTCCTATAACACATGAGGAAATCGATGAAGTAATCTCAAATCTTCCCACCAAAAAAATGTCCTGGTCCAGATGGACAGAGTTTTACCAGACATTCAAGGATCTAATAACACCAATACTCCTTAAACTCTTCCATCAAATAGCAAAAGAAAGAACACTATCAAATTCTTTCTATGAAGCTAATATTGTCTTAATACACTTATACACTTAAAAAAGAAAATATCTCAGTAGAAAGAAAAAATTTAAGAGGAAATATTATTGGCACACAATTTTTATGAATTAGCATACACTATTGTACAGAACCATGATTGGAATTTGTCATACCAGTCAGCTAGAAAATGTTAAGAACTCAGTAACTTTAATGATATCATGCTATACCTGCAGTTTTCAGATGATCATGTTTGGTATTTGTACTTATTCAGCCACAATTTTACATTGCCATAACTTTTTCATGGCACTTTTCACTTCTGTGTTCCTTAGCGTGTAGATGAGTGGGTTGAGAAAAGGTGTCCCAATGGTATAAAATACTGCCACCATCTTGTCCATGGGGAAAGTGGTTGGGGGTCTGGTATATATGAAGATACAGGGACCAAAGAATAAGATAACTACAATAATGTGAGACGTGCAAGTGGAGAGAGCTTTCTTTCTCCCTTCTGCACTGTGGCTTCTCAGAGAGTGTAAGATGACAATGTATGAGAGCATCAAAATTACAAAACTGCCTGAACAGATGGCACCACTGTTGGATACTACCAGCAGGTTCACCACATATGTGTCCATGCAAGCAAGACGCATCAAGGGCTGCAAGTCACAGCAGTAATGGTCTATCAGGTTGGGTCCGCAGAAGGACAAACTCAAGGCCAGGAAAATCTGAGCAATTGAATGTATAAAGGACCCTATCCAGGCGAGAATAATCAAATTGAAGCAGACCTTCTGGCTCATGATAATTGGGTAATGCAGGGGTTTACAGATAGCCACATAACGGTCAACAGCCATAAGAATGAGGACAAAGATCTCCATGCAGCCAAACAGATGAAGTACAAATATCTGTGTCATGCACTCATTATAGGAAATGATTTTCTTTGCAGAGAGGGTGTCCACAATGAGTCGAGGGGCTGTGGATGTTGAAAAGCAGGAATCAGCAAAGGAGAGGTAAAACAGGAAGAAGTACATAGGGCTCCTCAGTGTCCGGCTGGACTTGATGGTCACAATGATGAGCACATTCCCTACTATGGTTCCCACATAGAAAATTAAGATAACTAAAACTACTATTTTCTGCTTCAGAGGATCTTGTGTCAATCCTAACAATATGAACTCAGTTACACTGTTGTTCTGCATTCTGCTTCAGTGCATGAGGGGAAATCTTCAGGTCAGCCACTGTCTGCAAATAAGAGAAGAAAAATAAAGATAGACCCTCAATTTGGAAGTGGAATACATATTGGCATCCATAAACTTGTGACTTTCCAATGAATTATCACATACCATGCTTTTATATTATTTTTATCTGAAAAATCAGTTTACTCATTATGTAACACATTTCCCAAATTGCCCATAAAGATAAAGACTAGGAATAAATGACTTTTCAAACAGAGTAAATATTAAATTGGGGTATTTGATATGAGCAGATACATTTCTTAGATCAATGTGCTCTGCTAACTTTAGTCGCAGACCTGTAAACTTAGTTGTTCTAGTACAGTGCTGAAAATTTTAATTTTTTTTTCATGTTACTTCTGTGTGTTTTCACATGTTTGGAGCTAAGAATTGTTTGAGCTACTTCTGTGGTTCGCATGTCGAACATCATAGTAATGATCATTTCAACTTGAGGTTGTGAAATGAGCTACTAGGAACAGAAATGCTTAGCTCTGAAGAGCAAGCCACTCTGACAGGTCCTGAATAAAAATGATTTTAATCTCATCTTGAATGAATGGTGTCCCTTTAAATCATCTCTCAAAATTTTGTAGTTTTTTCCTTGCTACAATAAGTTTTTACACACCCCAAAGAAGCACTTAATTGAACAGAAGTGAGGAGGAACAGCATTTTTGATACATCACTACAACCCCTCAAATATCAGATTTAACAAATAAACACTAGAGACCTCTTGATGTCTCAGTTCATAATTAAATCATTGATGTTATTCTTACTATGTATATTTTTGATTATTCCATGCACTAACTTTAGTAAAAAAGGGTAGACATATAAAAGAAGTTGATACAGATTTAGATGTATTGATTACTATAGCATTATTTCATTCTTATTTTACAGCATGCATAATCTAAATGATTAAAGAGTTGAGAGCAATATGTGCACCAAAACAGTAGAATAGTTTGCAAATACATTACAGAAAACTCATAAAGTTTTCAAATACAAATGAAAGTGACAGCTCAGAAAATAAGTAAAGCACAAATAAGAAATGGCTAAATAATATATTTAAGGAAATACTTCCACTTACTAAAATATCAAGCAAGTTGAAAGTTGCTTAATTTCACTCACAGTACCATACATTAAAGTAAAAAATGACAGTTGGGTGATTTCTGCCTCTGTCATATGAGTAAAACAATATTTCCAATAACTGTATTTTAACAAGTTGTATTGACAAATATGTCATGGAATATCACATTTTGGAGGCAGGAGTTCAAGTATTTTCAATGACTGACACATCAGTTTCTATACTTATAATTACTACATATGCACAATGATAAGGAAATCCTTTTCTCCTAGACACAGACACACACAAGACAATGAAACCCTTCCACTGGTAAAAGATATCATGCTACTTTAAATTTCATCATGATGGTGACTGAGATCCTCAAGAGAAAAAATTTTGTAACACAGTCCATGATAAGTAGACATATTATACATATATACATATATGTATACATCTACAAAATGTGTTGTGAAGTTCAAAATTTTAATGAGGCATGCTTAGAATAACATTTTCATGAACAGAAATGAATATATTGCACAATTAATGCATGTATCTCTGAGTGGGCAAATTGCATTCTTTCTAGATAGACGATTTGCCTTAAAAGGATATGCTGTGGAAATATTTAAAAGTCATTCCAGACACACTGAGAAAAAAATAAAGCTGTAATGCCTTACCTTAGGAAATTGCTATAATATTCACATTCACAACTCTCATCTATGTGGAAATGCAGGAAATGCAGTGATATTTTTAAGACAGTATTAATCTTCAGAATCTTCATAGGATGAATCAGCTATAGAGTTAGTTGCAAAACTCAGTGCTCTTTAAATAGTCCAAACATCACTGCAATGCCATTAAGTACAGGCTAGCTCGCTTCATTGGATAAATTCCAAATGCATTGCCATGAACACTCTATAGCAACAATTGAAAAACAATTGTGGGACTGCGTTAATTAAATTAAAATAAACCAATAACATGCCTAAGTATATGTAGTCACTTATTTATATCTTCATAGATAGATGGACTAAACATTTTCATGGTACAATTAATTTTAAATTTTATATTAATTTTCAGCTTCAAAATGCTATATAAGCTAGGTGAGGGAACATACAACTGTAATCATAGTACTCAGAAAAGCAGTGTTAGGGGATCATAAGTTTGAGTTCAACCTAAACTATAAAATTATAATTAGTATGGAGAGAAAGGTTTATAGGTTGGCATCTGGCATATGACTCAATTATCCCACTCCCAGACATGTCCATCAAATGGTGGAAATGTAACACACTTCTATACTGAAATATTATTCAGCTATGTAGAAGGGTAAAATTTTGAAAATATCAGTCAAATAAACAACTGTGTAATTCTCCAAAACTGATTTTGAACTTGTCCAAACTTAAATCTATAGTTTCTCTTCTCTCTTTCTCTCTGTACACACATACACACACACACACACACACACACACACACACACATATATCTTCCCCCTTTAAATGAAAGTTTGATTACAATACACCAAGTGAACTTCTGAAATTCACTCTACATTGAAATCTCTGTATTCTTCATTCTGTTGACTGTTTGCTCCTACAAATATGGAGACTATCAAGCATTCAGTATTGAAATAGTCATTCCATCACTTCTGCCTTCTCCATCTGAAGTTCCCATATACATTTGGTAATCTGGTTGGATAATTTTCAAATGTTTTCTTTTGTCCACTTCCATTTATTTTTCTTTCCTTTTTTTGTGATTGAATATTTTAAAGGCTTTATTTGGGTTTTGATTTTCCAATTCTCTAATAATGTCCAAATCTGTCAAATCCTTAAAGTTTAAATGCAGCTATCATTTTTCCATTTCTAAAGTTTCGTTTGTTGCTTTCATATATTATGTCTTTGATCTCAGTCTCATTTTCAGGTAAATATTAGTTTTTCTCTGAGCTTTTAGGCCATCTTTATGGTTCCTATTAAATATTCTTATCACAAAATAATTCTTATCACTTTGATTTTAGCATCCCATATTATCTATTATCTATTATCATCCTCTTTGTCTATCTACCTATCATCTTTTTCTTTAAAATATCATTACAATGTATTGCACTTTAACTAACAAGCATTTGAAATGTCAATTTTTTGAGGGAAAAAAGACAGGTGCCAAAATAAAGCAAGATAAGGAAATTTTGCAAATTACTATGCTTCACAAGCTGATAAATGTAAGAAGTAAGCAACATGTGAGTTTAAATTTCATTAGTAATTTTAAAAGAATAGATTGAAAGAATATCCTATACATATTGAATCCAGTAACATCTGTTAGGGTCTGAATCTCTCTTCCCAGGAGGAGCATTTAACATCAATGGTATAAAATGTTGGAGTCTGGGGAAGGTCATTTTTTAATGTGTCCCTTTCCTCCCAATTGAGAAATATGATACAAATACACTGAAGAAATTAATATTTAATTTCTACTTTTAAATTATGGGGGAAAGCTGATGGTATCTAATTACCACTGAAGAAATTAATTTAGGAAATATTTAAGACATTTTAATTACAATAAATGCTAAAGATGATCTGGTGTCCATATTTTTATGTAATTTTCTATTAAATGAATTGGGGCTTATTTATTTGCAAATGTACTGTGAATATAACCACTAAAAAATATGTAAGTGTTGATAAGAGTCAGCACACTGTCCATTGGATGTAAACCCAAAAGATAGGTCTCTTGCTAACTTTTTGTGAAAGATCCACACTGTTTTCTATATGACTCCAATTACATTCTTCCCTTCCATCATCCAAGAACTTCATTGCAATTATGCACATGGTAATTTTATCTTCTTTCTTGGAATATGTATATCATGCACCTATATCCTAAAGACATCATTTTTCCACTATAACAAATGTATTATGTCTTAGATGTAGGTACTGAGTATTTTTCAATTGAACACTATCCCTTTCCTCTTAAAGTGCAATATTCTCCTGATTGTTTCGGTAGGTTTTTTTTGGTTTAAGACATGTAAAGATCACTAAAATATTCATTTAAATTTATGTTTCTGTATACTATGTGTAGAAGACAAAGAAAAACATTATAGCTTCAAAAAAAAAAAGAAAGACCTGAGACACAAATAACAGTGAATCATCAGCACACCAGGAAATGATACACTTATTCAACACCACATTGCTATGAATTTCAGATGAATTCTGGACCCCCTACAAAAGTGACTGCCTTAGCAGCACTGGGTCTCCATCCACTGTCTATTCCCAGTATTCATTTGCTCATTCATTCACCCATTGCTATGGTTTGAATGTGAGTTCCTCCTCATGCCCCAGGCTCATGTGTTTTGAATTGTTCAGGAAGACCATGGCACCTTTAAGAGATGAAGACTTGCTGGAAGAAGGAGTCACAGGGATAGGCCTTGAAGTTGATCAGCCCCTACCTATTTCCAGGAGAGGTCTGCTCTTGCAGTTGGCAGTTTGTTACTCAGAGCCTCCATGACTTAGGCCACCTCCAGCTTCTGCCAGCTTGCCAATATACAAAGAAATTGTATCTCACTTCTGGACCATAAGCTGTATAAATCTTTCTTTCTCCCTTAAAGAAAAAAGAGTGTCTTAGGTATTTGGTGGTGTAGATACTGCCTTTTAAAAAATCTGGTATGATACCCCTAAGTTGGACTAGTTCTCAGCACTCTACCTCCAAACCTTCTATGTCAACAGAAGGTGTTTACAACAGAAAAACACAGCTGATTAAATCACAGAAAATAAGTGAGTGCAGAATGCTTGGCTCTCAATAGATCATCTAAGCCAAAACTACCTGTACCCCAGGGCTCCAAAATTTTTGAACCACATATTTGGCAAAGGATTAATATCCAGAATATATGAAGAACTCAAAAATTTGAATATCAAAGAAGTCAACAAACCAATTTTTAAAAATGGGGAAGGAAGAAGAAGGAGGTTACCTATTAAGCTTGTGTACTTAGGCAAAAAATATAATAAAGATGCAATAAAAATGGATCTTAGATCTACAAAGAAATTTTTTACCAGGAGTTCAGTTGTCTAAGACTTCCTGTATAATGTTGAATGTAAGTGGTTAAGAGCAGGCAGCCTTCCATAATTCCTAATTTGCGTAGAAATGCTTCCAGTTTTTCATCATTTTGGATGATTTTTGTCACAGGCTTGTTATATATGGTCTTTATAATGTTAATAAATCTTCCTTTAAACCCTATTTTCTCCAGGACTTCTACCATAAAAAGGTGTTAGACTTTTGTCAAAACCTTACCAGCATCCATTGAGAAAATCATGTGACCTTTGTCTTTGCATTTGTTTATATGGTAAACTATGTTTGTAGATTTCCATACATCGAATCAACTTTGTGTTTCTGGAATAAACCCAACGTTGTCATGTTGGATGATCTTTCTGATATATTTTTAATTGGATTGCTAGAATTGTGTTGAAGGCTTTTGTTCATCAGTGAAATTTGCCTATATTTTTCTTTTCTGTATAGAGATCTAATATCCAATGTATACCAAAAACTGAAAAATTAAATACCAATGAAGTAAACAACTCCAATTAAATATGGGATATAGAAAAGAAATGAAACTTCTCACCTGATGAAATTGAAATATGTCACAAACAAATTATATGGCTATATATTAGTGAAATATAAATTAAAACCACCTTGAGTTTTCATCTCATCCTAGTCATAGTGGCTAAAATTCAAATTACAAACAATAAAAAATATGTGGATATGGAGAGAAGGGATCCTTTATTCTTTGCTGGTGGGAATGCAAATTTACACAATCTCTTTGGAAATCAACATGGAGGTTTCTTAAATAGTTAAAAAATTGAGCTACCACCAACTATACCACCATACCTAGCTATACCACTCCTGGGAATATTCTGAACGAAGGGAAAGATGAAATGAAGTAGGAAATGGAGGGAGGTAGAAAGAAAGGGAACAGATAAAATTACTCAATATCTTTTTAAAACTAAGAAAAAATAAAATAATATGTAACTGCTTGATAGTAAACTACCATATAGACACTCCTAATTATACATTTAGATATCAAAAGCTCTCATCAGTCAACCAAGATCACCCCACTGCAATGGCAGATTAGTAAGGCAGAAAGCCACAACTAGACAGAGTGCAAAATATCGGAGACCCTGGATTGATAAGCCCTATTTGGTTATCAAAATCTCTCCCCATTCTAAGGCTCAGGGGACTTTGTAGAATAGGAGGCAGTAAAATTGTACAAGCTTAAAAGTGGGGAGATGGACTGCCAGACAAAACACTCCAATCATGAAAAATTCTCAATACAAAGAATGACGTCCATTTTTCCCCACAGAAATTATAATTCTTATCATCAGACTCTTAAAAGAATCTGATATAAAAATGGGTTACATTGGTTTGGAAAGAATATAAAACTAGTCATGCAGCACATTTTTTAAAATTTTTTTATTATTATTTCTGCTCACACAAACTTAATAGGTACACTACTTCCCTCCATCCCTTCTCCTCCCCCCGAACCCTTGCTCCCTCTCCCCTCACCCTTCCCTCCCCCAGTGAATCCCTGCATGCCAGACTCTCCTCTGGGCCCTCCTCTCCGATGACCTACAAGGACCCAGTTGTATTTCTCTGAACCCTTTCCTGTGCTCCCCTTAAGCATAGGAACACTACTGTGGCTGTCAATCCCTTGCCTCCAAGGATCTTGGTGCCTTTAGCAGATGCTAGACTTTGTGAGGTCAATAGTGTGTTGGACATTTTGCAGGGCATGCAAAGCCCAATTATGGTTGCTTTGGCACTACCTTATGTGGAGTATTTTGCAAATCATTGCTCCTCCCATCCTTTTGCTCTTACACTCTTACCGCCCCCTCTTGCGCAAATTTCCCTGAGCTTCAGGATGGGGAGAGATTAGTCTGGCCTAGTTCTAAGTGATTGATATAGAGTCTCTGAAGTTCTGGATTGTGGTTTGATGATTTTCTTTTGGAGTCTTGTTATAAGAGAACATTCAAAGGTAGATGTAATAAAAGTAGGAAAGCACAGTGAGGGAGGGGTCAATCGCCCATTTGCAAAATGGTTACTTTTTATCTGCCAGACTATATGCCCTCCCCTTCTGGTGAGATCATACTAAGCACATTTTTTTAGTGACCAACACAAATTAGGGAAGTCAACATTAAGATGGTTACATAGGCAACACAAGAGTAAAGACATAATGTGCTTGATACAAAAGGTGATGGAGAATCTCTGAAAGGGGAGTAAGCAAGAAATGGTGAAGAGCACATAAAGTAGAAGAACTCCATGTGGTTCTTTCCACTGTTCTGCACTATGTTCCAGAGCCCCAGTGAGAAGCATCACTCTTTGAAAACATCCATCCATTCCCAACTCAAACTATATGCATTGTTTATTCTTTCTGTTACTGTGATATCCAAAGTCAAACAACTTAATGAAAGAAGGGGAGATTTAGTTAGTTTACAGTTCCAGAGGGGAGATGTGATCTTTCATGAATGGCATGGCTGGCAGCAGAAGCTGAGACAGACTGCAGACATCCAGAAGGCTGAGGACTGCAAGACTGCCGACTGCCAGAGCAGGCCTCACCTGGAAGTAGGATGGGACTAATCCACCTGAAAGCTCACCCCCTGTCACTTCCTTCTTCTAACAAGGCTCCACTTCCTATAGGTGCTATTACCTTCCCAAACACATGAGACTTGGGAGGACACATTTCAAATCACGACATTAGATTTCTGCCTTTCAGAGAATTTCTACTCTCTTTCCATGCAGAATTTCCTCAGTGAATAGTTAAAGTAATTGTTTTAATCCACAGAAGAGCTAATTGTCCATTGGAGGTTATAATCATTCCTTGCAAATCCCAAAATGGGATGCCATAATCTACCTGTATAAGACTTCTCAATATTTAATTACATCCGTTGTTCCCTCCCCATACCTGGTCTACAGATGCTGGTAAACAGAATTATTTGAGGATCAAAGGTCATCCTGCAATTCAGAATCATTACAGTGTTAGTTTTTATTATTATTATTATTATTTAATTTTATTTATTCAATTGTGCATGTGTACACATGTGTGTGTGTGTGTAGAACGACCATGGACTGCCTCCACCTCCTCCTCGTGTACTCTGCCCGGGATTCACAGGCTCTGGCCCACCAGGACCAGAAACACAGGCCACCCCCACTTCCGCCCGGCATCTATACGTGGGGTCTAGGATCCAAACTCAGGACCTTCCACCTGCAAGGTAGAAGCTTAACCCCTGAGCCACCTCTCCAGCCCCAGTTTTTATTATTTTTGTCCTAACTCTCATGAAGTTATTATTTAGTTATTCCATCTTTTATATATCAGAGAGTAGAAGCTTTGTGAAGGTGTAATTCATAATATGATCAAACAGTTAAGTAAGGAAAAATATAATAATCAGTGATGATATCCAAGTTTGTCAGTTGGAGATGGAAAACTGGCATCTTCCTGAAGACACAACAAAGTCACTGTTAATATTTTCTTTAACTTTTTGTGAGGCACAATGTCTCCTCTGGTTTTAGTAACCATCGCTCTTAGTTTCACCTCTCTAGTTTAGGTACGTACAAGGATATCATTCTAGAACTTTGTTACCCTCTATCATAAAAAAATTATAAAGATTAACGTTCTTTTCTTTCTACACAACAATATCTTTTCACCTACATGCATATATACATTTATATAAAGCCTCTGTCTGTTTCAAAAGGCAGTTTTTATTCCAATGTTTTGTTGCATTGATTTCCTTTGGGAGCAATAAAATTTGTTATGTTGAATTTTGCTTTTTCTTTTTTATATATATTTTTATTATTATTTCAGCTCATACAAACTTAATAGGATTCACCAGTTCCCTCCCTCCCTCCTCCTCCCCCCGAACCCCCTGCTCCCCCTCCCTTCACCCCTCCCTCCCTATCCCCCAGTGCCTCCCACCCCGATTCCCAGAGAGTCCTTTCTTGTGCATGCCTGACTCTCCTCTGGGCCCTCCTCTCCGATGACCTACAAGGACCCAGTGGCATTTCCCTGAACCCTTTCCTGTGCTCCCCTTAAGCATAGGAACACTACTGTGCCTGCCAATCCCTTGCCTCCAAGGATCTTGGTGCCTTTATCAGATGCTAGACTTTGTGAGGTCAATAGTGTGTTGGGCATTGTGCAGGGCATGCAAAGTCCAGTTATGATTGCTGTGGCGCTAACTTGTGTGGAGTATCTTGCAAATCATTGCTCCTCCCATCCTTTTGCTCTTACACTCTTACTGCACCCTCTTGCGCAAATTTCCCTGAGCTTCAGGATGGGGAGAGATTAGTCTGGCCTAGTTCTAGGTGGTTGATATAGAGTCTCTGAAGTTCTGGATTGTGGTTTGTTGATTTTCTTTTGCAGTTTTGCTGTTCCTGCAATGCCCTTCACTCCATCCTGTTGGGCACTGTATGTCACCCCCTGGCCAGAGGCAAAAGCTGTTAAACTGGAGTCTTATAATAAGAGCACATTCAAGGGTAGATGAAATAAAAGTAGGAAACCTCAGTGAGGGAGGGGTCAATCACCCATTTGCAAAATGGTTACTTTTTATCTGCCAGACTATATTCCCTCCCCTTCCGGTGAGATCATACCCCCTTAGTTGTAAATGATCAGGAACGAACATCTGTGAACTTAACCAGGTGTCCATTACTTACTTGCAGTCCTTGATGTGGGCCTATTTTCTCTACTGTAACATGGTCACTTCTCTCCTTGTTTCTGGTGTGGCCCTCCAACCCCTTCCCTCCTGTACATAATCCTTGCAATTACTGTAGGTAATACATAGATTTACCTATGGGTGTCTCAATGTGGGCTGGGTGGGTTTGGTACTAGGAGCCACCTATAAGGGAGGACATACAGCACTAAATTTCCTGGGTTTGGAATACTTCACTAATATAATTGTTTCTAATGACATCCATTTCCCTGCAAATTCCAGTAATTCATCATTTTTGATGGCTGAATAGTACTCCATTGTATAGATGTACCACAGTTTTCATATCCACTCGTCAACTGTTGGACATTTGGGTTGATTCCATGACTTTGCTATTGTAAACAGTGCTGCTATGAACATGGTCGATGCTTGTGCTATTGAGGTGAATCTCTGCTGTATGGGGGGTTATACCCAAAAGTGGAATAGCAGGGTTATATGGCATTTCAATCTTTAATTTCTTTAAGATTCTCCAGACAGCGCGCCAGAGTGGCTGTATGAGCCTGCATTCCCACCAGCAATGCAGGGTGAGATGATATCTCAGGGAAGTTTTGATATGTATTTCCCTGATGGCTAAAGAAGTGGAGCATTTTTTAAGATATTTGTTAGACATTTTAATTTCATCCCTGGTAAAGTGTCTTTTAAGTTCCAGGGCCCATTTTTTAATTGGGCCATTGGTTTCCTTGGTGTTTAGTTTTCTAAGTTCTTTGTGCACTCTGGACAGTAGAGCTCTATCAGATATGTGGTTAGTGAAGATTTTCTCCCATTCTGTGGGTAGCATTTTTGCTCCTGTTACAATGTCTTATCTGAACAGAAGCTCTTTAATTTCACAAGATCCCAACTGTTGAGAGTTGGTAGCAGTGACTGTGCCATTGGATGTCTGTTTAGGAAACTGTTGGCCTAGCCCAATCAGCTCGAGGGCATTCCCTAACCTTTCACCTATGGTTTTTATAGTCTCTGTCCTGATATTAAGGTCCTTGATCCATTGGAATTAAGTCTTGTACATGGTGACAAGTATGGGTCCAGCTTTAATCTTCTGCATGTGGAGATCCAGTTTTGCCAGCACCATTTGTTGAAGATGCTGTTCTTTTTCCATTGGATTCTTTGGACCCCTTGTCAAAGACCAAATGGCTGTAATTTTCTGGACTTATATCTGGGTTTTCAATCCTTATCCATTGATCTGTGTGTCTATTTTGGAGCAGTACCAAGCTGCTTTCAGAACTATGTATTTGTAGTATAGACTTAGGTTTGGTATGGTAATACCTCCAGCAGTGTTTTTGTTACTCAGGATGTCTTTGCTATCCTGGGTCTTTTGTGCCTCCATATGAATTTTGAGATTGTTTGGTCAACTTCTTTGAAGAATTGCTTTGGGATTTTAATTGGTATAGCACTGAATTTGTATATTGCCTTGGTAGGATGGTTCATTTTTATGATGTTGATTCTGCCAATCCAGGAACAAGGGAGGTCTTTCCACCTTCTGGTGTCTTCTGCTATTTCTTTCTTTAGAGGTTTTAAAGTTTTCATTGTAAAGGTCTTTGACCTCCTTGGTTTAGGTTTACACCAAGGTATTTCATTTTTTTAGGGGCTATAGTAAATGGGATTGTTTCTCTCAAGGTTTTTTCACTTCTTTCATTCTGGGCATATAGAAAGTCCTCTGATTTTTGTAAATTTACTTTGTATCCTGCCACCCTGATGAACTTCTCAATTAGTTCCAAAAGCTTCTGGTGGAGTTGTTTTGGGATCACTCAGGTATAAGATCATGTCATCTGCAAATATGAATAGCTTGACTTCTTCCTTGCCAATTTTTTTAAAATTTTTTTATTATTATTATCACTCATTCAACTGTGTGCATGTGTGTGTGTGTGTGTCTCTGTGTGTGTCTGTGTATGTGTAGAACCACGGACGAATTCGCGAACCACCATGGACGCCTCCACCTCCTTCTGCCCCGGGATTCACAGGCTCCGCCCTACCAGGACCAGAAGCGCAGGCCGAACTCAGGACACTCCGCCTGCAAGGCGGAGGCTTAACCCCTGAGCAACCTCTCCAGCCCCCCTTCCTTGCCAATTTGAATCCCTTTTATGTCCCGTTCTTGTCTAATGGCTTCAGCTAAGATCTCAAGTACAATATGAATAGAAGTAGTGAGAGTGGACAGCCTTGTCTAGTTCCTGATCGAAGTGGGAATGCTTCCAATTGTTCCCCATTGAGCATAATCCTTGCTGTGGGCTTGTTGTATACAGCTTTTATTATATTGACAAAGGTTCCTTCCATTCCTACTGTCTCTAGCGTTTTGATCATAAAGGCTGATGGATCTGTCAAAAAGCTTTTTCTGCATCTATCGAGAGTATCATGTGGTCTTGGAATTTGGACTGATTTACCTGAAGAATTACATTTATTGATTTGTGTATATTGAACCAACCTTGTGTGCCGGGGATGAAGCCTACTTGGTACCCGTGAATGATGTTTTTAATATGTTTTGAATCTGATTTTCTAAGACTTTGTTGAGAATCTTTGCATCTGTGTTCATAGTGAGATTGGCATAGAGTTTTCTTTTTTAAGTGAGTCTTTATTAGGTTTTGGGATTAAAACGATATTAGCTTCATAGAAGGAATTTGATAGTGTTCCTTCCTTTGCTATTTGATGGAACAGTTTAAGAAGTATTGGTGTTATTAACTCCTTAAATGTTTGGTAGAACTCTGTGCTGAATCCATCCGGTCCAGGACATTTTTTGGTGGGAAGATTTCTGATTACTTCCTCAATTTCCTTATATGTTATAGGACTATTTAAATAATTCACAACTTCCTGATTCAATTTAGGTAAGTTGTGCTTACTTAGAAATTCATCCATCTCTTTTGTGTTGTCAAACTTCACAGAGTATATGTTTTTGAAATATGATGTTATAATTCTCTGGATTTCTTGGGTATCAGTAGTGATTACTAATGTTCATTTCTAATTTTGTTAATTTGGGTTTTTTCCTCCTCCTGCTTTTGGTTAATTTAGTTAGGGGTGTATCAATCTTATTGATTTTTTCAAAGAACCAGCTTTTGACTGGTTGATTTTTTTCTATAGTTTTCTTAATCTCTATTTTAGATATTCTTCCCCTTATTTTTGCTAATCTCCTCTCTTCGACTACGTTTGGGATCAGATTGCTCTAGTTTTTCTAAAGCTTTAAGCTGCATTGTTAAGTTGTTATTTCTGATGTTTCCCTTTTTTTGATTTAGGCATTAAGAGCTATGAACTTACCTCTTAGAAGAGCTTTCATTGTTGTCCCAGAGATTTTGGTAAGTTGTATTTTCGTTATCATTCACTTTCAGGAAATCTTGAATTTCCTTTTTAATTTCTTCCTGAATCCAGTTCTCATTCAGCATCATATGTTAAGTTTCCAGGAGTTAGTGTATTTTCTCTTGTTTGTGTGTGTTGGATGTCCAGCTTTAGGCCGTGGTGGTCTGATAGGGCACAGGTTAGAATTTCAACTTTTTGTATATGTGTAGATTCATTTTGTGGCCCAATATGTGATCTATTTTGGAGAAAGTTCCGTGTGCTGCTGAGAAAAATGTGTATTCTTTGGTGCGTGGGTGAAAAGTTCGATAGAGATCTGTAAGGTCCATTTCTTTCAGGGTTTGATTAAGTTCCAAAGTGTCTCTGTTAAGCTTTTGACCTGTTGATCTATCCCATGTTGAGAGGGCGGTGTTGAAGTCCCCAAGAATTATCGTTTGGGGGTTGATTTTTTTAGACGCTGTAGGGTTTTCTTAATGAATGTGGAGGGGCCTGTATTGGGTGCATATATGTTCAGTATTGTGAAGTCTTCCTGGTGAATTGTACCTGTGACTAAAATGTAGTATCCATCCGTGTCTCTTATAATTTCTTTGGTTTGAAGTCCACTTTGTCTGATAGCATAATGGCTACCCCTGCCTGTTTTCTGCTTCCATTTGCTTGTAGAATTGTTGACCAGCCTTTTATTTTTAGAGGTGCCTATCTTTTGTGGTGAGATGGGTTTCCTGCAGGCCAGATTGATGGATTGTGATTTTTAATCCAAGTTTGTAATCTGTGTCTCTTGATCGGTGAATTAATTCCATTTTAGTGTTATAATGGAGAAACTATTTTAATTCCAGACATTTATTATGTTTAGTAGTTTTTATAAGTATATTGCTTCGCTTTTAATGGTGTTATACTTGCCTTCTGTCTCCTGGATATGCCTGTTTTTTTCTTCACGCTTGAGTATCATTTCTAGCATTTTTTGAAGGCCTGGTTTGGTGGACATGTATCCCTTCAAGTTGTCTTTGTGCTGGAAATTTTTCTTTCTCCCTCATCATGACTGATAGTTTTGCAGGGTAAATCAGCCTGGGTTGACATTTTTTCATTCAATACTTGAAGTATGTCTCTCCAAGCTCTTCTTGCTTTTACTGTTTCGACTGAGAAGTCATTTGTTATTTTAATAGGTTTACCTTTAAAAGTGACTTGTTTTTTCTCCCTTGAAGCTCTCAGCACCAGTTCTTTATCTTGAATGTGGAGTGTTTTAACTATTATTTGCCTGGCGCTTCTGTTTGGTCATATCTGTTTGGGGTGCGGAATGCCTCTTGTATATGATGGGCCTCTCTTTTTTTAGATGAGGAAAGTTTTCCTTGATGATCGTTTGAAAAATTTCCTCAGGGTGGTATTTTGAGATTCTTGCTCTGGTATTCCATGAATACGCATGTTAGGCTTCTTCAGGGTGTCCCATATCTCTGGATATTTCTCTCAAGTATCTTTTTGGCTTTAACAACCTCTTCCATTGAGCTGGTTAGTACTCCCACTTTATCTTCAAGGTCTGAAATTCTGTTTTCTGCTTCATTAGTTCTGTGATAAGACTCTCTGTTTCTGGGTTGAAGATAACTTGTCTTTTAGCTCAGTTTTAAACTCTGCTTGAGTCTGTTTTAACTGCTCTATGCCAGTTTTTGTTTCTTGCACTGTTTTTCTCAACTCCTCCAAGTTGTGTTTCCTCTTCAAAGCGATTGATTCGATTATTAATTCCTCCCATTTCCTCTTTCATAGTATTGAACATGGTAATGATCATATTTTGAAAGTCGTTTCCTGGGTCAGGCTTTCTGGCCATTTTCCATGGGTTTGTTCTGGTTGGAGTCTAACATTATGGGATTAATTCCTTCAGTGGGAGATTTGTTTACTTGAGTGTTGCTTCTCATGGATGCACTTTGACTTTGGCATTGTCGTTTTAACTCTTAAGATCTTCTTTTAATTTCTGTGTGTTTTTCACTAAACTGAATTATTTGTTCTGGGGTTCTGGGGGTGGGCAGGGATGGAGGTTACCTAGGTCGCGGTGAGGCCTGGCTGGATCACGTATGTCCCATGAGGCGGAGTGGGGGAAGGGAGGATGGGGCGTTGGTGGGGAGCGCTATTTAACCTGGGGAAGCTGGGGCGTGGCGGGCGCAGAGGAGGTGTCCTCCTCCTCTCATGCCCTGCGCAGTGGCTCCGGCCAGATGGCGGGAGGAGCTGGGTCCCTTGGGTTGCCTGGGTTTCTGGGTTTGGCGGGGGCAGAGCTTACCTAGGTCGCGGTGAGGCCTGGCTGGACGTCCCCGGCGGCGGAGTGGGGGAAGGGAATTTTTGCTTTTTCTTATACATTTATCATAGGATACTATAATGATCAAATTAACATACATGAAAATATGTCATTAACTTTAAAACTTTCTGAGTCCAAAAAGTAAAACAGTGTGTCACCAACAAGAGGACTCTATAAATTAACGTTCTTTGTCCTTCCCTTTTCGAAAGTAGCTTTCATTGGTGTATTGGTTAAAACACTTCTGCTTACTAGAGGAATAGTTGACATATAATTTGTAAGGTATTAGCATCCTTCAAAGTATGATTCCTTGAAGTTACAATTATTTTATAAATGAAACACCTGTGATACAGTAAATTAAACATTTAGCTACCTTTTACTTTCTAGCTAGCCTGTAAAAATGGAAAGCTAGCCTGTTTATTCTTGGTAAACAGATGGAAACAAGGGTGTGGGGATATTATGTGCCTCAGGATCATGTCAGAAGAAGCAAGGTGGATGATGGAGAGGTGAATGAAAATAGAAAAACAGAGTAGGAAAAGTGCTTTCTTTATAAATATACTGCTCCTCAGACTACTATTTATACATAAATTCCAAGGTTCTTTGAAGTATATATGAAATTCAAATAACTGATTCTAGTTTACTTATACTTGCAAATACTTCACACATGTAGTATAAAAACTATAAACAATTGAGTGGTTGGTACTTTAGAGCACAGGGTGAGAGTTATACTTGATGATCTGTTCTTTTTTCCCTGATGATACTAATTTGATACGCTTTTCTCCTAGTTAACACATTATTCAGTGTCTCAAGAAAAAGATCATAGTGTACTGTGTGATGTCCTGATGTTTCCAGTCTCCCAGCTGAGATCTCCCAATGCTGTTCACTGCACTATTAAATCAAAGCCATGAATTCCTAAAGGGTTACTTGCTCTATTCTAAAAATCTAACCTTATTTTAATCTGCTGACTTCAAAAGTTGTCCTGTTAATCTTACCTTCTAGCTGCCAGACTCTATGCCCTCCCTTTCAGTTGAGATCAAACCCCATCAGTTGCAAGTGACAGGAAGGAAAGTCTGTGAGCTTAACCAGATATCTCATTACTTACTTGTAGTACGTGATGGTGGTCTGTTTTCTCTGCTGTAGCATGACCTCCTCTCTCCTTGTTTCTGGTGTTGCCCTCCTTCCCCTTTCCTCTTGTTTATAATCTTTGCAATTACTTACACAGAATATTTTAAATGCCATATTTTGGTATTACATAATGAAATCTTGTATTACTCACTAAATGTAGTACCACAATTGTTTTCACTGTTACTTTGTTCCTTTATGACAATTTCAATTAATATTTATTCATTTTCCTGTCTATAAATATCTGACTTCTATGAAAAGTAAAATTATAAGCATTTTTAACTGTGCCTGTCAGGAATGCTATTCTTAGGATGTAGTACATGTCAATGCTTGGTTTCCTAGGATATTATCAAACATTGCCTAGTTTAGGCCCGGAAAGGCAGAGACTCTGTTTCAGAAAGAGAGAAAGAGAGAAAGAGAGAGAGAGAGAGAGAGAGAGAGAGAGAGAGAGAGAGAGAGAGAGAGAGAGTCAGAGAGTCCTGGAAATCATGCACACAAATTTAGTAATATTCATATTATGGGCAATGATAGATTTAAACAATGTATTTGGCTTTGATTGTTCCAAATAAACTTGAATAAAGTTACACTCCTTGACAAACTTTGACTTTTATTTTCGCATTAATCTTAATACTAATTGGTCCATACAGTCATATTTGGAATGAAATTTCTTGAGATTTAAAATAAAGTTCTATGAAAGATTTGGTTTCCTAGTGGCATAAAAATTCAACCTACTTTGCTAAAATATATGAGAATATCCGAATAGGAAACATTGATGTAGGTTACATGTTTATGCTCACATTACTGAGAAGAATGTCTATTTTAAAACTTTCTATTGCTACAAACTTGTATTAGTTAAAGTTGGCTCTTCAAAGTGATCAGAGGCATAACAATAAAAGAATCCTAGAGAACAGGAGGAAGACTTGGAATTATCTTTTCTCTGGAATATAGCATGGAAGCAAAAGACTAGGCAAGTAGACTAAGAGCTCACGCTTGGAAGATGATAATGAAGTGTATTTTACTTGCCCTCTTGTTATTTTTACACAGTATGAGAAACTGAACTTCTAACATCCTGTCTATAACAGAACAGACTCTGCATGCAGATAATATGAGCACAATATACTCATGAAAGCGACTTCCTAATCAATGACTGAACTTCCTTCTACTCCACAATTTAAAAATCCAAAATGAATATTACTGGTAGTGCATGCATGTAGTGGTGTGCCAAGGGTTTCTCTGGAGTGCAATTTTGAAGTCATAAGAAACACCGAGGTGACTACAATGATGCCTACTTTAGCTCAGCCCTATTTACAGATCCCTTGGAACTCCGCCTCTGGCCCTGGCTCATGAAGCAGGGTGAGGAACAGGACATTCCCAAAAGAGCATGTTATGCTGTGGTCAGTTTCTCCTTCCAACATGGTCTCTTGGTCTCCAAGGCTGATGCAATGCTTTAATTGTTCACAGTGATTGTTGCCAAAATCATTTCCATACTAAGAGGCAATGCTATGGATTCCTGGGGGATATCTAGCAGTTGACGGATTTTGGCAAGGAGCTTCAGAGCTAGTGAAAGTGACTCTTACTAGCATCCTCAATTCCCTCAAAACAAAGTTTCAATGACCCCATTGCATCAGTAGCCTCATATCGCCTCATATGATGTTTCTTTTTCCTGTACCCTGCCCAGCTGAGAACTGTCAACAAGACACATTAAA